>VZSZ01002859.1:1051507-1102588 GCA_013398815.1 Ibidorhyncha struthersii
TTTGCCCGGGGAGGAGCTCTCCTGTGCCATTTTTCCTAGTATTTTCCCCTTAGCAGTTTGGACTTCAGGTATTTTACAGATCGTGCCTCTTCCCAGGTGACATCAGCAGCCGGCTTCAAATCCCACCGACAGTTAACGCAGCCTGGACCATCGCATAATAAAAGCAAGACCAGCGTATGATCATCTGAAGCCAGGCTGAAACTTTGCAAACTCAAATCCAGAGAAGCCCAGAACCAGCGTGATGACTTGTCAGAACGCGTATTTCAACGCTCTCAAATCCCACGGCCATTTATTTTTCTGTTGCTTAACTGTGAGCTAGTTCGGTTATTTGGTGTTTCATAGAAGCCAGCGTGCACACGCTCTCTGCAAGGAAATTATTCTAACAAAATAATTTACGAAGCAAAAAGCAAGCAGTTCAGTGTTTTACTCGCAGTCGGGTGGTACAGCGCGTGCAACTGTCCATACTACACCTTCTCCTTTCAGTGCTAAGAAAATAGTTTTATTAATATTAGTTCTAGCTACTGTTTCCAGCGCTTGTTTCACCAGCGTGCTCACCCTTCCCTTTCCCTGCTTGAAACCGACAGAAAGGTAATGGACTTAAGGAAGCAGGAGATGGGTCAAAATGCAGATAAACCCTGGGAAACGCTGCCCTGAATTACGGAGCTACACCCATATAGATGCGGAGCTGCAATGAATTCAGTGGTATCCTGCCAATCACATGGAAGTGCTAATATATGCCAAAAATCCTCAGTGCACAACTCCTAAACTGGTATAATAGGGGGATATGCAATGGCAGGTGGTGTTACAGAATCGTCACAGAAAGGAGGAGAGAGGTTCGCTAATACAATGTGCCCGTCCTTCGTGCTGGCAGGTGACAAGGGGTCAAACTGCTAATGAAGGTCTGCTCCATGGCGGCTGGAGGCTCAGAAGGTGGCTGCCTGAAAACCTCTTTCTTCCAAGATGGTATACGGGCTGCTGCTTTTCAGGTTACTGCATGCGCACATTCTTCCAAATCCTCTGTGTAGCTCCTAGAGCACTGGACAGAAATGAGGAAAGATGCCCCCCCAAAACAGCCTTTTGATTATTCATGAAACATCTTAGTAAATGGAAAATCGTGCCTCCAAGCCAAACCGAGGAGTGGATAGAAAGCAGGGTACCACGGCACAAGCTCATACTACAGGAAAACTGCATCTCCAACAGACTCCCTTCAGCTGCCCTCTGCAAGACGTACATTTGTCAAAATTAATTTAGAATATGCAAGACTCACTGGTTTGCCTCCCTGCTTACACCGGCCTTTCACGCATGTACACACTGCAGCACTGCGATAGCTTCTCTCCTGTTCTGCAGTGCCATGTTACCCACGACCTGCCAAACTATGTCTCCCTCGTGGTGTTACACGTGTGCGTGGGTGTAGATAGCGGCAGGGATGCAGAGCCCCGCCGGCAGATGAGCCCCCAGGCAGGTTTACCCCCCTCCCCCCCAATCGGCTCCTGCCCCATCTCACCCTGGGGTGCAGCCGTGTATGCACACATCGGACAACAGCAAGGCCCAAATACAGCCTTCCTTGACAATACGTAGGTTTTTAGTGCGAGTCGCCAGAAAGCACTTCCATTTAACTACATGCAGGCAAATGTCGTTTGGTATGTCTCCATTTTCCCAGCCTGATATTCTACTGCCTACTGTGGGGGCAGAGGGAAGGCCATAAGGAGGGCAGCTGCAAAAATCTGCATGTTTCCCTCTGAAGTAAGTGCATGCTAAATATACTTTGAGAGAGAGTTATTCTAAAATAGTAAATTAAAAGGCCTAAATAAAAAATTCCAAACAAAAGAAAAATCTTTGAATGGTAATGAATAAGTAAATAGAAAATTACTGGGCACAAAGTGGAAAATAAGACAGTTTTATGGGCTATTTTTTTTTTTACTATGCAAGTAAGAAGTCAAATAAATTTAAAAAATTGTCTTCAAAACAAAGAGATGCACCTAGTTTTAAAATATTTGCTGCCGTAGTTGTTGCTGTTCTTTAAAAAAAAAAGAAAAAAAACCAAACCACCCAGTAAACATATTGTGACACAGAAAGAGAACACTTCTGCCCAGACAAAAGGATCAGCTCAGCCTAAGTGCCATCCTTAAAAAACAACCAACCAACCAACCCACCTAACCAACCCCCTGCTGAAAACCCAAAGTCACTCCCCAAACGCAGTTATTTGGCTTTGCTTGCTTAAAACCAAGCAGCCAACCCACCTGCCAGTGTCTCCCCCTCTAGTCAATGAAAACCATTTTAAATGTCATATTCCAGTTGGGACTCTTTCCATATATTTATATATACAGACATCTCATATATGTTCTCTTTCGCAGGAGGGAGGGTTCATATAACCTAGAACAGCCTCTATCACTTTAATGTTTATTCTCAGAATACTGCTATTTATGACACCGCTTGTGAGAGTTGTGCGATTCAGTTATCAGCATAACTGAATTCATTTTCTTAAGGTCAATTGTCTTCTGTGGATATTAGGGTTCGAATAATATTAAAAGGGAGCTGGCAGGGGAATTTTCAGCATTTTGGGTTTTGTACACATTCAGAATTCAGCGCTACTATAAACTTTTATTTTTATTTTTTTAAATCTCAATGAGAGTATCTGGTAATCAACGGGAGCCAAATTTCATTAGAGAATTTTTGCTGTCCTAGCAATTAATATCTCAGTAGTTTTAGGGTATGTAGCCATGAACCTTTACCGACACTTTTCCTACACTGTTAATTCCCATCATCCTTTCTCAAAAAAGGCCTTCCAGAACTTAAGACAGGTTTGTAAATGTATTTTTATTATGTTGCAACAATCAAAATATATATGTACTACTGATTTTTCCCCCAAATATGAAATGAAAACGTAATACATTTTTTCCCCCACATTGTGTTCTTGAATACTTTGGAGTCTGTAAAGACCCTGACATAAAGAAACTGAAGCAACTGCACAATTAGAGACCGAAAGGTGTTATAGTGCTGCACTTATATTGCAAATGAAGTCAGATGTCTCTGTTTAATCAAATATACCCTCAACAGTCTCTGTTTTGTGAGTATTAGAAACAATAAACAAATATACACAGAAAGCATCACAAACAGTAAATCGGTTATTTAAATACAACTGTATCCAACATAGCAGCTAAACACTGGACAATGTTTGAGGTCATCAGCACATCCACATGCTCTTCTAAATGACGTTTGGGGTCCTGAAATACAAAGGATGCCATGAGAGAAATGACTGAAACACATCTCGGAAGGATTTAATTTACTTCAGGTCTATTAAAAATGGTTGTGAGTTAAGGAGCACAGTCCAGTAACGCTCCTACATTTTCCATTCTACCGCCACCTAGCAAATGACTGAATTTCCATGAGTAAGATTTTATTAGTCCATACTATCACTCAGATAAGTTGAGGATACGTTTAGGAAGTAAATTTCTATCCAGCATCTGAAGAGTAACCATGACAGCTGTGAGTTTTAAGGACAACACACAATATGTGGAATTTACTATGCATCTCACTACGGCCAATATTTTAATCTTAGTTCTGGTACATGGCAATTTGTTTTCAAATCTTTGTACAAATGTGTGTTCTAATCCTGTAAAGACTCAAGCATGATCTAACACAGTCTTTGAATAGTTGTGTTGACTACAAGAAAATTAGCATATTTATACGCATAAAAATAAAAAAATGCACAATGCTATGTTCAAATTTTCAGAAAAGTTGAATGTTAAGCCTTAGCAGTGTTCTGAAAATACACATCCCCACACACTATTACTCAATTGATGTAGGCATTCGTGGGCATCTGCGTAGAACAATATGATTATTTCTGGTTGAAAAACCAAACTCGTACATTACTTCTTTTTCAGAATTGAGATTAAGTAATTAATACTGCAAAATTATCAGGCACATTTAAAAAACATCTCTAAACTTCATTGTAGCATTCTTGTGTGCAAAGAAATTAAGATATGGAAGACAATCATGTGTGGGAATTTTAACTTTTTAAAAAAAAGAACTATTGTCAAAATCTAATGAACCTGTCTAAGTTTACATAAAAGCGTACCAAGAAAATCTGTGTAAACTGTCCTTAAATAACTAATTTTCAAAGATCATATAGTTGTCCAATATTCTCTCCATTCCTAGCAAATTATGTAACCTAATAACACAATATCGCTGTTGTGAGCAGCCGTTTGTTTACAATGCTTTTTATATAAATTGTATAAAAACACTACATGGAAATTGCTTAACTGAACCCTTTTGTAATTTAAAGACAACTTAATAGTTTTAGCAGGAAAAAAAATCTCTTTGCTTTTTAAAAAAAATTACCCAAAATCGATTTTTTTCATGTATGTGTAATGATTTAAACAACTAGTGAAGTTCAAGTTCTGATTGAGATGACATCATAACCCTTAAAATATAACCCTTCTTACACGTTTTGTTTTATATATGTATTTATGTATGTGTAGGTGTGCATAAACTCTATTGTTCTGAATGCTACAGAAATACACGAGTGACTGAACAATAGTGCAGATGTGTTATGACATAGCTGCTAGAAGCTGACACATAAGAGCAATCCAGAAGCCTATAAATTCTGCTACTGCTACTAGCAATACCAAAAATACTGGTTCTTTAAGGACACACTGGATAATTTTAAAGCTATTTCTTGTTTCCATTGCCCTTCTTGAATTTGTACATAACCTCTTACAATTGTTTTGCCCTCCTCTCCCTCACTGAAGCACATTTCCTCAATCTTTATGTTGAAATCAAACATAGAAATAGTTTTCTGTCGAGTCTTCTATAGAGACATTATATCCTCATATTGCAAAGGCACAAAATGAATTGAGTGGGTGTTTTCAGTTTCAGCTATGGTCCTAAACTGCTTTCCCTCAACGGCAATACAAAGCAACGCAGCTCACTTGCATACGTGTGTATCGGAGCTAAGCGCCGACAGCGGGTTCATGAACTGAGGATAGGGATGAGCTGGCTCTTTAGCCATGATAATGTATAAACAACACTCCCACCTTCTTTCAATTATTCCTATTTTTAAAAGTCTCCACGGTTTTGGCCTCTCTGACACAGACTTGGATATCTTTATGCCTCTTCCTGGCAAGAAGTTAAAAAAAAATAATAAAAAAGAAAAACTACCAGATCTCAACGCTGCTCCTCAGCATGTAGTACAAACGCACGTAGAACACTACTTGCAGATATTCTGCCGATTACCTATAGTCAAAAGCCATGTTCCTTACACAACAATCTTCAACAAAAATAAATTCACTATTCGGAGCACTGAGAATATCTTGCACATAGAACTAAAAATCACCTACGCACATGTAAAAAAAATTAATATTTAGAATGAACGAAGCATATCATTCCACCTCACTTTAATTCATCACACCTCACCTGCTTGCCAACATTTTTTATTGCCAGCTGTTCAGGTGTCATCTTATCTTCTTCTTCAACAGCCTGTGAAAGAAACACAGAAAAGGTCAGTGTTTCAGATTTCATTTACTTTTTCCCCAAGCCACAAGATTCTCAAAATATAATTCTCCTTCTCAAAAAAAAAAAAAAAAAAAGGAAAAAAAAAATCAAACAGCAACACATTTCAGAAAGTCAAAAGGAAAGGTACTTCAGCTTTTCAGCAGACGTGGTTTTAATTACTAAGTGTTAGTGCAAAAGATCAAGGCAAATACTCATGAATGGTTTTATTGTCAGATATTCACAGAACTGTTTTTAAGCAAAAATCTTAAATGAGCAGTATCAATAGTTAAAGACAGTTGAAGATAGTTAAACTAGTAAAGCATAACAAAAAAAGAGATTACCTACATTGTTTCAACTACTGGAGGTTTGATCTCAATAAATTTTTGTGCTGTTTAAAGTCACTTATTTTGATACATTTTTATAATGTTCTGTTCTTTCAAACACAGTGTCTTTACAAAGTAAATCCACTAACTTAACTAGTGAAGGTAATACTGAATTTTGTTTTTAAGGACTTCTAAGAAGTTAAAAAAATAGCACTCATCAAGAATGACTGACTACTCAGAGTGCTTGTTGAGAACTAGTATTTATAAAGAATATTTCTAAGTGTAAGCGCCAGTATTAAAACAGTACAAATAACTGTGATTCCTCTTTCTTACTCCACCAATAATAATTTCTTTATCTAAAAAGAACATTACGCTGGGCTCTAGAATGTGTTCAAAATACATTCTGCCTGTCTACTGGAATGATACAGATAAATGACCTTTATTCTGCTATACTGGTCAAGTAGTCCTTGACTGAAGGAATGAAGAATACAGTCAACTGTTTATTTTGATCTACAGGAATCTTATATTCTCTTCACTAAGTAGAAATACAAAATTGATGTGATTACTCAAATTTCAAAGCAAAACGTGTAATTAAACGCTTTGCTAATTTAGGGCAAAGAGGCGCGTGGCAAAGCTGGAAGAGTTAATAGGCAATTTCACATAGAAATGATACATAGCTGATTAATAAGAAACACAGTCTCCACAAGGCCATTAAAGCCACACTTGTGCCTAATTTAACCCAATCCCAGGAAACTCTTTGCTGAAAACAGATTATACAAATCAAATAACCACCAAGGTCCAAAAGAGTTCCTGCAACACTTGTTTTGTTCTTATAGTCTGGTCCTTTACAAATAATTCTGAGTAAAGCTTATGATAACCAACTCTTTACTTCTGAAATTAAGTATTAAATTTCTTCACTTCATAAACACAGCTACAGTTATACTATCATTATGGGATATGGATACCTTGTTATAATTCTTAGCTAATTCTAACATCTCCTTCACTACTGTTTCATTGAGTTTGCAATGTTCACTGTAGTCCTGAAGTGTCAAACCTTCCATCCAACTCTTCTTATGCAAGTTTAGTAACATCTGCAAAACAAAACCTCTTTAGAGCATTCATCGTAAAATGCATTCATAATACTATGAAGAGCTCTGACAGAAAAACAATTTATAATAGTCAGAATGTAATAAAAAAATTGTTAAACACAGGAAACAATAATCAACTATTCCGCTGGAACAGACAATAGATTTTGCATAAGTTTTTAAAGATCAAACTTCTTGAACCCTAAATATGAAAATGAGGCATGGACACCGGGGTCACATTTACTTTGACAGGAATACTTAAGTTTTCCTTTTGTAATTTTTTGGTTTTGCTGTAGGTTGAAAATGCACAATGGCATTGCAGGAGAGCTAACAGAAAGGTGAGTATTTTAGCTGCCAAATAAGGAACGGCTGAAGCTTCTGGCCTCTGATGAAGTTGAAAAATATTTTAATGCTTGCATTAAATGTATGAAGTAGTTATTTAGGCTTCACTGATTATCCTGAACTGTATGCAAGCAGCTGCCACAGTTGTGATGAAGTGAACTTCAAAAGCAACCAAAGTATGACTTGTGTGTGTTTGTCCTCTGACAAAGTAAACAGCCCTAAAACCAACACAATAAAGTGATGCAGAGTTTTGATGGTGATAAACGCAGGGACTATTAGAAATATCTGAAATGTTTTACTTGATACTCTGATGTCATTCTTGAAAGAGTGAAGGAATAGCTACAAAGGCAATTTCCTGATTTTCATGAATAAAGAAAGCATATTTAGTGGATCTTCCACACAACTTGAGGACTGTAGAGAGGACCTTGGACCTTTTCAGCAAACAGTTTCAGCTTGCCCTCAATTTGCGAACACTCACTACAGATATCTTTGAGAACCTGTAAGCCCTGTAATTGCTATCGCCTGAATAAATGTGCCTGTTTCATCCTATGTACAGCTTCCAAAGAAACCTGGCTTTGGAACATATGAACTGAGTTGAAAGTTTGTGTCATAATTTGTATTAACAAGATCTTAGTTACTGACAGAAGGAGTTGTAGGCAAACTGCATATGGACAGTTTAGCTAGGCTATCTGGATTTTAATATTATGGTTTGGTGTGATGGGCTCCTCATCTAATACATGAAGCATGTACTCTTCTTACTACAGATGGAGGTAACAGATCACCACCACCACCTGAGGGGGGAGCTGAGATATGTATGAACCTGCCTTATGAAAGATGCGTAGAGATAGTTGCTGCCTCACAGATTAAAGTTTCCTTAACTCGGTCAAGATTATTCTCCCACTCACACAGGTAATGACTTGCATATATAAAGCCATTAAAGAAAATACAGAACTTCAGAAAAGACTGTATTGGCCACACTGTTGTATTTGAACGGAAACAGTAACCTCTGGAAGCTTCACGGACATTTTCTGAGAGAGCTGGTTTTGTTGAATCAGTTACTCTTAAGTAACAGAGAGGTCTTGAAAGCCTGATACCATCCTAAAAAGGGTTACACATTTCACAAATTCTTTTCAGCTCAGCTCCCTGATTTGCATGCATACTCTTCCATTATTCAAAATTGGGTTTTTAAATTACATCTAGCCCTCTAAAAGTCAAAATTAAGTGAGAAAACTATTTTGACCATTTCATCATAAACTCCAACTTTGAGATCAATTTATAACCCTAACAAGGCCATAAACGTGCACAGGCATAACTGAGGACAGAACGTGCCTTTTCAAGAATTAACTTCTGCAGATGATAAATAAGCTTTTTTTTCTGTTTGTTTTCCTGATTGACACTGTCAAGCTAGATTTTACTTGTAACTGAGGAAGTTTGGTACAAAAGTAACTGACAGTATTTGTTGTCAGTAACTGAACAATATTTTTTTCTGTAAACGCAGGACGTCACTACTTCCTGATACTCAATGAAGTCTTGGGGAGCTCCATTCATACCAACTGGAAGCACCTTTCTGTCAAAGTGATTATAGCCAATAAAAACCTGAGATTCCTTGGTTATACGATTCGATTTTGGAAAATACAGTTTTCTAACTTCAGAAATTCCAGCCTGTAAAAACCTAAGGCAGCTAGCGTGTCTTTCGGTTTCATCACTGAAAACTTGGAACTTTACACAAACCTGTTAAGTGCAGAGAACAGCATAAAGACTTTCATAAAACATGTGGACAAAATTGTTGTCAAACTCTAAATATGAATATTAGAATGTGGTCTTGGAAGGTTTCATCATCGTGACTACACATCTAAGTACTTTCTGGAAGAGAAGACATCTACTCCAGGAGAGTTAAAACAACTACTGAAAACATCAGCAGCTGAAATCAAGATATTCCCACAATCTTAAATAGTTTGCATAGTGTTCTTCATCCTCTGAAAAAAAGCTAAACCAATTACCTTCTGTTCTAGTTCATTCTTCCTGTAGTTGATGGTGATGGAATAGTAATGTCTGTTTAGTCCATGAATTAGTGCCTGTAAAATTCAGGGAAAGTTTGCATAAAAATTACCCACCATTGAAATGAAGAAATATTAGAAGGGAAGAGTTCATTTAAATAAAGCCGTCTTCAAACATCACTTAAACAAAAGAAAACCCACAAATAAGCAAATACACAGAGACTGTAAGGAGGCATCAAATAAATATACCTGTTCTTATTTCTCTTTCAGTGTTTGTTAACCGACAGTTATACTTTCTATTTCTAAACCACGGATTTTTTCACACAGTAACAACTATCATGGGAAAAAGTGGTAACTGCCTGCAAACATTTGACCGATACATATGCACAAACATATTCCTCTCAAATCCCTCCTCTCTCAATAAATTCGGTTATCACTTCTATTAAAATATAAGGCTCTTTCTGTTATAAAAGAATGTTGGCTATCTATTTATTTACAACCACTTCCCAAGTTCAGTCTCTAAGGTACAATACAAAGAGAGAACAGCTGAAGCAGTGATTAGACACCTCAAGTATCGGTTAAACTATGCGCATGTGCATCAAATTAACCTTGCATATTAAAGCTAATTTTCTTTTTTAACTTTAAATGAAAAAAAGCCTCTCATTATATTTATGTCCTTTGCAAATTTGTCCTTAAACTTGTATGTCATAATCTGATCAACTGAAATTAGGTTAATTGACACCTATATGCACATATCTTCTATTTTGCTCATGTGCGCTACGTTTTTGTTTGTTTGTTTGTTTTTGCATTTATGACTTGAGGGTGAGTTGGATTAATATTTGGGGGGGTAAGAAAATTCTATGATAAATCCTCATCACAACTACAGTTGTCTATTTTTCAAATAAGATTTTACATATGAAGTATACATTTAGAAATTAGGTATGATAAATCATACATACAATATGCAGAATTAGTGTTTTTTTTTTGTTTCAATCAATCCACCTATTTATGTTTAAAATAGTCTTTAGAACTATACTGAATGAATGTGTATTTGCATCTTATGCAACTTAATATTTCAACATTCCAAAATTATCTGTATGAAAGCTGAAAATGTTCTCACACATACATTTTAAACAGATTTATTTTGCAAACACGTATACAAAGATACAAAACTAGTTGAATGGTTACATTTACAAGAACCAGCAGTTACAGATAACCATTACTTGTGCCACTTATAATAATTAAAATTGTAAAATACAGGTTTTATCATCAATAAAGTAATTTATAATTGAAACTACTAGCAATAAGTAGTTTCCACTGCCATTTTCTTATCCCACACAAAATGATTGCATATGAGGTTTTGGGGTTTGTGTTCAAACTCAGTTGTAGATATTTAGGGAGTTCTCTAAAGCTCCTAAAATTTGGCAAACATCTTTGCCTTCCCCCACTACCCTCTCTCTCTCCTTCTCCCCTTCTGAAGTCACTCTTTAAAAGAGTGGACAAATGTAAAAGGTAAACAACTGTTCCACTTCAAACTTGAACAGTAGTTGTAGTTTAGCCACTGCAACAGGTTAAATTAAAACCCATAAAACACCTTAAAGCAAAGCTTGTTCTTCATGTGTTTTGTTTCAAATGGAAACCATCATTCCAACAAGCCTTACAAATTCAATGCACAAAGAGCAAGTAAAAAAGCTGTTGATAAGGGAACACAAGAAAAGCCACAAAAAAAGGAATGAAGTCAAGCCATATACTATTCTTATTCCTGAGATTTTAAGGAATGACCTAAAATCCCTGCTTCTAGCCCAGCCGAAATCAATATTTAAGTTTGCTGCTGACCACAACTGGGTCAGAATGTTATTCACAACCTTAGGATAAAAGCAAAACAACACTGCAAGAGCCCTTGCAGTTTTATGAACAGAGTATAATTTTGAACTACGATTTTTAGCTTAAGTGACATTTGCAACCTCCCACTGCCTACTTGCAAAAAAAACCCACAAACAACAAATACCCACTGCAACAACAGAAACCCAAAACTCCCATGGCCAAAAACATGCCATGCTGTAGTGACAGTGATATTAAAATAATGAAGTTGAACAATACTACAGGGATTTACAAGGGAGGTCATTACACACGGTCCAGAAAAGCTCAGTTAGAAAAGCCCCGAAGTGTGCAAGCACGGGCTTGCCTATATCTAATCAAGAGTATTAGCTGCTTATTTCATACTCATTAGTTTGCAGTTTTTACCGATTCAAAAATCAAAAGTAGAACACAACAACCCCCTGAAGCAGACACTTTTTAATTGTCTGATTTTTTTGGCTAGCATTTCTATAAATAGTAGAGGGCTTCAATGAATTAGTAATAAAAAACAACTGATCTTTTGAAAGATAGGGGTATGGTGAGCTAACCCCCCAAGGATGGTTCTCTTACAGCAGAAGTTTAGCCCTTATTTCAGTTCTACTGTGACTAGTGTATGGTCTTTTTCTTGGATGTTTATCTAGCAAGTATTACTTTTACTGTTCAAGTAACTGATCAAAAGAGCAAGAATCAGGCTTCACGGTTGCAAGTGCACATGCCTTTTAGAATGCACAGTAAGGGAAAAAAGTTTTCTGGAAAGAAAAAAGGAAAAATGTTGAGGCAGAAGAATGACACAGATAAAAGCATTAATCACTCCAGAGGGTGCTTGTTTCAGGACAGAAGCTATTACTCAAAATAAAAGGTTTGCTTCATTGAAGACCAACATTTTTGTCTTATTAGTGAATGTCAACTTCAGAAATCAAACTTTTGAATATTTAGTTTCACAAGTGCTTGCAAAAAATGACAACATACTCAAATGAAACATTATAGTTGAAGCCGATCAAACATCCTATTTACCCATTTAATCCGCTCCACCATTTTTTCAGTAAGTTACCGCATTATATAAAAATCAGAGATTAATTATTTAAGACACAATACGAGGTTAAATCTAGATTAAGCAAGAACCTATATAAGCACATGGTAGAAAGACAAGATTATTAATAAAGAGGAACTTTTTCCATAATTTGCTTCAGAATAATTTAGCGTTAGGAAAACCAAGATGTTAATAAGCAGCAATTTTTAAATTGCAGTCCTGAAAACAGTACCTGTCTTGCATCACATGGTATGACATCAATTGTCACTTTTAAAAGTTTGCATTTCCATAAATCTGTTAACCTTTGCAGTATATACTTATACACGCATTCACACTTAGGTAGCTAATTTAGGTCTCAATTTTAAAACCTTCACATATATAACTCCATTGATGAATCACATCAATTATAAATGCATGCAGAAAAATGCTACAGAGAGAACAATAAACAATTAGTAGCTTACTGTTTTTCGGTACCTTTCCCCAAAATTGCTTAAAAAAAATCTTGCAATTTACAGGACTATCAATACTGGGTTTACCTGGATAGACGGCTTGTTTAAGTGACCCAGATTTGAAGTTGTTTGTCTTGGTTCATGTCCCAAGACCATCATATTAGCATTGATCAATCTGAAGGCATCAATAACAACCTGTAAAAACAAGATGTCAAGTCAATTCTTTTTAGAAAATGCAACTAATAGTGCCAAGCAACAGTGGACATGGCACAATCAACTCTCATCTGTTTTTGGCCTTTATCCAGAAAATCATTTAATTATAATATTAATAAAAAAAAGCCTCCTGCTGGCTATGCTATCAGCACACTATACTACCTTGTATTGTAAGGTGACACCAATTATTACCTTTTCCATGGAGCTGTAAGTTTTATATACATGATATCATCATATAACATTGAATTTTTATGTACGCTTACACTAAGATTCAAAGGTATGCATATGTTTGTCACCTAAATCTTATCCAATCAAAATGAATGACAGAGAGAGACTAAAACTGAAAGTGAGCACAAGCTAAGGGACCGAGTCTAAAGCCCAGTCCTGTCACATCAATTATACTACCACAATACTTGAAATGACAACAAAATTATAGCCAGCAAGGAACTTGCCCCATGTATTCCCTTCTAGTCAGATGCTTTTTGCTTCTTGTGACTACGAAAGGGTCTATAAATTGTCTGATGGATTAAAAAGTCCTTGTCAGTGTCATGCTCAGGAGTAGAAAATAGAGTAAAAGGAAACCAAGGTCATTTATGATTTAGAGCTACATGGTAGGTAGTATTCAGTGCTATTTCATTGCAAATACAGTAAAACCATCACTGATTTTTATTCTGCCCTGCACTGAATTTGTCTATGAAAATCTTTGGAAATACTATTTCATGGCCCCATACAATAAAACCCACACCCCCATCCAACACCTGTGTGAGGTGGAGCAGAACTGAGAACGTACCAACAATACTCTCAAACCCACTCTTACTGGGTACTCGCCATTACAGAGTCGTAATTGCAACGTCAGATTTCCTGTTCAGGCCCCTGTCTTTCAGCTGGACCAGTGCATGTACAGGCTTGTCCACCCACAGAAACAGTACCAGGCACATTTTGCAGGCATCTTGTCCACATATGTTTGAAGAGTTATTTTAGTTCATTAAACTAAATAGTTTAAGTCTCATTTTAACAGCTTTTCTACAATGATTTTTATTCTCTTCCTTTCCATACTATGGGTTGGACAACAATGGATGCGTTTATATGGCTGGTTTGATAATTTGAGGAATTAGACCTGAACCAAATCTTTTACATTGAACAAACAAGAAATTAAGGACTGTCACTGAAAGTCTGCAGAGAAAGCGACAGTGAGTCTCCCACCTTGTTCTAGCATTTTCCTCTCCATTTACACAAATATTAACTAAACGCATATGCAACTTATTAGGAGTACAATATAAATAGAGGTAATTCATGTGGAAATAAAACTAATTGGCAAGTATTTATAACAAAAAAAAATTATCAAAGTGTGAACTGAAAAAGCCTAATAACTTATCACCTGTTGTATTTACTTTTGAGACCCAATTATTTCAGTCGTGTTGAGTGACTCAGTGCCACTAAAGGCTATTGTCCAGACCCTCAGCTGACTGGCCAGATCCATCTGCATATGTCGTATCTTAAAACCGCATGCAGAACGTACAAAAGAAGAAGCTTCTTTATTAAAAATGTTAGGTTGCAACCCAATTAAAGTAAGTTAACAGTGACTTTTTTTTCTGAACAATAATAAAAACAAAAGACAATTCAGATTTAATATGCAGCAGAACCATGCCATCTGATACTAAAGTTACAAAAAAGGAATTACATTTTGAGAATTACAGTTTTTTTTTTTAAAAGATATGAAACAGTTTCTATATAGCTATACAGTCTTTGTGGTAACATACAAAATAATTGTATTTTTTCCTCTTTTATCACTATCAGATTTTTCTCTATCTCAAAACACTTGTGACAAGCTTTTGTGTATATATATATGTGTGTTCCATTTTAACCAGATGCTCTAATTCAGGAATACCTGGAAAAGCCCAGCCATAACAAACAGGTAGTATAAATTAAAAAGTCAAGCAAAGCAAAAAAAATCCACACCACAGGTTGTCCAGAAACTAGCGAGATAAGGGAAAACCCCCCCAAGCAAGTAAAAATTTACCCTGAGGAGCAAGAAACATGAACTTAGCAGTATACTCCAGTCACAAGGTGCTGCTTCATAACTAATGGCCATGCTTCTAGAGCTGAGTTTAACCAAGAACTTCATTAGACTATGTTAAGCTTATCCAAGAATGAATGGCACTGTCCAGCATGGATTTGTTTTGCGACTGAGTCATGTGAAATAAAAAGAAAACCCCAAATAAAAAAACTGATTAAAATTGGTTTGGATAACAAATTCAACATTTCAGTTGGTGTTCTCAAGGTTATGTTTGGATAAATTTCACATTTAAACATGAGAAGTAGCTGCTAAAATATTTTTGAGTGATACTGAATATTACTCCGGCATCTTAATTCTGACCAGAAGTAATTTTCATTATGTTTCAGGTACTACCTGCGTGGGAAAGGATGGCCAGCTCTGTATGTCCTCCTGAAGGAATGAAATGCAAGTATTTCCTAAGCAGAACAAACATCAATCTAACTGAAAGTGGTATGAAATATTAAAATCACAAACACTAAGCTTTAAAAAGGGATAAAATTGCAATTTCTACTATGTCAGAGTGGTACAAAAAGTACGTGTGTGAATGATATTTCTCATCTCGGTTGCACTGTGACGACCAATGATAACTAAATACTTTAACTACACTAAGATTAAAGGAATTTGCTGCTATCACTATAGCAACCATCTTAAAGAAACTAACATGCTCAACAACCTGGAGGCTAAATTTAGACCTAATACGCAACAAAAACATAAATACAACAATAAATCCTACATAATCAATTCTATGAAATGCAATTGCTTTTTTTCACAGTGAGCACAAATCAGTCCCCCTTTAGAGGATTATATCAAAATAAATAGACTCATTAATGTCCAGTGTACTAATGAGCAATGGGCGAAGTAGGTGTTAATTACGCCACAGTAAGACTCAAGAAAAAAACCCTGGTGAGCACCTGGAGGTGTGTACAAGCCGAAGTCTCCTCTACGTTTGTGTATTTTGAAGTACAGCATGATGCAACCAGATGACAGCAACATGGTCACCCCGTATTCTACGGTGGAAACTTTAGACACAGTATTCTGAACAAAGAACCTCTAAGGATTAATTAAAGGCAGCACAAAAACTCATTCAGTTACTTAGACTTTTGTTGTAAGAAGTCAGCATTTCTCATCTACATCCGTTAAGCCTTCATTGCACTTAAATTACCTAATGCATCGTGCACTGTTTTAGGTAAAAACTAGAGTTTCCAAGCCTCATGCTAAATTCCCTTTTATGTTTTTACAGAAAAAGTTAACAAAAGTCAATGCCACTGGGATATTTTCCAGAAATATGAAGGTAGATTATTTTTTTTTTTTAATGCACTTCCATAGTGCAACTCTTTCACTACTCTGACCATTTAATTTTTCCTAGTACAAGTGTCTTCAGACTTTTCAGAGGTCATTTCAACAGCAGACAGCTTATAACAAAACCATTAGCAGTTTGGCTAGCTTAAGGAAACCTCTTACTTTCCTTTTTTGTTTATTATCACTGCATGAATCTGCAGCATATGAGAGTTTATAATTTCTCAGGCTTGTTAAATTCATGTTAAAGGTCTGTTTTCTTGTTGAATAAATTTTGTTCATATAATGCTGCCTATTTCATATACTGAGTCTTTAATAGCACCTTTGGTCTATGCGCAACTCACAGATCAAAACAGAGGACTAAAATAGGGGTTGATGATGCTATTTACATGTGTGATTCCTGCTGTCTTCTTGTTAGTAGCTTTAATATAATAGAAGACCTTGTCTGTTTTGTAATTAACACATCTTTACTGGAGAGATATTTGGAAGTGATTGCTGTGAATATACTGGTTAGTAAAATAAACACAATCACACACCACTTTCTGTTATCAGACAAATTTGTGAATTGTACACATTATACTCCAGATCAACAAACTGTGATATAACAGCCAAGTAGAAGACACATTTATATAACCCTTTATTTTTCTGAAAATATGTATTCAATCTGACCTTGCAAATATAATTAGCTTGTGGGATGTGTGGATTTCAGTACCATGGATGCTTTACTAATTGCAGCTCTTGGAAATAGATACTAAATATTTGGAAGCTGCCAATACAAAATAAAAACTGCATCTTTTTGTACATCTGTCTTAGCTTCAAAAAGCATAATAATCTAAAAAACAATAACTATACGGCATTTTTAAAGCATTTCCCCGGGGTCAACAACCCACACGAGAGCCCGTATAATGTATTTTTAGAAACAAAATTTACAATTATCTTCAGTGTACTTAAATTTGAGGATAGCTATAATTATTATGATTCATAGTTATTCACAACCTAGAGACGAGCGCTGGACTCCTCAATTGCTAACTAGATAAAAATCTGGCCTTTTATAGTCTGCACATAGTTATTAAAAATAATGGCGTGATTAAAATTTAGGATGCTTAGTAGCCAGACATATTTTAGCTTCTTCTGAGAGTGTGAATGCCATATATATACTACCACTTTTTCTAAAACAGTCTTCATATCTTTCCGGGGTGTTCTTTAAAAAAAAGAAAATTAAGAGGATTTCAAGAGTACTTTACACACTTGATTCCATTAAATGCCTCCAATATCAAATCTACAAACAATATTGAAAGTTGCAAGACCCACTATATTTTAATGGTAAATGTCAGTTAGAAATAAGTCAGCCTTTTTTGTTTAAATTAAAAAAAATTCCAACATCAATATTTTTTTCCAGTGAAGAATCTATGGCATATGGTGACTATCTTTAAAAATGTATTGTGTCCTTGGAATTCAAATGGCTATGTATTGTTTATGCCATATGTTTATGAACAAACATACCAGTGCTTAAAGACAACTCTGCAAAGGATATAATGTGGTTATGCCAGGTGTAGAAAAAGAAGTAATGTCCCATCTAAAATCTCTTTTATCACCTGCAACTGACCTGTTATCAACTGCTTAGTTTGTTTCTAGATTCTTTAAAAATGAAATGGAACATCATGTGACCTGAGAAGTGCAGCTCAGGTTTATGACCATTTCGTTATTTATGCTGCCATGCCCTGTTAGACAACTACAAGTGAAGAACATCTTCTGTCCCCTGTAAGCCCACAACATAAAAAATTCAAAGAAATCTTACTTTTTATGCCATTTCCAATGAAAAGCACTAAGAACTGAAACTGACTCATGCCAAATGCATATCACTGAATTGCTGTGATTGTGAGTTTGAAGTTTGCAACATGGAAATTATTTATAAAATGTCAATTTTAGCTCTGAAAATATATTCCTAGGAGTATGTGCATTTTCCTTCTCTATCCTTAGAGAATTGCTTACTTGTGGTCAAATCCACAGTACAACTTGAATATCCATACTGGAAGGGGAGAGAACTACAGTATAATACATTTATCTTGACAAGTGAGGGCACGCATCCATAACTCCCAAGTAGCAAAGCCACAAGTTTTAAAGCTATATGCCTTAATGAAGATAAATGGACTATTCTACATCCACCATGGCAAAAGGAAATGAAACATTTAGTACTTTTCAACAAAAAGTCTTCTTGGAACTTTTTTTGTTTTAAGGAAGGGCATGAACTGAAGTAACCTATGTAAATGGTTTAGTAGGTAAACATACATCACAATTAAATCACAGCAAGTCCAAAGGACGTGGCATAACAAATTCTAGAACATCAGCACTGATATTAACAGCTTTGGCATGCTATTAAAAAATTAGCAAGTAAGATCTCCAAAATATGTTATTCTGAATATGTGCAACTACTATAAGAAATGTGGGTTTCAAACAAAACAGTGGTATGCTGCCAGTAATAAAACAGTTCAATACTTTGTAGTTTATGACTAGGTTTAGAAAACACATTCTGAACTGAAGAGATCGAGTGGCCTACACTTTGGTGCAGATGCAATTCATCTCTTACAAATGCAATTCTTCAGGAAAAAAAGCATCAATCTTTATTGAATCAACAGTAATCAAACCCTGTGCAAAGGTACCTACTTCCTTACTCTCCGAATCAGGCTCCTGTTGAAACTGGGTTCTTGTCTAGATCAAATTAGGATGTTTCCATCTCTGATATGCAGGTTATTGCACCAAATGCTCCATTCAGCCAACATTAAGAAATACCACAGTACTGTGAGAGTATCTAAATGTACTAGACATTGTACAAAATGTACAGAAATGTACCCTTGAAATTTCAACCCAAATTACACCTTGCAAAGTTATCTTCTCTATTTTAGAATCTTTCCCTTTACAATATAAAAGTGTTAGCAGGTCCAGTTCTAATAATGAAAGTTGTTCCAGGTCTAAAAGATTCTGACATAAAATTGTAGGTATCACATGTTTTAAAATATATTTTCTTGTAAAATATTATCTGCATAATAATTCACAATAAAGAGATAAGTCTCCAAAGCAGTAGCGACAATATAGTCAATTTACTGTTTTGTTCAGTTATTTTTAATTATTACGGTCAAGCTGAACCCTAATGACTGTTGAGTTCACTTGTGTCCAGGGAAGATTTGTTAAAATAAACGTTATTAAGACAAATGCATGAAGTGAAAAGGGGGAGCTGGGTGTATAAAGAAAATCTTATTAGGTGGCTCCAATCTACTTAAAGTTCTCACAAACTTAATTCTTAATGGGCTATTTTAAATTTCAAAACTCTGGTATGACACTAGTCTCCTCACACATCTCATTTTAAGGATTACTTTTTTCCTGCCTTCTTTAAGAAACAGTCATCTCCAATCCTGTGGTTAATTCAAACAAACAAGGGAAAAGGACAGGTTCAAAAGAAAAATAACAGCACTCTGATGAAAGAGTGGAGGTCTGAAAACATGCAATCTTTCAGAAAACTTGTGTAAGACATACTCAGGTGAAGAAAATTCTTGAGGCTAATTCCAACATTCCGAAGAGTAATTGTTAAATCTCTGCTTTTGGTTTCCCTCTTTTAGACCATCAAGTAATTACCAAGTTATAAAGCCATTCACATAAATATTTGTCTTGATAAGTTGGGAGGATTTGCAACACAAAAACTGTATCAGAAAAGAAGTTCAGCTGCCTTTCCCCACATATATCACCAAGCTGAGATAGTGTAGTGTATAGAAAATTTAATCTAAACTGGAACATAAAAGTAGCGAATCACTATTCTTATGGTCAGCACTCAACAAAATGACCATCTATTACGCTGAAGAATTAAAAACTGAAATCAGGTATTAACAAAACCATATTGCTCATACACATAACTAATTACACACAGGTTGTCACCTAGATTTAGAAGTACCAATGGGCAAAAAGAGGAAGAGGAGTGTTTTATGGAAGAGGTCATCAGAACAGGTCATCTAGCAAATGAAAAACAAAAAAGCTCTGTTCAACCATATGATCTGTTGGTTTCACAGTAGCATTTTCTCCCATGCCTACGTAAATTTTGTCCATTTTGACGAATGGACAAAATCTCATTAGCACAGTAAGAATTAAAAACATGCTGGAATACTACAAATTTCAAAGTATAGTATTTGAGCCACCACACTTTTGCGATAGGCATAGAATGCTTTATCATTCTAAATAGAAATTTGAATATTTAAAGATATTATTTTTCTTTGTTAACAGCTCAAAAGGACTTTGCTCAAGATGACCTTGGTTTTGGACAGACATAACTTTGCTATGGACCTCCAAGCAGCCACTCAGCTAAGCTCTCTTTTTTTTTTTTTTTTTTTAAACATACAGTGTAACTGTCCCTCTCTGGGACTTCTAGGAGCATGACAAGAATAATTTTTTCACACTTTAGAAATGAGTAAAAGAACAAATGATAAAGTTCATCACATTTGTTACTCCTTTTAGAATAAAATTCTAAAGATCTCATAAATTGAACAAAAGAAAACAATTTATGACTTCCACTGAAAAGAAACTGCTTTAACAAAATAGTTTAAGACCAGAGCCCACATTCCGGCTATTCTTTGAAGTATCAAACTGTCTGGTTCCAGAATAGGTTACTCAGACCACAGAACAAGGTTCTTCAATGAATTATTTGGCAGGAGACAGTAGTAATAAACTGAAGTAGGGAGTTGCTGACTGTAGACGCAGTGGGGGGGTGGGTGGGGTGGGTGGGGGGAACCCAAACAGACAAACCTGGAAGAATAAACGACGTATTGGAACAGGTATTCCCATGAGACTGTTGCATCTCAGGACTCAAGTGGACAAAACCCTAAGCGAGCTGGTCTGAACTCAGTGTTGACATTGTTCTGTGCGCAAGGTTGGATTAGGTGATGTCCTGAGATCATTTACAACTGGCATTATTTTGATTTACCTGGTTACCCAAATGTACATATTTTTTTTTCTTCTTGTACCCTTGGAATGAGATTAAGATAAGGATAAAACACCATAGCAAAAATCTCGTTTATGAAAGTGGCAGGATGTGGTTTAAGCACAAGATTAAGATGAATAGCATATTTGTTTTTATCTGTCAGGAGGCGATTAACATGCAAAGTAGAATTTATCACAAGTTATCGTATAGACAAGTCTTTTCTTCAGCAAACAATGAAAAAAAGATTTTTGCTGTAAACCAACAAATCTTCCTACAAATGCTTCTGACAGTGCCTTGCTAAGAAAAATTACAGTATAACAGACAGGAAATTCTGCTGTATGAATAAGAGCTTCTACTACATATCCTACTAAACACCATAAGCACCAACAAACTTCTCGGATGTAGAAAATGGACTTCTAACAATTCTGGACATTTTACCGATCCTTATGCCAGCAATTATTAATTAAGGGAGACCAATGAACTGCCGCAGAAAAACAAACCATTTTAAACGATGACTTTTTTTATAGTAAAGATTTAAAGTTTAAAACAATTCAAAAAAGAAAACATCATCTTTTTCTTAATTTAACATATATGAGTACAATACGGTAAGTTAATGCTTGTGGAGTTAAAGATATTATGCTACAGTGGATTTAGTGTAGTTATATTTTTCTTAAGAGGTGAGGAACAGCTGCTAAGTTAAGGCCCAAAAAATATTATTTTTAACATTTGGCAAAGGTATATAGTTATCTGTACAGACGTTTCAAAATGTATGTTGGAAATAAATATGAAATGTCAATATTTAGCTTTGTTCCAGATCTTTAATGAAATTACTGCTTCTGTGGAATATTCTAAATATGTAATACAACTTCCATTGCACAGACTGGAAAACTGGATGGGGTAAAAAAAAGGTTTATTAGTAAGTACAAGATGAAGTGGCAACTAGCCAGGTTGCCCCACTGGCCATATTTCAGCATGTTTCTTTTGACATCATTCATAGAAATCATTTTTTTTTAGAAAAAAAAGCCAAAACATAAAGCTTTTTCTCTCTGGGTTCTGATAACATTGACCTTCAGATAAAAGTCATTGATCTGTTATGAGTTTATTTTACCATCAGCTAGAACGTTATTAGCCTAAAAATTGCAATATATGGTATACAGTCATGAAAAAAGCATACTGCATGTGCAAGAATATGTATGTAAAGCAATAAGATCAGTATTTAGAATTACTTGTCCTTCATGTGTCCTACTATATTTATGTAATAATATCTCAGTCCTGAAATGGTCATTAAAGCAGTTGGCATTTAATCTACAGATCTATATGAGGGTTTTATTTTTATATAAGGATTTTGTGACTTTTTATTTTTGCTCATTTGCTTTAAAACAACATAAAACAACCTTTTTTTTTTTTTCCAAACTGATAAGAATTATATGTATTCTTATATTTGAATTGCAATCATACACCCCTGTCCTACTAGGTGTTTGGAACATGCCTATCCAGAAGCTAACAAAGAAGTTAACAAGTTTCCCCTTTCTACCAGTGACAGGGCAAACTGCTTTTTAATGCTTTAGCTAGTCAAGGTGAACCTGAGGCTCCTCATCAGAATTCATTTCAACTTCCTGACACATGAAAATAACCTCTGCCCCGGTTATTCTTCACTAGCACAACCATGACTGCTTCACTGACTATAAGCCATAGCAATTTACATGGGCATGAACCTGCCCTGAAGCAGGTTTAAAATTAGCTAATGTGTTATTTTGGACTTTGTATTTAAATACATCTAATCTCAGTCAAAACACACCATATTAAAATCTTCTATGCCACATGTTCACTGTAATTTTTTGCCAGAGAGTTATGCTAGTAAAAGGTATAATGAGTAATGATCTTGGACTCACATAGCTACATACACGAGCAAAAGCCCACCAGGATAGCGGCTACTACACCAGCAAAACTACCTCTGCAAGCAGTACTTCTTCTGCTGGCGCTGAGAAAAAGCAGGTAATTCCCTGAAATAGGCTTAGCTCGAGTTGTCCAACATACGAAGAGGCACTGGATGCCACACTAAGGCAGCCATGCACATGAAGCAGTCAAACCTGACCTAGGAAATCCCCTTGCACTCTAATGTATCTGTTCTTCTCTCAGTTCATCTAAAATCAAAATACATTTTAATATCAGTGATCACGCCAACCAGGATCACAAAAGTCATAGACATTCCATAGCCCAATCTCACCCCCAAAATCAGGAAATTAATTATAAGTGGTATTCATAATTTTGGGGATTCTTTCTATTTCTAAGCTTTTAAGGATGCACTTGCCAGAAACATGACAGATGTAAACTTTTTTTTTAATGTGAAACCTAAGAATGTAACTTAATCTGACTGTAGCAGCTAGACATGTATGAAAAACAAACATTACAAGACTTCCAGTAATCTCAAGTACTGGCAGCAATGCTATAAGAAAAGCTGTACTTGAGAAATGTTTAGATGGACAAAAAATTATTCACAGTCAAAATAAAAATACCAAAGATTATTTCCTTGAAGAGAACAAAGACCCTCAAAGTTGACATCTGTGTCAAACAACAGTGACAAAAAATATATATAAAAAAAGCACTTAGTGAGCAAGTGTGGTGTAACAGTAGTGTGACTTACTGTAAGGCTTTTGTCCTTAATGGATTTAATAGCTACTGAAGTATAAATTAATTATTAATATGGTCCTGAAAAACATTTTTTGACAAAATTAAAAGAATCTTATTTCAACTTTTCTAATGGAGTGGGAAAATAAGAAAAAGCAAAAGGAAAAAGTTCTAGAAAAAATAAGTCAGGAGTAATTAAATATTCTACTGTGTGTTTTTTTTTTTTTTCCCCTCCACAAAAAACTACCTACATTTTTGTCTACTCTTTATGCAATTTGAAGGGGAGCAAAATTGATTCAGATGTCTAATAGCTTCCAAACAACCAGCAGCTATTAATTTTTCAATTGCTTGTTACATAAACAAATTTGCTATAAAAATCAGAACTTAAAAAACCCAACTGAAAATGCAACTGAAGCTTCAAAGCATTTTATTATGAAATTAAGGGAACCCTTAGTGGAATTGTTTGGTAGCTTTAATATGATCTGTCTCACAGGAAATATGATACTACAGTTTTACAGAAGATGAACACTTACTTTTTAAATATTTATAAATTTACATTAATATCATCCATATATACTATGACGCATTTCAATAATTATTCTACAATACAATGGGAGTGCATGCTCAAACAAAACACCTCAGCAGTATTTTAAAGCAGTAAACCACCTAGCCAATTTCTGTACGTTCTGTAGTTTTTCTAATCCACTCTCCCTGTGGTTGAGCAAAATCGAATTGCCTCTCACATTTGCAGACAGCTCTGTGAAGGTGATAATAGAGCTGCTCCCTGCTGTCATGAGGCAGGAAATAGGAAAATGGCATATGGGGCTAGAAAGAAATAAAAAGAGAACTAAACAAGAACAAAAGAGATTTCAACAAAGGACAACTATAACCCAATATGCTTTGCAAGTTAATCTCTTTTCATAATCATTTAACATACTTAATCATTTATCTGCACACTTCTCGGAAACTCAAATGCTTGATACCAAGCCTTCTGCAAAGTTTTATTGCCCAAAACATTTGGAATAGAAACGATACTAAAAGCCATCATATGCAACGCCTATAAATCAATGCCACCTTAGTACCCACGTTAAGGGGCTGAACCTATTCCAATCTGTTAGTAATTAATCTTAGATTTTGTGGCTAAAATGTTAACATCTGAAGCAATGCATACTTGGATTATTAGTCGCAAACATGTTGAGCGACACCTGAATAGCAAAATATTAAGGGAGGATTATGATTGGTTATGCATATTAACAATATGAAAGACTTCCAGCCTGTTTAAGGACTCCTGATGTAAGACACAGAATAAGCTAAAAATGATCTTTTCATTTACAAGGATTTTTTTTTTAAATTTTTCTTTTTTAATGCAGAGCGGGCCTCCAAAAAAATCAAGGACTTAAATGTAATTGCAGTGCTGCTACATTAAATCTTACCGAAGTTAAAAAAAAAAAAAAAAAGCCTACTATACCTTTCCTTTTACACTCTGAATGGGATCCACCACCACAGCAACAGCTCTTTCTGATAAGGCTTCAAAGCTCTGCTGAGTATTGATATCTACACCAGACAACCAACAGCCAAAGCCAGGGTGACTATGATACCAACCAACTACCATCTCAGGTCTGAAACAAAGAGAACATTGAGATTCTTAAGAATAAAAACACGTAACAAGAAGAAATAGTAATGTGTCAGGGCATAAATTAGGATGAGCTGTGAAAAAAACACCATTAGGAATATTTAAATTACTCACCATAGTATGGTAAAAACATGGACATGAATAAATGCGACAAAAGAAGGCTATCATTAAGGGATGCACATTAGCAGTGGTAGATCATGCTTTCAGTTTTTCACCCTGTTACCACACCTTCACTGAACCAGTTTTTACCCTTTCAGCACTTGAGTAAATATCTACTCTTTAACTCCTTGGCGTCGAGGGTTGAATTTTCACGGCAGAAAGTCCATTTCAGATATGGACAACGGGAACCAACGGTGGGAAAGGATTAAATATCAATTAAACCAGCAGTAGAACTAGGAACTCAGTCAAAAAGCAATTTGCACCGTTCTGTTCAGCTGCTGAGCCTTTTGCTAACATTAATTTTGAAGTTTTTCCCACAGTAAAAGAATTGGAGCAAGCAGACGACAACTGTTGAGAGGTAGGAGTGAAATAAAAATTTGTTTAAATACGAGGATCTTTTACAAAATTATTTTCCCTTTTCATTAAAATTGCTCCTAAATAAGCTACAACTTTGTAATTTTTTTAATCTTAAGTAAAAGAAATAAAAAAGAAATTAATCTTTTAAGCAAGTACTGTCTAGTAACTGCCTATACTAAGTTGAGCAGCATTCTAATCTTTCTGTGCAATAATCAAAGCTGCAGGTTTAACATCAGTGACAATCTCCTCACAACCGAAATGCATGAGGTGGACTGAATTACATGCTATGCTACTCACCTGATTTCTGGGCCAATTATTTCTTTTTAAAGATTATTAATAGCCCCAAGATCACTAGTTTTGCAGAAAGCCAGCTGTTTCTTCTAAATAACATGCAGAGAGTACTTGTTACTGTCAGCCCTCTTTAGGGTGACTTACCTTCCTGTCTGTTTTAGCATATCCAACATTTTCGCTTGAAAAACAGGATCAACTGCCTCCACACTGACACCCTGATGTAGAAGACAGAAAAATCATAGTAGTTGTACATAAAGCAGTATTATCTTTTAATTTGTTACTTTCCACAAACAAAAATTTAAACACCTTTCATACGCATCTGTTTTAAAGGGCAACCCGACTACTTTAGAACTACTTGATAGAACACCCTTAAATGTAAAATACAATTTTTATAAATTTATTTCAATGTGACTTTAAAAAGCTGAAAGAAGATTTTGAATTGCTATTTAAGTCATCGTTACTATGAGTAAACATGATTAAATAGGCATAGGAATTCATCTTTTCCTCCTCTTTTTGTTCTTCAAACTCTGGCCTGTTGTTTCTCACAAGTTCAGCTCTACAGGTTTTATTCAAGACAAATAAAACATATCGGCTTTTTGCAGATTCTACTTATGCACACACATAGCATAAACTCTGGACAAAAGAATTAAAAAAATTTCATTGATGTGCTGCTCTGAGTTACAACGGAATCCATGCTTCTCTTAAGAACAGTATTTCATTTAAGTTACACAAAAAAAGCATCATAAATTCCAATTATACACATTGGCTCATCATCTCTTTAAAATATCTCTTCATAACATGAATATTCTTACTCAAAATTAAAATACATATTTTTTTTTTTTCACATCACAAAAATATCATTTAACAGACATGCCACTGTAAGATCTGTCAGAGAGCAAGTTTGAAGCACATCTATAGCACCACCACAATTAAGGACATGATACGCTTCTAATCAAACCTTTTATATTTTTAATCCTTCCCCGGCTCATAGTATATGAGTTCTTATAGTTATCAATTTATAAATCTCGTAAGTGATGTTATACCAATATATTCATACATCTGTAAAGACATAACATCTGCATATATTAACATAAACACTTATGTACTAGTCTTTGCTAAAAAAAATAAAATAAAATAAATCTGGTTTAAATATTTTTTTTACTGAAACCTTTAAATCCATTAGACATGTTCGAATTATACGTAGTAGGTTATACCTTAAGATTGCATAAATGAAGTAAAGCAGAAAAAGCTTTACAAAAATATATTTACCATAACGAAGAAACAAACAAGCAAACAAAATTATCAAGGTCTAGGTGTAAAGTACTCACCGTTCCCGACTGTGGCATTGCAAAAACATCAATCACTCTCACAGTGTAATCATCAACAAATTCCCCGAGCATCAAACCCATAACTTCCATAGGGACACCAGCACGACCATGCTTCAACATCTGGAATTAAGACCAAATGACACTGTATGTTTAACAGGAGGTTCAAGTTTGACTTGGGATAGTTCTTTCAGCCTTTGCTGATCTATCTATTATTTGCAACTTGTAGCACTTTTGCAAACTGTAAGGAACTGTAAGATAGTAAAAATGAAGCCAGGAAAAGATAATTAAAATAAATTTCTTACTCTGAGTGTTCCAAACAGTATTAATTTATTTTAAAAATTAGTCTGTCTAGCACCTAAGGAGCACAAGTCCATAAACTTTGGATAGGTGCCAGGTGCTCTATCTCCAGCTCTATACACAGATGCAGTACGCACAGAACACTTACTTTCAGCAGTGCAAGGGAAGAGATATAAACTTGTTCCGCTGTATCGACTGCAGGAGCATCTGTTGGTGGCCCCTATGAGAAGAAGAAATAATTATTTTCTCCACCATTATTATTCTGCAGTTTCTAAACATTTTATTTTGTTTTCCATATTACAAAACTTATAGAAAAATGTATATATAATTGTGAATTTGTGTTAGATGCAGTTCTTACAAAAAAAAAAAAGCACACCTAAACCCCAAACACTTCTTTACAGCACTCTTTCACTAACCTATTTTGTAACACAAGTCACCTAGCCATCATCTCATCTCCCCCACCCCAAAACAATACCAATCTGACAAAAACCTTAATAGAATCCGTCAAATGAAAAAAATGACAAGTATTGCACTGGGTACAAACCTGTTACAAGACACACAGGCTAAGAGTCAGATAAGTTTCCATTAGTCAGCCTTGCCGCAATGCTAACCTTCGTCAGCTGCAAAATACGGCCAGTTCTCCAATTAACTATGTGTTTCTTACAGTGGTGTGAATGTAAATGCTGCTGGGCTAGCATGATTAACTGGCACCAACACAAACAGCAATTTCCCTTTGCTTCATCAGCTTTCAGCTAAAGAGGACTTGCAGATAAAGGCTATGGGAGTACTTTGCAGATACACTGGTACAGTGAGAGAAAAAACGGACCTCCGATCCCTAGGTGGAAAAGCTGTGAACAAAATACTTTGCTCTTTGCCTTATGAGTAGTTATTCAAAAATTAGCACAACTGTCCCAGGTGTGAATGATTGGTTGAAGCAGGTTCTGTGTACTGTTGAAAATGAAAAACACAGGAGGCAGCAGTTTAAATGTCCCTTTCTCGAGGAGCAAGAGACATATTGCTCTTATATGCAGGATTCTGTATCAGCGTACCTCATTACAGCCAATTAACAGTACATTCATTACTTTATTACGAAATTGTGTACAAGTTTCCACTGAAAAGATAAAGGGTTACTACTGCACTAAGTGGTGTAAACTTAGAAAGGCAAAGCAACTGTGAAGTAAAAAAAAAAAAAAAAAGATACCCCACATTAAGTTAAAGAAGGAAAAAAAACGTACCTTTACACAAACATTTTGTAAACTTAGAACTTTGATTCCAGAGTTATAAGCAAAATTGGGCAAAATAAAAACTTGGAGTAAATTCCTGGTTTTTCACTTTAAGTGGAAAAATTCAGTACAATGTGCGTCCACATGACATCAAACAGTAAAGCCATTGACACAAGCCATCATCTCCTGAAGATAAAACCAGGAACTTAAGTAATCGGCACAAATTTGTATAGCAATTGTCCTTTCTGCATACTTTCATTTTTACACACACAGAAAAACATAATCTAGTCTTCAGAATGCTTTAAAGACTACAAGAAAATTCAGTTTGGGGTTGTCTGTGTCCCGTCCCCCACCTCCCCACCCCCAGTGTGAATTAATTTCTTCTCTATTAGCTCCAGATCCAATCCTTATATTTTGAATCCAATCTTTATATCTGGAAACTCACATACACGCATGGATCTGTGTCAACCACAACTGCTTCCTAACACCTTCAAACCTTTATTTCCAACTTTGATACTGGCTGACCATCATGTCTTGATATTTTCCCTCCCTCACCTTTTACTACCCATTGCTAATTCTTCTGACACTTTGGCCTTTCCACCACCAATCTTCCAGCAGGTTCAACTTTTCATCTTCTATAATATTCTTGCCAAACGTCCCCTAGCCCAACAGTGAGATGCTCCAGTGGAGAAGTGTTCCTCCAACACTTACAAGAAACTCTACAAGCAGTTCTTCAGAACCTTTCACAGAACCAGCTGCACAGGGCACCTGAATCACTTATTCCAAGTTTACTACAACTAAATTGTTTGACTGATGAAGCTTCAAATGCCCAAACATTTTCTGATACTTACTATTTTTTTTCCTCCATAAACATGTAAGTTCACTTTCTTAACTGTATCTCTCCTGCTTGATTTTAAGTCAATTCTAAATGATCTTTTTTTCCCCACTTAGAGGTCTTAATACTTTGGAAAGCACAAAGACTCCTATTTCCACTTAATCGTTGCTAAGAAGAAAGCAGAAATGAGTTGTGGTTTAACTAAAAAACCCCACCAACTTATGAGTTTGATAACAACCCCTTTCTTCATACATAAAACTCTCTTCCAATGGTCTACCAGTTCTAGACCAGAAAGAGTCTGAAATGAGGGCAAAAGTACAAACACAGTAATCTTCTGCTTTAGGAAGAACCACAACATCCATACTTGTTCCAGATTTTAACATGTCACTGTGAGCAAGCATCCCATTACACCATTAAGTACTTTTTAAAAAATAAAGAATAGCATTAAAAAAGTCTCCCCCGAACTAGCATAAGTAGTTCTGTGATTTTTGGAAGGCTAATGTTGATGTTTGATTGAGACTTCAAAGCTTCTCAAAAATCAGGAGATTAAACTGAAGTTTATTCCACAGACTACTGCTCTTAAATAGCCTCTCCCATATGGAATGTCTAATGTCTGTTAAGATGGCAGATCACACTGACACCCTTCCTGCAGCCGAGGCATTAATCACGTCTGTCCTCTGTGTAGGCACCTGTGTTCACAACTCCTACGAGTTTAATTATTCTTCATAACTTTTCCCTTTAAAATCTTTAAAATAACTTTAAAATGAGTCAGTAGATTCAACACTATAGGGAGGATACAAACATTATTAGATTTTGTTTCTGTAACAAGGCAACTAAATTACCTTTAGTTTAAGCAAAATGTACTCATTCATCTTTTCTTCTTTTATTATTTCTATACTCCTTGGAGCTTTCAAATGCTTGTTTCCCTTGGTGAGAAGAGGGATTGTACTTTATCAATCCTTTAGGCATCCTATTAGATAAAGTAGTTTCTATTTTCAAAACTTATGTTAAAGTTCTCTCTCCAGCTGCCAACACCCATAGGCAACAACTCATTTTCAGCACAGGAAACATCGCTAATTCATAAAGAAATGCTCCATTGGTGTAAATCAACTTGCTTAGCATGTTTTCTTTTTTTTTTTTTAAACCATAGTATTCACTGTGAATGATTCTGCACACTAAATGTGAGTTTAAATAGATATGCAAGTGACTACACTAAGCATTAGGAGACAACTGCAAACTTCACTATTTCACTTTAAGCACGTCTGAGATAGCAAAAATATTAAAGATTAGCTTTCACTTTTCTCACGCAGTTCAACCAATTTACCTGAATACCTAAAAATTAGCTATTGTAGTATACAATACAAATATAATATAAGAAGACTGAGAATTACTAAACTTACAAAATATAGCACATACCAAGTATTTCCCTGGTCACAGACACTTCTTTCGTGAAGGCCTCACTATCATCTTTTCAGTAAGCTCTGTTCTCTTTATAGATTACAATTACTAACTAAATTACGAGAAAAGGAAACAACTCATTGCACTGTACCAGTTCGGTGTATTAATTTTCATGTTAATATTCCTTCATTTTGAATACAGATTAGAATGAACTGCTCAAGAGTTCTGAAATGACTCTGATGTACTAATTCTAGGATGTTGAGGAAGAAAGGATCCATAGGTCAAAACCCGTCCAGAATCTACCTTCACAACAGATTTAATTTCACATTACTTTTCTACCAAAGATAAATTGGCACATAACATACTATAGGTATACACTTGTCTTTCTACGGAAAATTAGAAACCCAAATTCCAAAGCTCAAATTCTTAACTTTAAAACTTTTAAAGATTTAACAGATAAAACCAACAGACTAGATCTTGGGTCCTTCAAGTAGTTTACTTGGCTTTAGACAACGCCATTTGAAAGAAATCCACATTTGGAAACTGGAACCAATTTACTTCCATCTCGGACCACAACCTTTTCCATAAACAGCTGTCAACCTAACAGAGCCTTGGAGCAACAGCCACAGCTTCTGTGTACTAGTTACACAGTATGTGGGTGCTAGTTAGAGGTTACATTTTGAGATGCCTTTGGCCCGTTTCTGCTAGTCTTCCACAGAAGTTCATGCATTTCTTTCATGAAGCAAAGAGGAAGAAAGACTTTATTAGCTAATCTCTACATGAAGGCAAAGTATTTTACACTGCCCCTCCACAGCATGTGCTATTATCACTGTTCATAAACTTCACTGCCTGCCAACTTTAACAAAGGAGCACCATCCTTATGAAGCAGAGTACCAAATTAAATTAACTGGTGTCAGAAACCCGAACAAGAAAGCATTTGTATCTGCAACGCAAAAGATCTGCTGGTACTTTTTGTTACATTATGGTATTCAAGGAAGGTCAGACAGTTCTCCCAACACAGAGTTTTGTAAGATTGTCCATCTCACTGCAAAACAATGAATATTGCTGCCATTCTGCCTGCCCCCAGATTTATTGGATAATTTCTTGGGGAACTGGAGAAAAAATTAATTTGGAAACTGCAAGGAATAATAAACATTCTTTTTTCCGGGCATTCCTGGATAAGCTGGATACAGTAATTATTAAAATCTAAAAACTGTTCTAAAAAATAATGTTATTGTGCTACTTAGTGAAAATGGATGTTTCTTCTGAATCAACTGCATGTGCTGTCAGTCAGTGAAATGAGCTGCCTGATGGCCAGCCATCTCGTAAAACCCAACCAAACTCCGATTTCTGTTTTTGTTTAGAATGGCAGAATCCCAATTTCATTAATAATTGATAAAAATGAAGTTACCGCTATTAAAATAAATTTTATTTTAGCCTTTTTTTTTTTCAGTAATACTCGTAATGGAAAAAGAATCACATTCAAGTTATGAACAGAAGATTACATTGTAATATTAAATTATGCATGATACTATTTTTGTTTCAAACAGTTAAAGAGATGATCCAATATAAAAAGCAGCCCTTTACTTGGGCAGCCCTTGTTGATGAAGTGTTAAAGGCATTTGCCATTCTAACAGGATAAAAACTAACGCCTTGAAGTGTTAGCTACTCAGGCCTTTTAGCAAATTTGTTAACACTTTTAGGTATATTACTCCACCTTTCTCTTAGTGTGAACTGGTATCAATTATTTAGCCAATTTTATTATGTTATTAAAATACCTGCTGATTAAATGTGAACTAAAGTGTCATTTTAGAGCACTGCTCTTTATTTGTACTATTCTACATTTATTCAAATAGGTACAGAAAGTGGACCTGATTAATTACACAAGCAACCGAGAAATATTCCACAAATTGAGGCACTGTCTATTGTTTAAATGGATCTTAAACATTGCTCTGGTGGCATGCTAATAGCACAAAAGATGATTTTGAAATACATCATAGCTGTTTCAACAAAGAAACTCAGTTTTGCAGGGGGAACGGTAATAAAAAAGGCAGTGAACTAAAGTGCCGTTGAGCAAATCTTAGCTTTATTGCACCAAACAACATATTTTTGTGTAAAATATAAGAGCCACTACAATCATTATTACTTTTTTTTTTATTTTTGCAACTGGAACAATTTAAATGTGAACATAGGACACACAAGCGAACACTGACCGCTATAGCGTTTCTTTCCCAGTAAGCTAAGAAAGAACCTTTTAATAGTTTAATTTTGTGAGTATTAAACAACTAGTGTGAAAAACAAGCTGCATGTAAACTATTTCTACTGCCTCTGCTTCAATGACTAGCTGAGGCAACCTGTTATAGGAGGTGTTAATTGGCAATAGGAGTACAAGTCAGAAGCATGTTCCCCATCGTCCTAACCCAGCAAGGCTAGGTCATTAAAGTGGAAATGAATTCTTTCATGCCGACTTAACCCTTTCAGTACATATTTTCAGCTGTTATATCTCAAGACAATTGAGAAAGATTAACTAAAAAACAAGACAGAGAAAACTTGCGTTACTTTTGAATTTAAAAACTATTCACCCCCCCACTTCCCTTCCCTTCTCTACCTCCTCCAAAACAAGTGTTTTAGGTAATCATCACATTTATTTTGTAGGTGGAGGGGAGAAGGGCAACTGGGGTAGAAATGCAATAACAATTATTGTAAAATAACAATTTATCACATTAAAGGGTGCGTGGAAAGATCAGGCACTTAAAGTGAACCTAAAACTATAATTTTGTGGAGGTAAATCCAATGGCGGGCATATAGCTTTGTACCAGGAAAAAAACATTACAGAATACTACCTGCAGAGAGGACACAAACACACCAAGCATGCAGAGGAGGCATAGGTATTAGTGATAATAAAAAGACCTTAAAAGTTCACCAGAGTACCACTGCTCTTCTCTACTTACCCTTTGTCAGTAAGTGGTATAACCTGATGACATAGTGACAAAGAATAAAAGATTTCTTAGATCAGCACTGTGCTTTTTACACATTGATAAAACAAAATTGTAATTTTGGAAAAATTTTCCTGTACTGAGAGAATACACTTACAGAAAATACCAACTTGTATTCCGTCGGTGAAAGGGGTGAAGGAAGTAAGCCATATTCCTAGACCTCAATGGTTCTAGCAACATTGTCATGACAAGCACCAGAAACCATGTATTGCATTTTCCGCAGTACAGGAAGTTAACATGATCAGTCGTGGAAAAAATCAGAGTTCATAAAAAGGGAAAAATATATTACTTTGCACTGTGAATCACACACTAATTAGTAGCAATTTGAAATTTTATTGCAGTTTTCAAGCTAGTACACACACAATTTTACAGTTAGTTCTACATCAACAGGATTATATTTTGAAGCTAGCATTATGTCTAAACAGTTTGTATGTTTAGGCCCATTTTTATACCAATTATAATCAAGCATACATAACAGACCACAAAATACCATGTCTCAACAAACAGCCTAGATTTCTGAAAGGATCACATTGTCTTGTTACACCATATGTCAGATGAAATAAAAATTGTAGTAATATGTTTAGTCTCATAGACAGTCTCATAGCCTCCAAAATGGAGTAGAGATACTAGAGAAATATTATGGCATCAATTGCTACTTTAAATTAAAAATATCTGCCAAAAAACCTTAACTGGCTAGATTAAAAAAAAAAAAAAACAAACCCTCAGTATGTTTTACAAAATCCTGTCTGCTAAAAAAAGTTTATCCAGGTTTACATTTACAACAGAACTCCATACACAGCAATATAGATGGACTTGAAATATATACTGCCTCCCATCTCTTCTCCTCTTCAAAAAGCAAAATTACAGAACACAGAACTTTGTATAGCTTTGAGCATTTGGTTAAATGGGTTGGGATCACCAATTTGCAAACATGTCTTCTGTGCAGAGCCAAAACTTTATTATGTACCTTTTCTGTTTGGGTTTTTTATTTCTGTGTTTTTTTTTTTTTTAATTAATCAAAACTTCAAACAAAAAAAATCTCTAGTTTATGGGAGGACACCAAAGAGAACCTAGCCAGAATTTTAAAGAGAGAAAAAAAGAAAGGAAGGAAGCCACCAATGTTTAGCTCGTTTCTATCCTATCCATCTAATCTCTATCTCCATCTATCTAATCTCTCTTGCACCTCTAACAGTTTCATGGAAGAGGTATAGTAATCCACCAACATGGACACGTGCAGGATTTTCCATATACCTGCAGAATGTAATGTGTTTTGCTCATCTAATTGGCCAAAAATGCCCCAAAAATGTAAAAGGTCTTTTACAAAAAACAGCACTCCTATTTTCCAATAATACCCTTGAAAATATTCTTGAAGGCTGAGGCTTAAGGCTCACTAAGAAAAAAATCTGGCATCAAATGATGCTTGTTGAATTTATTTTGATGTCAGATAAGCTTAATTTTACCAAAAATGTACTTTACAGAAAGCCATTCTACTTAGTCTAAATTTTTTAGAAATATTTATTACCCAGTATTAACATGTATTAATGATATAAAGTTACTTACATATACCACCTTGATGCAATTTGCAGTAGTCAGACTTTCTGCAACGTTCCCAACACAACTGTTGCATGAAATGGCTGCTTAAGCACAATCTCTCCCGGTTCTAGTGTCTCCTTTCTCTTTACCCCATACAGTCTACAAATTCATTGAGACATGCAAAAAGCAAAAGGTGGTATGTTGCATCACTGCAGTTAATATTCCTTATTGTCAAGCTTAAGGACTATGTGGACCAGATGACCTTTAAAGGTCCACCCCAAACCATTCTATGATTCTATGACAACATTATGGTTAGCAAAAAGCTGTAAGATCAGGGACATGAAAGAAATCCTCGGTAACATCGTACATGTTTTTGAAAAGAACTACTATTTTTCTTTTTTCCCCAGTAGCTTGAGGTTGGGAAAATCCAGCAAATACCAAGGTCAGTTTCACTCCAGAATAAAACCAGGACTAACCTGTTATCTATTCCTATCACTATTACAGAAGGTATTGGGATTTAGAAACAAGAGCCTCAAGGCAGATAATGAGGCAGCATTTGTACATTTCGTCTGCCTCCATAAGTGTTGCTCTAATGCAGATTTTTTAATTACCTTATTCTAGACAGAGTTCTGCTAAGAAACCAAGGTAGCCCTCAGCGGGTGCTGTCTGAAATCATCCTAAAGTATACTTTGTGAAGCAGAGCAGTTAAAAGAGATTTACTCAATACGTAGAAGAATGCATCAGCTTACAGGCTCTGTATTGTGAAGAGCTGGTCCTGGGGACACAAGCAGGTGAACTGGGAGACCCAGTGGCAATATGCAGGAAGGTTAGTTGTTTGTAACACTTTAAAACCAAACAAACAAAAAAACCCCACACCACTGTTAATACAAGAACACCACTTCAAACTTCCAGGAAAACATGCAGGGGATTCTTCTACACCGCAGGACGAAAACAGAAGCCCTTGTTCAAAGGTGCTGTATAGTAGCATTGCAACTTAACATTCAATAGCATGGGATTTCAGAAGGAAGAAACAATTTCTAAGAGAAATAATTAAATCGATCACTGCAAGGAGGCTGTTTCCTGCTTACAGAAAGCAACATTTCAAGTGAACAGGTGTAATGCAAAAGGCAAAGATGCCTGCTCTTGTTTAGTTTTTTTTTCCCTGTTCTTTCTCATTATGGCTACACTCATTTCCTTGTCCAAGCCTCTTTGTCTCTTCTGGGGAAAGTCGGCTGGACTACACTGGCAATTAAATTGAGGAGAGAGAAGCTAATTGCCTAATTATTAGAAATATGGAAGTTTAAGATCTGAGGCCAGGAGAATGCTGCTAAAAATGGTCTCCAGAGTTTATAGGAAAACAGTAGATCAGAGGAAACTGATAATGCTCAGGCACAACCCACTAGCTTTGTTATTTTTAGTTTTGTTTGTTTGTGATAGTGCAGCCCATCATACTTTAAAGCAGCTTTCATAACACAAAGTACACACTGTGTTATAAGTACAATCATAGGACTGTTCCTAAACCCAATTCTAGCATGCTTCTCTCTCCGTCTCCCATTAGCACTTTTAGATATAAATCACTTTACAATCACTCAACCATGTTTCAAACATAGAAAGAAATATACCCAGCCTTTAGCAACCCACAACAACTTTCAAATAAGCCTACACTACCCATGGAGCTGTTATCCTCTCCAGTGTAAGCGAACCCAGGCCACACCTCTACCCTAAATTTCATATGAAGATTTCAGTTGAACAGCCCTGTATTAAAACACCAACCAATGCAGTAAAATACTCATCCCAGTCAACGAAAGTAAACCAGCACAGTTTACCGTAGCTAAGGTGGAGTTTTTTCCTCCTTAAAACAAAATAATGTATTTTGGATATATAAACTGACGCTGAGACTTTCCACAGGAGATAGATAACATAGGCAATCAATTAAGTCTTTTGAACTTTTTATGGGAGTTGATGTTGGATATTTTTAATGGATGAAAAGTGTTTGTCACCGAGAAAGTTCTTCTGCTCTTTAAATGGGTGGATACCTTCTGGGAAAAGAGGTACAACTGGAATAGCCCACCCAAATTGTACACCATCTCATCTACTGGGAGGTATATTGCAATTCTAGACATACTAACATTCTTAGTACTTGAGAACTTTGCTGGAAAACATCTCAGAAGCAATGGCACAGAAATGATGTACAATTTTAAGAGAAATAATTCAGATTTATTCCCCTGGCAGAATATTCTCAAAAGGAGTATCTGAAGCTTCAAATACGTGTGAGAAGCAGACAATAGTGTACCACCACAGTTCAAACCACATATAGCGTATAAACCCAGGAGACACAGGAAGGAAAAAGTCACGCAGGTGCAACAGATACTGAGATACCAAAACACTCTACAACTTTCCAAATGAAAAAGCACTTCATTACATTAAAGACAACACATTTGCACCCTTCAAACTAAATCCTAACCTGTTTCAAGAATCAATTAATCAAAACAATTTTCAATAAGATGTTAAGGTGTTGGGTTTTTTTTTCTGGGTTTTGGGGGTTTGGGTTTTTTTTGGGGGTGGGAGGCATGGGGTGTTTGGGTTTGTTTTGGGTTTTAGATTTTGTTGTTGTTGAGGGTTTTTTTTTGTTTTGTTTTGGGTTTTTTTTTAGGGAATCTTAGGATGCAGATTAGCCAGCTAGAACACGTCATTTACTTCAAGAGACACATCAGCTTAATGAACTAGCTCAAGGAAACTTGCATTTAATTGTTAATTGGGAATGATCTACACTAAGCCCGACCCTCCTCTGCCTGCCAGATTACCAACTCTTATTCTGAAGCCCTGCAAAATACTGAGCCAGTAGTGCTCTTTTCTAATAACCATCCTGGCTAGATCAGCAGATGAAACAGAACTTTAGATCAGTGGCAGGTCTCCCAAGTTCCCACGGTGCCATAGATTTACTAAATGGGATCAGCATGTTCTAAAAAACCATGATAATATGAGGGAAAAAGGTTCCACAGCATCAAGCAGTGCAATACTTGAAACCTCATAATCAAAGTGACAGTTTTCAAGTGCCATTTACAATGCCCTAATCTGGAAACATCCCAGATAACCCATCTGATCAACTATTTCACAGATGGAAGCACTTGATGGCTAATTGGCAAGTCCATTATTCAAATAAAATAGCTATCTACACTTCTATTTTCTATATTCCAAGTCAAGGTGTAAACACTCCTTATAAGACACAGGTCACTTCTCTGTCTCTCCCTCCCTTACCATTTGGATTTTTTCCCTTTCCCTCTGCCATCAAATATGTTATTTCAGAAATACAGAATCAGTTTTATTTTCCATTTATTGCACTAGAACAGTTGTCTGCACCAACAGAGCAATGTAAATGAATATTTTTCAAAAATCCATCAAGTAATGAAAAATTATTTCAACAGCATATTGAAAGTGTCATTATTTCACTGCTTCCTATCACATCTGGATTCAGCAAAATAGAAAGGATGTGTTAAGCATGGACAAGAACTTGTATAGCTTGGATTACTGTTCTGAAAGTGTTGGGGAGAGAGAGCTCTGCTAAAAATGCACTGAATTTGCTCACACTCTTAAATGGTATCCAGTAGGACTGCTTAATAGAGGCATATGTGGAACTGATTTCACTAGCAAACAATAGTTCTGCGTACAAAATGAAGAGGAGTGTTGCTCCAAATTCCTGCCTGCTACATAAGTAGAATGCTTTTACGTACCCCACAAAGCCTGTTAATTTGTCTGCAGCAAATGTACAATGCAAAGTGAAGTACTAAGTCACTAGTGAAATTCTGTGGTAGGTAGTATTCCTGGGGGATGAACAGGGAAAAGAATGAACCAGGAAAGGGAAGATAATAACTAAAAAAAACCCCAACATGACAAAGGGCAGTAGTATGAAGAGAGGAAACCATACAAGAGAAGGAAAACAAGGGCATTGCCAAAATATGAACTTCCATGAGCTACAGAAGGGCAACTAAAGTAATAAGCATTTTGTTTGGAACATCACAACACTTTCAAACTTCAACTGTTCCCCGACACCGTTTTAAAAAAGCTTCAATCGCTCATTCTTCTTATGTGTATATCATGAGAGCAGAAATTCAAATGCCTACAATACCAGGCACGTAAGACATTTTCTGCATGAAGCAGTGTTGCAAAGAAGGTCTTAGTTATAGTATTAAGTTCAAAACTAAACACAGGCACTTTCCCATACAAAGAACACAAACTTAATGATCTAGTTCACTGGCAGAAAATACTGTGGATGGCTTACATGACACCAAAAGCTATCAGATTCTCTTCCCTCCTCTCTTGTCCACCTGCTGCCCTATGAAGACAGTCTTTTGTCCATCGAAGACTAAAAGAGAGGAAAAGGCTCAAAATTTCTAACCCACAAGTCACTGGAGGGAAAGTTTATTGTTGAAATATCACTTTAAGATCACTTCCTTAAATATTTGTTTATTAGCCACAGGAAGACAGGCTTAGCATCAATGGAATTTAGCACCGATCGCCTCTTCAACATTGGAGGCTAATCAGCCACTCAACAGCACACTGAAGGAGCAAGTAGTAAGAAAACAGGAGAACCATGAATTCACTGAAAGCAGTTTTCAAGTGGAATACAAGACACCGAAGACTTAAAAGGAAAGATGTAAAAGCACAAATCCAATCAGCACTTGGGACAGCCTATTTCAGTTTGGAAATGAAGAAAAACCAAACAAAAACCCAAAACAAGATAGGAAACGGAAAAGGTGGTTTTACTAAGGGGAAAAAGCCAAGTAACTGCTGCTGAAGAAGCTAACACAAGTCAATGAGAAAGAATTCCTTAGCAGAGATCAAATAGGAACTGTGCTGACAAAGCATTTGCTGTTACTTGAACATTAGTTACAAAGCAAATCAAACTGACTCTTAGCAAACATCATGTGATGCAGCCCTCTTTCTAAGTGAAGCCCTAGCTACAAGAAAAAAAAGTAATCCCCAAACTGTGTTACAAAATCACTTTGAAAATGCTTCTATTTTTCTACGAGACTATACACACAGATGATTCTTGTGTTAGCAAGAATGACTGTCAGGTGTTTTTACTATGTTCAACCCTAAAAGCAAAACCTCCAAAGACAGAACAACTGTGACACAGCAACAAGAAAAACAAAAAGCTTTGTACAGTTGTTTAAAACAGTCTAGTGTAAATAAATGGCAATAACTTTGTTTACTTTCTAGCAGGACAAACTATGTCCAAGAAATACCCCATTTCTCTCTTCTACCTCAAAGCCATCCACTCTGGATTATCTCTCAATTTCAATTATCAATCAATCAATCGATATTCAGAACAGAAGTGAGCTTTGAAGGTCTATTGAAACACCCTATTTTAAGGATATAAAATTATTCTTTTTGAAAAGCCTTCCTGCTGATTCAATAAACCAAAACACTACAAAAGTAGTCAAGATATCCAGTGCAAGCAGCAACTTGCATAAAGAGCAATTCAGTTTTCTGCTTTTCTTTTTTTAATCCAACACATATTCATCAGTTCCTTTAAGAGACAATTCCATATTTAAACAAACACAGAGCAGCTTTGCAGGCCAAAGCTGCCAGAGGAGTTCAGCGAGCTGCTTCTGAATGTTATGTTCTATTGTCTGCCACAATTTTCTAGCAAGCTTTAAGTGAAAGCTGAGAAATTCAGAAAGCAGCAGAGAGAGTTAACTGTAAATTTGAAAAACAGCTTTGATATGCGTCAAGTTCAGAGAGGACTAAGAAGTGAAAGCTTGAGTGATTAGACTGCGCAGATGTTAAAAAAAATTGAAGAGTCATGAAGCAGGCTGGCAGCTCAGAGGAACAAGAGAAATAACTGTTTAAGAAAGTGAAACTAAAAATAACTGAGGGCTGCTTGAAGATGCAGTAAGAGAGCGTGAATAGAATTTTAGCTATAAAAAGGAAAAAAATTATGCACCAAAAGTTACAGCTTATTTGGCAAAAACACCTAGAGGCTGTAAATCAGCTTACAGTATTTCACCAAATGTTTCACTATTAAACCACTCCTTTCCCAGTTATACTGGACACAAACACACTACACACAACTAAAAGAAGCTGTGCGTTGAGCAATTTCAGTCATCCCAGAAGCAAACACACACACAGCATGAAGCCTAAGGCAAACAGAACCGATTCCTCCAGCACAAGAGTCTGGATTCCTGATTTAAAACAGAGCTCTGGAGGCAGATGAGGAAAGCAGAGAAAGGCCAGCTACTGCTGCCAGCCAAGACTACAAAGGAAATTACACTGGAGCCCTTTCCTTAAGGAAATCATTCTTCCTACAAGCCTCACACAAAGTTGTTCCTAATTATATTTTTTTCCTGTATCCACAGTAGTCAGTACAATGTAATAGGATCAGCTTGGTTTTATTTTTGAAGACTGTTGGCCACACCAGTTGGCCAAGGAAAAAAGCACTAGGACTTGCTTTAGTGGTAGGAAAAGAAGCCATACAATGTGTGTAGGTCTCCCACTGGAACAGCACAGCTGCCAGAGAGGCCTTTTTGCTTTGAGCAGAGTTACAGAGATGAGACCAAGGCAAACAAGACAAGACACAGTAAAACACACAGAGAGGGGTACAACTATCTGCAAGTGATATCTTCAACTCAAATTACCTTCTGAAATTTACATATACTTCAGTATCTTATAATGCCCATCACAGTATGATCCAAGCACCAAAATACATCATTTATGAAGGAGTAAGTGGGTATGCTCAGCCATTTAGAACAACCTTCATGTTCTGAAAATTCGTGTTATTGGAAATTGATTTCTTAATTTTATTCTGTGTTTCCAATGCTTTTCAATCCAAACTTTAAAGCGTTCAGACACCTAATGAAAGGTTTATAAACCTTCTGTAAACTCAGTGCCAACATAAAAGTTCATACTGACAAAAAACCCTAGTCAGGCTGTAACGATGATTTGCATACACTTACATAGCATCTCTATAGTCAGCAGTTATTACTATGAACTCTGTTTTTTGATGCTCTTTTTAAGTATAATAAAAGAAATATTCCAGAATTGATTAATATTAAAGAGAAGATATTGACAAGCTATATACTAACCTGTCCCAGCCCAGGCATACCTCCTCCAAGTCGCAGAAGTCTATCCATATTTCTAGAAAAACAGAAACAAAGGAAAAATGTTCCTAAGCTCTGAAGTGTTTACTAAATTGCTATCTATATAATTCACCTTCAGTCACTCAGTATGTCAAAAATATTGGTGGTAATTACAACACAACATCAGACTTCCTGTTAATTAACACCACATATTAATTCAAGAAGCTGTCTTCCATGCTAATTAACAGACCTTGTTTTATTGCTTTGGTTTTGGGTTATCCCCAGTTCTGAAGACAAGCACTCTTGTCAAACTTTTCAAAACTTTCCTATCATTCAGTTAATTGGGGGATTTTTGTTGCTTAAGAACAGCACCTACATCCAGGAAGTGCCTAAAACTTATTAGATATACAATCAAGTTTACTCCAATTTGCTCAGAAAGCATCAATAAAAATGTGAAAGTAAGGATTTTAGCATCCTCATTAGTAAGTTCTGTGCTAATTAACTTACAGCTTGTCAGTTATCATCAAAACTACATGTGAAAGACACTGAGCAGATTATGGATCTCTGAATTAGCATCAAAAGCTTTTTTTTAATGAACTCATTATACTAAAAGAAATACTGTAAAGTAAACATTTAATGTGTATATAGTTAGAACACTAGTGACAGTACAGTCATTTAATACATTTCCAGTGTTGCATGTGCCATTGCTTTAGTGTAAGAATATTCCAATCAATGTAACTAACTTGTTACTTAAAAAAAAAAAAAAAAAAGCTTTTCTATCTTGCAACTTTCAAATGAGTGATCTCCAGGAATAAGAACTGTTAAGGTGCCCAACTAAAAAAAAAATGCACTGATGTTTATGCAGTTTATTCACTTTCTATTGTTGAAAAGCAATCTACTATTTAATTGTGGGTATCTAAGTAAGGGTTCTGTCCCAGTAGTAACAAACCTTTACCTTGCTTACCTGGCTTTTTCAACTTCTTAGCTTTATACAACAAAACTAAGTGATAAAATAAACTACTGAATATTACTTTTTAAACAGCTGCTTTTAGCAAATCCAGCCAGTTCCAAGGCTTACAGTAATGAGTAAATTTTACTGGCTTATTTTATTGGTGAAATAGAAGATACAAAGTAAAGCACCAGAAACTATGATCATAATTGCACAAGTTTTAATACAACAGAACAAAGCCTGTTCAGGTGATAAGAGCAATTGAGAACAGCAAGTAATGTTATTTCCAAAATACATTCATCCTCAAAATCTATGTTCCATTACACATTACAGAATTATACACATAATTTCAACAGACAACATTAACAATACTAATTCAAGAACCTTCTTTTAAAATTAATTATGCAAAAGAACTTTCAATTTACCATGAAAAATAAATTTGCTCTGTATATTAGAAATAAAACAGTCTTTATGTTGAAGGTCAATGTCATCAGATTATTCCTCCTGAAATTTGCTAATATTTTTACTGGCTAGATACTAACAGGCTTTATTTCAGTTTAAGTTTAAAACAAGTATTTTAAGCTTCTTGTTAACACACAAAGAAGCAGCATTTAAACCCACCACTAGACAGGATTATCTAACTCCTACTCTAATCACGTATGGAATTTCACCCATTTTAAACAACAATATCTAAGACACATGGATCAATAACACTTGCTCTATTTGGTAACTTCACTTTCCTAGTTTAATGCACTAGCAAGCTATTAGCTTCATTTGACTCACTACCTTGACTCTGTAGAACACGCAAACCCAGCAACTGCAGCCTCAACTCACAATAAGTACTTTCTTAAAGCTACCTTGGCGCTATATGAATTAAAAAGGAGTTTATTGAAGGGTCAATGGTTATGCTTTTCTTTTCAGACAATCACTGAAACCCCGCTTCTTTATCACAGGCAAAAGCTGCACACAAAGTGTATATAGTTTTCTATCCTGAACTACAAAAAATTCCAAATCAAGTTGTAGGATTTCCATGGAAAGGTTAAGTTGCTGTTTAAAGCTATTATGTAAGCACATGGTAAATGGCTCCAATAAAACAGTCACAAGTACAAATTAACGCCAACTCCATTTCATTTTACCCCTCTGTGGTAGATACTCCTCCATTGAAACCCACAGTGATTCATCTTTCATGACACTAATGAGGGCTGAAGAGTAGCTGAGAAGTAGATTTAAACTACCAAAATGATGATTTTAATCAATCATGGTTGTACATTTATTTTAAGAAACTCTTAGTCTCTAGAGCTGGTAACCATAAAACTGGCCTTTCCTACAACTACAGCAACTTCCATCAGCTGATGAGGTGTATTACCTATGTACATTTAAGAAATAATATTGAATAACAAATCTTCTACCCATTTACATTTCACTTTAGCAAGTAAAAAGCAATAGTTATTTCTAGATCATTAATATTTTATTTATATAATTTATTCCAGTTTCTAACCCAACAGAATAGGGTATCATTTATAGAAGCACATTTTGTTGTATTAAAGTTGGATTAGACTAATTACTTATGCAAACTGATTATTTATCAGCGTAACTTTCCATGTTTTGGAACAACAAAATCTCATTGTCTTACAGAGCTGGTGGGATGTAACATTTCCCACCTAACTATCACAGACTAGCCACTGAACTGAAGATATTCAGATTATCAAGACATTAGTACAGAGAGAAAACCTCCACAAACGAGTTCTAAATGCACTGCAAATTATTTCACTAGCTCTGTAGCTTGACTCTGGTTAGAGTTTTGGCAACTAATACTTTACTTTCTTATTTGTAACTGAAAGTGTTTTAGTAGGTTATCGTATATTTAGACCTAAACATATTTGTTTACTCTGTACAAACATCTGAAGAATTTAGGTTAGCAATCCAAATTAAAACTAATTTTAATTTTTGTTAATCCACTGTGCCCAAATATTACTTCAGTCATAAATGCCATTTATGAAATAATGCTTTTGTAAACTTTAAAACAGCTTGAGCAAAATTTTGAGACCTTCGTTAATATAACTTTAGCATTTACAAGTAAAGCAAACATGCATTTCTAACCTGTTGCTCAGCAAGAGGTGATCACAGAACAAACTCAGCAGCAGCTCCCACTTTTTGACTACTAAAATGATGCCAGTAGCTCTCTTTCCTATAGAAGGAAATAGAAAGGAGGGGAAGGGCAGAAAACCAATAAAATTTAGAAACAGTAGCACATGTAAAAAGAAATGTTACATTGATGACCTACAGGACAAAGCACCATTAAAGAATAACCCAAAGAACCCTTTTTTTTTTTTTTGCTTGTACCACCTGGAAGTGGCACATGCCACGTCTTGCCCAAGTATCTGTAACACTGAAAGAACTTTCCAGGTTTCTCAAAATTACATGGAAGAGCAAAGCATTTTAATAACCCGTTTAAACAATTTAAAGCTAATCAATAATTTGAAGTGCTGTCAGAAACTGAAACTATGGTCCTTTATTACTATTAGTAAGATGACCTAAGCACAAAGGCAAAGCGCAGTCTGCAAGTATGGACAGTTTTCTTGCCTGTTTCTGCAAGAGCAGTTGGTGTGACTGGGAAATTCACAGTGGCCTTCAGGTTTGCCTGAATTCAGGTTGAGAAAGACTGCTTCACATTCAGTTTAGGGGTTAAAAGTCACGCTGTCCTCCTCCCAGACAATACTGCCCACTGACTGCATCCACTCAATCATTTGTAGTGCAGTGCTTTAAAACAGATCTGTGAAATGATCTGTGGCCATGATTTGATAGACATTTTTTTCAATGTCAATGTTAACATAAGGAGCAGTGGGGAAGCTGCTGCTGCTGCTTACCAACTTGATGCTGCTTTCTGATTACTGCCAGGACAGCCATTTGTGCAGCCTTGCAGTAAACTGATAGGCTAACAAAAATGTTATTTTTTTAACCCTGTTCACTTCTCTGAGAGGATTCACACTGCATCCCAGAAACAGTTGTCTTGGCATAACAGAAAAAGAGGTCTTGGAAGAGCTGATTGCTTCTAACACTGATCCAGATTCCAGAAGACATTTACATCAAATCATTAAGCTAAAGCTGCCCAAAGAATATCTCCGGGGTTTTCTGTTTGTTTGGTTTGTTGTTTTAGGGTTTGTTTTTTTTTTAGTAACGGAGGTAATTTAACAGCTACCCTTCTGAACCTTATCCCAAAGAAGTTGCCCTGGTTTCGGCTGGGATAGAGTTAATTTTCTTACTAGCAGCTGGTATAGTGCTGCATTTTAGATTTAGGATGAGAATAATGTTGATAACACGCTAATATTTTAGTTGTTACTAAGCAGTCAAGGACTTTTCAGCTTCTCATACTGGCCTGCCAACAAGGCGGCGAGGGACACCAAAGCAGCTGGGAGGACACACAGCCAGAACAGCTGACCCAAACTGGCCAAAAGGATATTCCATACCATATGACATAATGCTCAGTATATAAACCAGGGGATTTGACCGGGGGGGTGGGTGGGTGTGGGGAGGCAGAATTGCTGCTCAGGGACTGGCTGGGCATGGATTACTGGGTGGTAAGCAATTGCGTTGTGCATCACTCCTTTTGTCACTTTGTATATTGTTATTATTATTTTCTCTTCCATTGCTCTCCTATTAAACTGTCTTTATCTCAACCCATGATTTTTCCTGATTTTTCTGATTCTTCTCCCCATCCCACTGAGGGGGGAGAGAAGTGAGCGAGTGGCTGCATGGTCCTAGTTGCTGGCTGGACTTAAACCATGAAAGTACAAAAGCGAAGGAAGATGTGTTAATCTTCCTGGAAAGTTAGAGGAGAAAGACCAAGTCAGTTTCTCAGTGCTGACAGGCTGGGGTGGAATTCCACTAACAAGTCAAAAGAAAAGTTGCTACATTTCTGCCACCTTTGCCCAAGGAAATGATCCAGGAAGGATCAGATGACACAGGACCACAACAGCCAGCAGTTGTATTAGCACATGCTGCAACAGAACTGCAACCAGTTCACAAGTGGGCTTCAGAGTTACAACCCAATGCACGTTTAGCTCCCTGGGTGTCTTGCATTCCCTTCCCCACTTCCTAGAAGGATATTAAAGAAACAGATCTCTGTGAGCTTTGTCGGTTCCCTGGGGGAGGCACACTACATGGTAATCCATAGTTGAGAATTTTTCTCTGCTGCAAAGTGCAAAAGGCTAGTTTTGATTACACACTTACCTGTTGTTTTTCCCTACACACACACATATATACTTCCATATATATATATAACACACACAGAAAAGTAAACAAACAGTTCACATTAAATCTCACCTCCTTTCCTTCCAAAGTCAGCAAAAGGTATTTTGGTAATATTTCCTTATGTCTGCAAGGAAGAGTTAACAGTCTCTGTTTAAAGTGAAGCTTTAAGGAAGTGAGTACACGTATCAAATATCCATATCAGAAAATTGCAGAAGGCCAGTTATAATCATAATGAATTTGCATTTTGGTGCACTGCAGGATTTGGATGATATGCAGTCATTGAGATCAATGTGGTTACTGATGACTTAAAAAAAGTTAAGCAGCTTCTCTGCTTGTATATGTCTGTGATTGAAACAGCTAAAAACCCTTGGTCACAGGATGGTACTCAGAAAACCCAAACCTCCACCATTGCAATTCTTTTAACTATCCTGGCCTCAAAAGGGAAAAGTCTGCGGTTACTAATAAGGCAGTGGAAGTATACACAGAGCATCTCAAAACTGATCTGAAAACAGAAATTTTTTAAAAACCTATGTCTAATATCTGTTCATAATACTACTGTTAGGTAACTGTAATAATTGGCAAGAGCTGTCCATTTGGAGAGCTCTGGTTCACCATTCAGTTGTTGGCCATTACTTTCAAGACGCTTAAATGTTGACTTAAATGCTGACCTTTAATTGTGAAAAATGTTTTTCCTTAGGTAACATGAAATTATATAAATGCATTATGCACAAATGTATATATATGTCTAGGTGTAAATCTATAGCTACTGTGCTTATACTCAGGGTGTTCCACCATGTATTTTGAAATCGACTTGAAACACACTATTTTTATCTAGCATTAACACTCTGTGCTGCAGTCCTTCAATGAAAGATGGTTCTCCTGGGCTGACAACTTTTGAGCTGGTAAATAAATAAATAAAATGAAAATTAGCTTCAACATACATGGAAGAGAAAACACTGGCTACTAAACTGCCCTATTAGTGGAGAGAGTATCAGGCTAGACTCAGCTGACAGCAGTTTACTCCACACTTTGCAATTTGTACACTGAGTGACTTCATACAGATAATTTCATCTTTAGTAACTCAGTTTCTCCACCTGAGACTACATACTAAGCTTTGTATAAGTACTTCCAGATCTCTTCTTGAGGAGTTCCACATTAACGGATGGATTAACAATTTTCTTAACAGTAACTAAACCCATGGTTTAAGACCCTTGATGCAACTATAACATTTTCAACTTCACTAGGGGTGATAAAGGTAAATTAGTTGAAGAATTGCATCTTGCAGAGAAACATTATTTCATGGAGAAAAGAACAAAAACTCACTGCACGTAAAGTCACCAAATGCTGAATAACAGAAACTTGAACCAGAACAGAGACCTCACATGTGACAATGGGGTGGAGAGAAGTCTATCTTTCTATACATGTTGTATGAAAAGAGAAAAACAAAAAAAAATTACCATCAATTCTCAGTAATCTGTTCATTAAAGTTAAAGACTAACCACACCATGAATGAATGCAGTCTCAGTAGCGTAAGTCCAGAGTTGACTATTTTGCTTCCATAATGTGCTCAGCTCTGTTAACCCCATGTTTCAGGACTGTGTAGACCTGAATCTCAATAGACCTGAGCTGGACTAGAAAGTAGGCAGGTTAGCTTCTCAGACTCTGCTTTCTGATTTCCAGAAACACAGCAAATCTAGTTCTAGTACTCCAGTTCAGCAATGAATGTAGTAAAGTTGCCCAGACACAAGCAGACTCCTCTAAAGCTACTTAAGTATATCCACACCAAACTTACAGGTAAGGGAAGAGTCATTAACAAATCACACCACCACAGAAACGCACAAAATAATTTTTTATTTTATGCTATATATAAAATACTGAGTTTCTCTGAAACCTGCAGAGGAGGGGGTAGACACACAACTGTTGTGGAACTGTCCCCCGCCACCAACTCCAGCAAGTACTCATCACACCAGTTTTCTATTACTCAGGGTATCATAACTACCTGTCCTTTCCCATTATCCTAGACCTTAGGAGATAGATAATTGTAGCTACTATTAGCGTACACTCCACCACATTCGTCAAGATTAAATCACTTCCTAGAAGGTTTATAAACCTATTGATATTTTGGCATTATTTAATCTTAATTTTGAAGCATGCTCTAACTTCTCATTTTTTTAACCACAGGTATCAAATCAATATCCCTGATGTTATAACAGCTGATGGAACACAAATCTGCCATTAAGCTATGGGCAAAACCTAGTTGCCCAAAGCCACGCTAAGTGATTCAGAAGCAATCCATTTGCAAGCCAATTTCTGGATTTCTTCACAAACGCAAATCTTTTCCTTGTTTCCGTAACACAAGCTCACAAACAGCGCTCTTCCTGGCAGAATCTTCTTCCAAGTGTACTCCCTATATCCGAGGCATGCAGTACACCTTGGACTCACAGGAGGTGAAAGCTTTAAGATTAATACAAACCTCTCAGACTTTTCAGCTTGCCTAGTAGCTTTTCAGCTATATGCAGCTTTCAAATATATTTGCATAAAACTTTTCCTAAAAAGTCAATCTCGACCCATGTTGTTTTTCTGGTTTTCTATAGTGTACCAGTAACAAGTACAACTTTAAGAGATGACATCAGCACACATTCAGATTTGTCAACTGTTTACAAGTATCCAACTATATCACATAAATTTGTTCTGAAAACAATTCCTAAGTCTGCTGCATGCCAGAAACCGCACTGTTAGTTTTGATCAGTGCTGCTTTTCTACTTGATTCTGCTTCATCTTTCTGACGCAGATTAAAGATTCCTTTTCTTTCACATATCCCAGCCAGCGCTTTGCCCTCGCTTCCCCCTCCCTCTGTAATAAACCCGAGCCGCGCAGCTCTGGGGATCGTCGCAATACTTCGCTTCAGAAGCAGCAGAAGCATTTCAAATCCGTCCCTCTGACGGGAAACAGACTACTGCTTCGTCTAGAACAAACTGCCGCTCGGAGGCACCGCCTGCGACACTCAGCGTCCCCAGACA
>VZSZ01002859.1:1103256-1127640 GCA_013398815.1 Ibidorhyncha struthersii
GGGCCCGCGCTTGGCGCGGGCGCCCGGGAGCAGCCGCGGCCGTTAAACCGTCCTCTGGCCCGGCCGCTGCAGCCGTCGGCCTTGCTCTGGGAGGCGGAGCAAGAACGGAGGCCTCTCCCGGGTGTCACGGGGGCGCGTAGGCCGCAGCTGGCCGCGGTGGTCCCCGGCCATCCCGTGCGGGCCAGCCTGAGGGACGGCGAGACCAGACGGCGAGTTGTGGCCGGTCTGGGCCTGCGGCCACTGGGAGCCTGGCGGCAGTAGTGAGAAGGGGCCTGAGAAGCCCCTGAGGCAGCAGAATGCTGTGGTCCCACCGGCGTTGTCCATTGTGCCTGCTGCACTGTGCACTAACAAATCCATAGCTGTTGCGGTTACTTGGAGCTTTTGGGAGCAGAGGCCTTCAGAGGGACGCAGTCTCTAAGTGACACTGAGTGGAAAGTGGCACATGCTGAACTGAGGTGCTTAAACTGCTTTGCTGCAAAGTGCTGTGGGTTAACTTTTTCTGCAGTGGAGAATCAAAATTGCAGCCCAATGGCACCTGTGCTCAAGTAACTAGACAATAGGATGGCAGAAGAACCAACAAATGTGTCATAAAATCAATAAAAGAATGATTACTGTCATAGGAAGAGTACCACATCTACTCTCAAAAACAGTATTACAGAAAATAAGAGGATTTACAGAAGAGTAATAGGAATGTTCATATGTACACAAACAGCAGAAATGGAAAAAAGAATTTTTGCCATACAAAGAAGACAAATAGGAGATAATCAGATAAAAGCATGCATGCTGATGAATGATGCAGAGAAGCAAGTTGTAATTTCTATTATCCTTATGTTAACACAGGAGGAAAAACTCTTGTAAATTAAAAGAGGAAAATACAAGGCTGAGGAAATATTGTTTCAGACAATATTATGCCTCAGCAAGTTTGCCGACAACACCAAGCTATGTGCTATGGTTGACATGCTGGAGGGAAGGGATGCCGTACAGAGGCACCTGGACAGGCTTGAGAGGTGGACCCATATGAACCTCATGAAGTTCAACCAGGTCAAGTGCAAGGTCCTGCCCATGGGTTGGGGCAATGCCAAGCACAAATACAGTCTGGGCGGAGAATGGATTGAGAACAGCCCTGAGGAGAAGGACTTGGGGGTGTTGGTGGATGAGAAGCTCAACATGAGCTGGCAATGTGTGCTTGCAGCCCAGAAGGCCAAGTATCCTGGGCTGCATCAAGAGAAGTGTGGCCAGCAGGTCAAGGGAGGTCATTCTCCCCATCTACTCTGCTCTGGTGAGACCCCACCTGGAATACTTCATCCAGCTCTGGGGCTCCAACATAAGAAGGACATGGACCTGTTGGAGCAGGTCCAGAGGAGGGTCAAAAAGATGATCAGAGGGCTGGAGCACCTCTCCTATGAAGACAGGCTGAGAGAGTTGGGGTTGTTCAGGCTGGAGAAGAGAAGGTTCTGGGGAGACCTTGTAGCGGCCTTCCAGTACTTAAAGGGGACCTACAGGAAAGATGGTGAGGGACTCTTTATCAGGGAGTGCAGTGATAGGATGAGGGGTAATGGTTTTAAACTGGAAGAAGGTAGATTTAGATTAGCTATTAGGAAGAAATTCTTTACTGTGAGAGTGGTGAGTCACTGGAACAGGTTGCCCAGGGAAGTTGTGGATGCCCCATCCCTGGATGGCCAGATTGGACGTGGCTTTGAGCAACCTGGTCTAGTGGGAGGTGTCCCTGCCCATGGCATGGGGCTTGGAACTAGATGATCTTTAAGGTCCCTTCCAACACGAACCATTCTGTGATGCTATGATTCTAACTCAGTGCCTCAGGAACATATTATGGCTTAAAAAGTACAACTTTTTAGAAGTTCATTTAGATCTAGTTACTGAAATATTACAAATATTTTAGATAAGAACCTATAATAGCAATTTATTAGGACTGTGTATAAAGTCTCCACCATGAGTGACCAAGAAGACCATTATGGTTTGTTTTTGAAAGCTCCTTTAAGGATTGAGAATGTACATTATTATTAGAAGATGGTCAGCATTTTCTGCTCACAACTACATGGAAGCAGGTTTAAAGGTACTATGTTATAAATTATACTGAAATAACCTCAGACAGGTATAGTCACCCCTTCCATGACACTTTAGCAGACTCAGAAGTCTTAGGTTTTTATACTGTGGTGTGTAAAATGAATCAAAAGAAAGAGATGCCTACCATGATGCCTACTATTCTGGTTTTTAAGAGGGGCAATCTTTTTGAAAAACAGTATTTCTATAATTGTCTCTTCCATCCCTTTTCAGATCTTTACTAGGCTGAGGGAATCACAGGAGTTAAAACTTCCAAAAGATTCTTAAAATGCTAAAGACGTAAAATATGGTTTATATTGTGGGTCAGTCATTTCTTTTTTATGTTACTAATACAAAACCTCTGAGTGCAGTTTATTGTTGCACCCACAGACAAATTATTCAGAAAAAAAAGTAAAGATGTGTGTGTGTCTGTCTGTGTGTGTATGTTTATCTATGTATGTTTGTCTCATATATAAGAAAACTTGCACCCTGCTTCAAACAGGCTGTTACATTCTTTCCTGTTTTAACCTGGCAAAACTTAGCTGTTACAGTCCTGAGACTGTATTTTGAGGCTTTTGCATATTTTAATGTTCTCAAAAGTCATTAAAATAATTATGTGGTCAAAGATTCTTTCTTTTTTTGAGACTGCATTAATGAGCTAAAGTATTAATCCAGTGAACTGAAATGCATTACATATTTTGCTGATTTCTACTGTGTTTTTGAGAGCAATCCTCTTTTTGTCCTCCATGTTCACTGGAATTCTGACACACTAATGGGCAATACTCATTATATATTGGTTCTCGCTCTGCAGTCATGTGTCTTTAAGGAACTCTGCACTTCTGAGAAAAGAAAGAAACAAAAATATTTATGAAAAGTCAGTATTCCTCTGGGTTAATGTGTATAGTAAGGAAAAGCAAGGTAGTTATATGTTTGTAATTTAGCTATACCCACTGACTTAAATGAGCTGTGTCATTTCAAACCATGTGAAGATTTGGCCCTTCTCCTTTGAAATACAAAGTGAAACAGACTTTCATTGTTATTCCTAATTATATTTCAAGTCACAGTATTGACTTTTTTAATATATACATTTATTGAAATTTTATAAATAAATATAGTTACAGAAGAAGAAAAAGGGAGAAAATAGGAGAAATATTTACATTAGAAAGTATAGTGAATTAATTGGATATATAGAGGCAGTATCATAGTTGGTACTTATGACAGATGGTATTTTATATTTTGATATAAAAAAGATATATTCTTAATCGTGTATGTCAAAGAAAAGAGACCATATGTTGTTAAACACTTCCAAATTGTCATTTAATCTGAAGGGCACTCTCTTGCATGCTACTGAATCCCTCATTGTTTTGGTCTAACCAGCGCTAATCCGTAGAAGATTTTTATTTATTGTTTTGCTGAAATGCAGTGCTGAATGTTCAAGATTTGTTCCCTTTTTTATCACTTGGATGGCTGTCATAAGTGATAAAAACTTCTTCTGGTTGGATCCTTACATTCTTCCAGTTTTCCCCTACTTACCTATCCCTGCTTGTAGTAAAGCAATCAACAGGGATCAGACTTGCTAAGAGATCAGACTGTTTTTTCCTAACTCCTGACTTACCCGGTATATGATTTTCCCCCAAGTCTGTTTGTGATTGGGTTAAAGCAACGATATTCCTGCAGCTGTGTAATTAATGAGTTTAATTTTACAGAGCTGAGTGACAAAATTCAAGAGTTGTATGTAGAACACAAGGAATACACTGAGAGATTGGCCACAATTTTCTTGCAAATCATACGTATAGATGAAGAGAATGCCATTTGTGCTAGGACAGGAGGAAGTCTCCAGGACCTTGGATTAGAATACGTGATGCAGTGTGGGTTGGACAAAACATTAGAGTTGTGGACAGTTATATTTTCTATGTTTAAGCATGTAGAACAGAGCATAGGCAATGAATGTACATTGGGGAGTACAAGAGCTGACGTCATCCTTGTGAGGGGATAACAGAGTCAGAAGCAGCATGCTGTTGATTTTTATTTTGTTTGCTTAGAATTATATTTGGTAGTCAAACACTGAAAAAGTAATAGCGGAATAGTAGTTTCTTAAACTGCAGCCTTTTACCCTGGGAATGGACCGGAGCTCTGTCTTGGCAAACCTGTATATGGGAAAATGGTTTCTTCTGTCATACTTGGCAAGCACTCAAAACAGTTAGAAGTGCTTACAATGACCTCTGTGACATCCCCAACAGCTTGTAAAATGCCTGATCAGCTCTTTGCTGTATACAGACTAATAACAGGTCTTGTCACAGACAATGAATAAAATTTTACAAGATTAGTTACAGATAGTATGTAAAAGTAAGATTACTTTTTTTAGTCTTCTCAACAATTCTACAATGAGCTGCAGAAGGCTGTTAGAGGTTTGAAAGAGGCTTCATTAATCATGAAGCATATGATTATTGAAAATGTGCAAACAAAACTATTTTCATCTCTTCCAGAACATAGACCTGCCCATTAAAGTATGACAAGTATAAACCCAGATTAATTTGGGTGAGAAGCATGGTAACAATGTATTTGGATATAATCCATCCCAGTTTACAAGGCAGAGAATATTAAGAAAGCAAACATTCTCTGTGGTGAGCCACAATAACCCCCCCCCCACAACTGGAGGCAAAAGGTCTTGTTTATATTAAAAGTTTCAGTACTTGCCAGCCAATACAAGTTTCACATACAGTCCTAAAGGAAACTGGACTTTTGTTTTTTTATGTCTATTTAAAGTGATGGCTGAGTTGTGAGAACTATCTACAAACCATCTGGAGAGGATAAGGCCAAGAAAAAATCAGTCTTGCTGGAAATGCTTCTGTTGGGGGTGTCTATGGAAAATTTTTATGAGGAAACAGAGAAGTGGGTTTGTGTCCCTGGCAATTTCAAAGGTGCTACTCCGTGAGAGACAGATTATTTAAATAACTGTGTAGAAGACTGTAAATTGAAGACTGTAAATGAAGAGAAAGGTGGTATGTAAAGTGGACATACTCTGTCTTTTTTCTGGTTTACTGTGGGATGGAATTATGTTCCACCTAATTTTTATTTTTTTCTTTATTCAGTGGGAGTTTTCCCCCTTATTTGTGACACAATAAAAATAAATCTTACGCTTCCTTTAGTACTTAAGATATTTCTGTTGATGGACTGAAACATTCCTTCACAAAACTGCTGTGTAACTGGTATAATGATTTTCACCAATGTCAGGTAGTGAGAGCCAAGAAACGAAGACAATTTCAGTCACTTCTGTGGCTATGTCTGTGTTAGGAAGTAGTACGGACTAGTAGGAAAAAATCTGTGGGGCTAAACAGGCAACCACACTATTATTTCTTTCAGCATTTTTTACTTTGGATAGTTCTAATTGAATCCCATAGGGTGAATGCCCATTTGCCACCAGAGTGTATTAAGCGTGTTCCTGGTCTGCAGTTTTTCATATGAAAGAATCCACTTCCAGAGCTCCCAGTCAGCTTCACAGATCAAACCAAAGCACCAAAGTACACCAGAACAGAGAGTTTTGCTTTAAAGGCACACTCTGGATCCAACTTAAACACATTCATGTAGATGCAGAATATGTGTCATCATTTTATTTTTTTTTGTGGCAAGAATTAACCCACAGTATGGAAAGAAAACATGGCAGAAAGCTGGAGAAGAGTGAAATAAAACTGAAGAAGGTGAAGTCCTCCACATTGCTACACATGGCATGCCCAAAGCACTGGGTATATACAATATGTTCTATGGAGAGCCTGAGGGACCTGTAAACTGCTAGATAAAACCCATTCAGTGAATATTTTGATCCTCACAAGAATGTCACTTGGGAAAGGCACATTTTTTACAAGAAACCAGCTGCCAGATGAGACCATTGACCATTGTTAAGATCTTTAAAATAAAGCCAAGTAATGTGAATTGGAGCAGTTAACAGATGGATGAATTACTTGTGATATAAGTGATAACCAAGTCAAAGCAAGGTGAGAAAAGGACTTGACATTGCAAAGAACAGCGGATATTTGCAGGGCTAGTAAAGACTGCTTCCCAAATAAAAGTGTTAGCTAGTGGTGAAAGAACTGGAGTGTATCTAATTAAAAATGCATACCAAAGCATAAAGAGAGAATACAAGGGTAAACAAATGGCAGAGACCAGACTTGTTTTCAGTAGATGTAAAATCAATCACAACATGGTGAAAAGGTCCCGCACAAGAGGCTCAGTGTCCTGTATACAATGAAAGCAGCCATTTTGCAGAAAATAGATTGCTTTCAACTCAACTTGTAAAGATATGCTAAAGAAAAGCTATCCACAACTATACTGCTGGAAAACATAATGATGGTGACAACAGTGAAAGTAATTATAATGACTTATTAAAGGGATGGTAGGGATGATACTATTCTATAAAACCAGATTTTCTGCTCAGCCAGAACTTTTTCCTTTGAGATTGCCTCACAAACAGGGATGCAATTTGTAGATTTTGGAAATTCTCTGACAACACAAAAGTAATGAAGAATTGCTACCTACCTTTGTTCCACAGTGCTCTCCATAAATGAATTAAATCTGTAGAGGTCACATTACTCTAATAATCACAGTGACATAGCAGAGAATAAGGTATTTGCAGTCTTGGTGCCTCTACAGAACAAAGTTCTGTTCATCATTTGGGATTTACATTGTTACTTAGGAAGTGAAAGAACCCATACTTTCTATTTGAATAGAAACTGGAGCTAAATACAAAATAATGCATCTCACTTACACATTAAATTTGTAACTTCCACACATAGTCTTCCTTGTCGGAATTATACAAGCTACTGATCATTCATGTTGACTCTTCTTGTTAGGGTGGTTTAGGTTCTTGCAGTCCACCAAGATACACCCCATGGCATTTTTCCCCTTCGTTACCCTGACTCTTTCTTCCATGTCGTCCTTAGTAGAATTCTCTGCTATGCTTATAAACGTTAAAGCATGATGGATCCTTATTGTGTTTGGAAATTTTCTGAGATAATACAAATTATAAACAGCTAGCTAGATGACCTTAGATATTTCTCTGGCTCCGTCAGTTTAGAAAAGAGCTATTTTATTGATTAAACATATGCATCATACTTCAGTCAGTTCAGCTTTTTGTAATATGAGGCACTGGTAGAAGGAGAAGGAAAATAAATATAGCATTATTGTTTCTTGGCTATGCACAATTTGTACAGTTGTGATCATGTCTTGTTCTCTGTGTTGATCACAGTAAAAATAGTAGAAGTACGTAGAGAAGTACGTAGAAAAGTACGTACTTTCATTCTCGTAGTACCTGAATTGTCAGAAATATGATTTTTCAGGATTTTATTCTACTGAATAGGCAAGGTCCTTACAAACATTGATAGAAGTGTAATTTGACTAGGCAGAGTACTTGCTATTGGCAAGTACTTATTCAGGTAAGGCAAGATCCTTATTTTAGTTGTATTGGCTATATGCCATAAATAAACACAGTAGCAATTTAATTCATCTCACTAGCTATCTTGATTCAGTTGATTAAAGGCTATAAACTGACTTTAATTATATGTTGTAACAGTTGCTATTTGGAGACCTAAATACTTGGCACCATGTGGTGGCAATTTGAATCCCCATTGTAGAAACGATTTGAAGAAACTCTTAATACTGCCCAGATTTCTAATTTCAGCTATTTTTTTTTTTATTCTATATGCTTCCAGATTTTTTCTTCATTTAGCCAGTCCTGATTCTTTTAGCTTGAACTACTAAACACATTTTTTTTTCTCTTATTCCAGGTCCAGAGTTCAGTCCAAGCACCAATTGAACCTAAGCCTTTTTTCTGCAAAGGTAGGATGTGGAAAATGTGATACATTTCAGATATTTTTTGCTATGATAATCAAAGAGTAGGACATTTTTATCCCTTGCAGAGAAGGTAGATGCAAATATTACACTTGCACATAATATTTTTATAAAAAGATTTGCATATTTGTCTTTTGATTTCCTGAGAACGGATGAGGCAACTCTCAGTATCAGGTACTTAAGACATCATTGACCTGTTCTGTGAATAGTTTCTGTTAATTTTAAATTAAATCAAATTAAATTACTTTCAATTAAATTTAAACTATATTATTTTATTTCAGATTTCATTCCTCTGCTAAAAAGGGTAAATAGGACTCCCTTGTTTATTCTTGCTGTGAAAGTGTTAGTTGTCACAGCACTGTCTCAATGATTGTATTCTGTTTCACTGATAAAAATGAGTCTAAATCCAGAGAAGCAGAATATCACACAGATAAGCAGAATGTTTGAGGCAAAAGTAAATACAAAAGTTTGTTGTAATTAAATGAAAACAGTGAAACCAGGTAATGAAGAATGGATATTCATTAAGTTTTTGAAATTATTGTATTGCTGGTATCTAAGTTGCTGGGTTGTTAAAATGTGATACAATACACAGTCTATAATTGTGGTTTGAAGCCTTTTTAAGATAATGCATTTGAATTAATATAGTAGAGAAATGTCTTAACTTGTGTTGAGACCACAGATTTTTCTGTCTACCTGATTAAACCAGTGTAACTTGTTTAAGAGCCCAGAGAACTTCATGCACTGTTGTAAACGGCCAGTTATTGAAGTCCAGGAAAAGACTGCAGTATCTGCTACCTGGTTTTGTTAATATTCAAACTTTGTTGATACTAGCCCAAATCTTAAAGATCGCTTTGGGTCTTGTTTTATTTCAACAAACTATTTATGTCAGTACATGGCAGTAGTTTTCAATCTCTTTTGACTTGTGATGTCCTTTAGATATGTCGTAAATGTTGACTATACTGACATGGATAAACTTGTTCTTAATTGCCTTTCACAAATTGTTTCAGAAGTAGAGTTTGAGGGCTAAGTCTGCAGAACACAAAATGCTTTAAAAATGCATTGGAGTCTGATTAGTTTTCATATATAGGTAATTAAATTACAATGTTTAAAATATCTGAAATATAGTATGGTGATTCATATGGCATGTGTGCAGTAGGGAATTTTGGGTGAAATAAATGCAATTGTTAGTCTCAAGAATCTTTTGCTTACAGTAATTATACTCCCTAAAATCTACCTTATGGCATCAGAGCCTTATAATAGTATTTTTGTGTATTATAGGAGCTTGGGGGGTTTGGCTAGCATTTGTGTACTTGAAACTCCCACTGCCTTGGCCTTTCTGTAGTACCCTTCTCAGCATTTGTCCAACAAGCTAATATAATTATTTGCTCCTTTCAGCTTAGTTTTATGCTCGGTATTGGGGAGAAGTTTCCCTACTTCACAAAACTTGGATATAGATAATAATTAAATGACATATTTCCAAGTTACTTGAAAAATAAGTTTAAGTAAGAGCGATGATCTCATCTAGCCAACAATTACCTTTTGTATTCAACATCCTTCACTTGCTTTTTTGAGCCACCGTGGATAGCCTCTAAAAATCATCAATCCTTTGTTGCATATTTCTTTGTGAGCACAGATGCTTACAACTTCTATTGAGTGACTGTAAATAACATCATTTTTAATTAGAAATGCGCTGATTTAAAACTGCCTGCTCATCTTAGCTCCATCTTTCAGGTAACTGGAGCTGCTAATTACTTTCAAAAAACCAGGTCAAATGGTCACTATATGAATTCATTAACCACTCAGCAAAATATGTCTCGCTCTCTCTAAAAAACGGGAAAACTTTACAAATATTTTTAAAGGTCAAATTTTGTGCTCTGCTTTACCAATTGACTTTTCTCTTGGTAATAGATCTAGGATTTTGTAGTAGTAATGCACAAATAGTATTCTTTAAATAAGTGGTATTTAAATTATCTTTGTTCTTTTGGAATGGAAGAAAGCAAAATGTCTTCTTAATTGTATACGTAAGCAGTAACCTTAAGGATCTCCATCGCACTGAAAAACTTTCAAAACCACTTAATTCAGATCTTCTCTATACAATCTTTTATGGTTTTGTTTCTCAAGTAAGTAAGAGAAAAATAATCCCCAGTAGTGATCATCACATGTAGACTAACAAATAATCTGTTCAAATAACCATCAAAATTGGATATAGAGCCCAGGCCTTTAAACCATGTCTTCTGACCCTCTGCACGGGACACAGTTTTTAAATAAATGTTTTCCAGTTTTAATTTTTGAGAAAACAATTTGCAGCTATTGTAATATTTTATCTTGCTGACAGTATGGATGTTGTCCAATATAGACCTGTACTTTTGTGTGACTGATATTGTTATACACACAAATACTTAAGTAACAAAGAATTTTGTAAATGCAAACCACCCTTACTGTCTTGAAGAATAATAGGCTGCCTGCTGTGTGAAAAGTAATCATGGTTATAATTATTTGAAAATACCTTTGATATTGCAGTTAGTTTTCAAGCAACCATTAGCCTTAAAGTTGGTGAGCTATTTACAATAATAACATGGTGTAGGCATTTTAATTTTGTCATACTTCTTTCAGCTCTTCTTAATTTCCTGAACATTTGTTAAATTTACTGCTTACCAATAAAATTCTAGCTAGTTTTGATACTTCCCTTGTAATTTAGCATTGGCTTCAGATATATACTTGACTGATGTGGATTATGTTCATGTCATGAATAAAGTAGAGTAAGGTTTTTCTTACTCTACTTATGTGTTGTTATAATTATGTGCTGTTATAATGTAGGTAGGTTTTGTTCCTGTTACTTCTAGCATTACGTTTTACTATAAAAATAGAAAAAAACTTAAATAATATAAAGTCATTTGTATGACAGAGAAAGCAGCTATCCCTTATATATTTTGAATGAAGTGGTATTTTAAGGGGGAAGAATCCACTCTGCCTAAATTTGGGCATACAGATCTATTGCCTCTTGAGGTCTTTGTCATTTTGCCAGTTGAATAAGCAGGGTGCTTTTTTCATAGAAGCAGCTGAGAGTGCTAAATATGCTGTTTCATAAAGCTTACTAAAGAATGATGGTTTTATTTTATTTTACATTGACTGATGCCAGCAGGAGGGGAAGGCATGTATTATTATGTAGTATTGCACACAAATTTGTTTCATGTTTGCATGGAGTATGTATTTATACTTCTTTAGAAAAAACGGTTAAGAGAGAGGGATCTTCAAACACAAGGAAATACTGTGAATAATGCCATCTTTCCCTTTTAAGAGTTACAAATGTGTTCTATATGACTCAAGCCAACCTGGCATAAACCATTTTACAATGCCTAAGGAGTAAGACCATTATTCGGTCTTACTGGTCTATATTTGCTCAATATTGGTCTTTAAAGCTCAGAAATTCCAGAGTGGCATTATCAGCTCAGTTGGCAGTTCTCTTATTTTAGACCAGAACTGCCACTACCTTTAAGAACAGCATATAGTAAACATCCTGACTACAAATGGTCATCAGAATTCTATGGTATTTTGTGAATGCTAGTTTTTCCTTTAGTAAATTCTTCATCTTATTCATCTTATTGCAGTCAATGGGAATGCTATTACTGGTATCAACTAACAGCAGAAAGATCTTTTTGGATACATTTTCCTTTTCATATGTTAAACTATTGCAGATAATGGCTATTGAACAGGTGTGCCTCATTATAGACAATCCATTCCTCTGTAGTGCAGTATGTAAAAAATTGAAGTGAACTTTATCTTTGATTTGGATGAAAAAAAAGTTAGATCGCAAGATTATTAGTATTTATCACCATCCATATTAAATATCTATGCTAGCTGCATGCATTTATTCTGCAAATGTTGGTGGAAAATAAGGCCATGCATATTCCTACAACAAAGCTGTTCATTGTATAATTTAGTTTTCAGCTGAGTCTGAACTTACTGCAGGTGAAAATAAGATGATCCAGATCTGTCAGCACTGATATACATGTAGGTGGTTCCATTATTATAATTTGTGAAATGCTCACAAGCTGTCTTTGTGAGGGTGCTTATATAGAGTAATGTATTAAAAAGAAGCAAGATGTTCTACCTTATGATGGCATTGCAGTTGTGCAATTTGTGTAAAGTGATCAAATGTTTCTAAAATACACATGAAAAGTTTTTGAAGAGGAAAATTGAGTGTTATTATTATATGATTTTGCGTGTGAGGTAATACTGCATACTTTAAGAAAGAATTTCCTGCTTTTTATGTGACAGATATGTTTCAATCAAATGGAACGGATAAGTATTTATAAGCCAGATGCTCTTTCCATGAGCTGTGAGGTACTATAAGAATAACACTACTGTTCTTATATGGAACACTGGTATTAGTTCCAGAACTGTCCCTCTCTTGAATAAAGAGTTGTTGCGTTAACACCAATAGAATTTCTGGACTTCTTCCACTGTTTTGAGAAGACGACTCTGCTTTTTTCAATCTATCTTTTCTTAAATTGCGCTCTCAGCTGTTGTTTAAATTTGCAGTGATGAACATGTATAGTATGTGTAATAGGTGTTAGAACCAGTCTGCAACTCTGATTAAAATAAATGATTGACAAAAAAAAATACCCTACTTCAAATATCTACTTCTGATAACCTTATTAAAAAAAATAGTATATTATGATAATATAACTGTGTACAATCCAGTACTTTATAAGCTGAATTTCAGTTCTCTCCCCTCCTCCCCACTGTGTTCAGAACAGTAGCAAAACAATGCTTATGTTAAGAGGTTTTCTTAAGACTGGCTGATATACTTAGAAAAAAATGGGAAAGATTTTGGACTCATGGTCTCTTCATAGAGTCATTCTGCTTCATTTACTTCCAGTGAAGCAAAAAGAAAAAGCATATTTCTGAAATGACACCAATTTAAGCTTACACTCTTGTAACTGTATGGATATGCCATTTCTGAGCTCTGCTTGGGATGTTTGGTCCACATATGAATCCATATTTGAGCTTGAATAAGGAAAATTGACAGCTCCGTGATCGAGTAAATTCTTCATGAAAAGAGAATGAGCTGTAGTCACCTAAATTGTGCTAATCCTGTGAATTCTTAACCATATTCCTTACTTTAGTCTCATGATTACGGACACCTTTGGATGAATAGAGTATTCCTAATCTGTAAAAAATTGCTTGATGGACACCTAAACAAGCATGGGATTCCTCATTATGTGAAATTAAGGGTAACTTATATTTTATGTATGCCTGAAAAGAAAATACCTGCACTGAAGTGTAGTCAACGATGTAAAAAATAAAGTATTGAAAAATAGCTTCCAATTGTGTAGCCCTTCTTCTCTACCTGAAATGTGAATATTGGAATCATCAAATTTTTTTATAAATAGTAGCTCTGCTTTCCTCCTCTTTAGTTCTGGCCAGGGTGCCATTTTTGAAATATTCAAACAAAGAAACCACAAACCGCTAGTCACACCACAATACCAGCTTGTGTTTACATTTTCAGCTCTCCAGATCATGATCCTATTGAGTGCACATAGAGCGAGTGCGTGTACACGCGCCCATCCACCATCAGGAGAAACGAAACTGTAAACACAAGCTGGTATTTTGGTGGGGGCACACTAATATGGCGGTTGGTGGGGTCGGAAGGTGGAGGGTGAATTATGGATCCAGAATTTCCTTGTATTTTTCTCTTTAAGTCAGACTGCTTGCACAGTAGCTGCTTTTCAAACTGAAATGTTTCATTTTTTTAAAAGAGTAGGGCCTAGTTTCATTAATTTTAAACTATGTATTCAGACTTGAAAGAAGATGGATGAAAGCACTAAGACTTGACATACTTGAACTAGATAATGAATTATAGACTATTATAGAGAGTTCTGCTTGCATGAGTGGAGGGTAAGCAAGAATGATCTCACAGTTTTTACCATTTATGGAATTATTTGCTGAACTATCTAGTGAATCATCTTGCTTAAACGGAACACTAAAGAAACAGTTAAAAATAATATGGTGAGAGAAAAGTGACTACTTTTACATTTGGAGAATCTAAGATTTATATTTTAATATAAACTCTTAAGGTGTAGAGCACTTGATGGGTAGACTGAAGACATGAAATGTATTTAATTAGATATCTAATAATAATAATATCTAAGAACTTCTTTATGTTATCTGTTGCTTAATTATGTCTTCAATTCTTTTTTTATCAATGACATAGTATTATTTAACTAAAGCTAGAGTGCCTGAACAAAGCTTTTATCTGGAGAAGACTTGGTTTTGCTGCTTACAGATCAGCTGTTGCCATTAATCTTTATGGAAATCTCATCTTTGCGGCTATCTGAAGCTGGGAAGTCTTCCTTACTGGCCATTTGTAGCCATTTTATCCTGCCTTCTCCAAGAAGCAGCATTGTGTTGCTGAAAGAAGACGTATATTGCTATTTTGAGAGAACAGAACACTAGAATGCATGATCAAGCCATGGCTTTAAGGACCAGAACAGCGGCAAGAACAAAAGGAAGGCTGTTGTCTTCAGAAGGAAAATACAGTATCCCACTAAAATCTATCTAGTCTGATAGCTTCTCCTAGGGTGAGAGCAGCATGTCCTAATTTTCAGTCCTGCTATCATATTAGCATGTTGTGTTAACAACGGCATTTCTGAGCTCACTCCATTAGACACTATATGTTGTTCTTAGTTCCATAGTAGACATTTTAGAGCACTGCAAAATAAATCAGACTATAGATACTAAAATAGCTGCTTTATGAATTAATTAAAAAATAAACAACCTCAAAATTAATAAAATGTAGATGCATTATTTTTTCTCAAAAACTGTAAATGCATTTTATTAGTTGCAAGTGTGATTATGTAGCACACAATGCCTGTATTTATCTGATCCTTTTTTAAAAATTTTTATACGTTAGAAGGAGCACAGGACTCAAAGACAAAAAAAACCCATAGGGTTTGTTGTGAGCTTTGAACTATGCAAATTACATAACATCTTAGTTCTTAGTATGTCTGGTTAAATAGAGTGAAGAAGGCTGTTTACCTGCACTTAAAGGACTGGTGAAATTTGACATGTATGTATGTTGAGTATTTGAAAGAGACTAAATATAATAATTGCTTATCCTTATAATTAGTGATCCTTTTGTAACAATAGTATTCAGAAGACTGTAATTCAGCCACAAGATCTGAAAAGATACCACGAAGCTTTAAATAAAATCAAGACATTTTCATCTGCAGCCTTAGATAGTTCATAGGATGTCAGAGAGGGATTAGAGAAAGCACCAAAAAGGGATACATTTTCCTTCTTACTGCTGTCACATTTGTGCTATTAAATCACTGATATTTTTTACAGGTAAGCTTTAAGTTATTTGTGTGAAAAATCATGTTTTGATTTGATTTAATGGAAGCTGAGATTCTCAGTGTAATCCATTACATAATATTCGGAAACTTTCAGTAAAATCATGAGAGTTAGCAAACTGCTGAAAGCTTAGTGAACCAAAGCTGTAGTAGAATGAGTTGGTAGTGGTTGGGAGATCCCATCTCACACTCTCATCTAAATAAATGGTTGATAATTTTTTGTTCTGGTAAGTTTCTTTTCTGTAATTTTTTTGAATTTAGATCCCCTTTCTTTCATGCTTATAGGCAACAAGATGTGCCCTGTTTTAGTGATGACTTCCATCCATCTAGACTTGCTGCTTATTTCTGTGGACCTTTCACCTCACTCTGATCTCTCCATTCATGGCCAAGGAACTCATCCAACAGCAAGAAAGAACTAACCTTTCAAAGACTTACCTAGCCTTAAGATAAAAAGTTTCTTCTCTGGCAGGGCAGAGTGATAGACATCCACCAGGCAACCCATCAGTACTGCAAAGAGATGTAGTTGTAAGAGATCTGCTCAGTGTTTTTCCCAGACCTTAAGAGAAAACTAGTTAGGAAGAAGTGATGAATGCGAATCTTGCTAATGTTTCTCCCATATGCATGTTTTCTACTAGTAGCTTTTTTACTAGATTTTACTCCAAAATGTTGCGTTTCTTTGAAATCTTGTCCATCCAATCCATAATCTTCTGATTTATGGCTTCATAAATTTTTCTTATAGAATTCCTACAGAATTATTTCAGTGTCATACAAATGAACGTTAGACTAACCAGTAAAAATAGTGTAGCTGCGGTAGTAACTATAGCTGTATAGCTGCTAGTAATACAAAGCTGCAGCCCTGAGTTTTGATATAAATTCCTTCTTTAATACAGAACAGACAAAAATAAAATTGGGAATATTGTGTTTCTGAGTGCCACAGCTGAGGGAATTGGCAGACATCAGTCACTCTTTAATTCCAGTTTAAAATGCACCAAAGATAAAAAATCTAAGACTAAACTAATAAGAAGAAAATTCTTAGAGCTGGTATGCAATTGAATGATTGGTGCGAACAGGAACCACATAGCCAAATCCCACCTGTATACACTTTTGCCTCTGCCAACATGCTGCTATGACAATTTTGCTTTATTCATTAATACAAATAATTATTAGCATAATTTTTAACAGTCAAACTGTAGATTGTCTTTCATATTTACTGTGTATACATTGCATACTTATTAATGCAGTACATAGAGGAAAACTGTTTTGAAGTTATATCTCTTTACATAATTTCAGATTTTATATCCAAATTTAGGATTAGTACTGAAAATATTCATGAAGTATATAAACAGTATATTGTAAATAGTTTCATAATCTAAAAACTGATTTTAACAGCATAGCACCCAATAGAGGATTAGTTTCAGAGTTATTTAATTTGAAAATTTCTTCTGCAAGACCTATTCTTTTAAAAGGCTTTTACTGGCATTTCAAAGTAGTGTGATGTGTATTTGCATATAGTAAACAGTAAAACCCTTTTAAAAATGCATTGCATTACGTTTGCAATTAAATGTTTTTAAAATATTATTTGAAGGGTCAAACTGAATCTTGCAGAGGTAAAACTCAGTTCAGCATCAAGTATAATCAGCTAGTAGACTCACATGTCATGTGCTAAGTGGCTGAAAATACATTAGATGAAGTTACTATTGCTATTACTATCACTGTAATTGATGTGCTTGTTGGGTTTTTTTCTTGGAGGAGGAGTATGGAATGACTTGCCTTATGTTTGTTTTGAGGAAGTTCCTTCAGAATTAGATCTTATTTACAGTAAATCTAAGGCTGTGGTTCCACTGAAGCTGAAGCCAATCTAAATGTTGATTGCTGCAAACCCTACTTTTGGCCATATGTTACCACCGCATTTCCTTGAGCTGTCTTTGCTGTGCTCTTCTCCAGCATTTTCACTGGCACCTTCATTCATCTGACTTCAAACAGAATCTCTTGTAGCTCAATGGCCTGCTACTAACCCGGACAAGTATATTTTATAAGGTTGGTTTTCTTGTCTCTCTGGCTTCCTTATGGGGTCAGATCAATACCTATGCCAGGGAGACATGCAGCCAGGTTCAGGAACAAAAAAGAAGCAGGATAATCTCTTTTGATAGGGGCTTGTTTTTAGACCAACCTATCTGCATTGTCAGGCTGCACCCTGAACAGTATTCTGCCATGAAACAGCTCACCTCTGTGGGAAGGCGGCAGAGGGACAGCATCATCCAGACTCTACTGCTCATGCAAGGGAGTAGGCAGAAACACTTGACAGAAAGCACGCTAGCAGCTCTCATGTAGAGCAGTTCAAAGTGTCGTGAAACTGCAGCTTTAACTAACGAAATTGGATAGTTGGCCATGTGTTGCTTAGGAATTGTCAGAATATGATAGCTTTTAATTTAAAATAGTGTCGTGTTTATATTTAAACAGAAATAATGTTGTAATGGCTTAAATGGTTTTAGGATGGCGCATTGCAACAGTTTGAAATTAGTCTTGTAACATTATTCAGTTATTATTGTACAATAATTGTCATATAATTATTATAATTAACATTTTGTAAATATTTAAGAATGGGAATCTGAACCTGATTTCTTTCACATCCATGGAAGTTCTGTTTCTCGGTGCAGGATTAGACATACTCTCAAATTCTCTAAAAGTCACGAGAGACAGAATCTTACTATAAAATTGGTCACTCAGGTATGTGTTATAGCACTAGACCTCAGCAGATTTTAAACATTTAGATCTGTCTGCAGTCAACGCTTTCTGCTTATGTAAGAATGTCCTGTTATTGCATTAATTGTTTCAAGACGACCAGTACTTCTAAAGTGATAAACAGAACCATATTAAAATATAATAAATAAAGACTTAATTCCAAAGTAGTTACAAAAAGAAGCTCAGTAGCTTAAATCATGTCATGTTAGATGTGCGGTATTTCATAATTTTAATTATCTTGAAACGTTGTGTCTAAATAGTATTAATGAGGTTAATATCCATAAGAAGACAGATTTAGAATCTCATTGCTAAAACTGGTCAAATAATTCATAATGAATTATTCACCTTGTTTTTTTCATGAACTCTTGGTGAACAGATTGTGATTTTCTCAGAAGGATTAATTATTCAAAGTTATTCACCAAAAAAACTTAATAATTCTTGGGCTCAGTTTCTTGGTGAGCAATATATTGTGAACATCTGACCAGCCCCAGTATTGCGGATCATACAAAAGTGAGTTTTTTCCTATTGTGACCTTTCCTGATCAGTTCAGGTCTCCGTGAGATGAAATGTTTATAAGACTTTTTTTTCCTCATACTGTCTAGGGAACTGTCCCTTTAAGTCTGACAGTAGCAGTCCTAAAACTAATACAATATTGTCTCTGCCTTTCAGTTACAAAATATTGTATGCTGTATTATGCATTTACCTAGTTTTTCATTCTCACTCTTCAAGAGGTTATTCATTGTCAGCTATGTATGGATGATGTGGATTTATATATTGAATTATACATTCAAAATTTTCTTAGAATTATTGCTGAAAATGTTCTATGTAAGTCAATAGTATTTTAAATTGCATATCTAAACCAAGTGAATTAATTTTAATGTTTTTTAATATTATCTAATTTGTGTACTATTCGGAACAAGACTTTTTCTTCTGTAGTAGTTTATATCCATAGGCACATTGCTTTCTCCAGGTCTCAAATATGGAAGTTACCAGTCTCCACTGTGATCTCTTCACTTTCTGCAAAAATGTCTCCAGTGGAAGGGCTACGGTTGCTGGAATAGCCATGGATTTGCCACGGTTATTGCCCTCTCACTGAGGAGCAACTCTGTCTTCCAAGGAGGCAATGTTCTAGAGAATCTTCTTGTGTCTCTTCTTTTCTGGAATTCTTTTAATTTTAAAATTCCTTTATTTTTTAACTTTCATAAGCAATTTCATCTACGATGTTCAAATCATGTCCTTCAAATGCAACAATATAGTGTCAGCTTTTAACGTTGGAAGACTCCGTGTCACTAAAATGCTTAAATACTGTAAAGAAAATGAAGGAAGAAAACAAATCCTTTTGCCTTATTCTCATGAATCAAATGTAAATAACCAGCATAGGTAGCCTACTGGCACTGTGACTCTTCTGTTACCATCACATTTAACTGACTTGTTTGCTTCTTCAACCTTTGCTGTTCACAGCTTCTCTTTAGTAATGTCAGGAGAATGTACTTGCAAAAGTACATCCAATTATCTTCTGCCCCAATGTACTGCTGTAAAAGTTGAAGAATTGCTTTCTACAACACAAAAATTGGTACTGGATGGGTGGACAAAGTTCTGAAATTCACCGTAAGTGATTTGTCATTCTTATCTGGTTGTCTCAGGACCATGGAGAAGAGTCCAGTAACGAAATATCAGAATACCCAAAGCATAAAGCTGTTCAATTAACATTAAAATCGATTTTTTTAGAGGTCTCTTTTCTATACCACCCTATATCCTCAGTATTCCAAGTAATCCTTAGATTACCTCTGTATCTTAAAACCTCCAAGACACCGTCTGTTCCTTTAGTGGGACGTCCCCAGAATATTTCTAGCTCTTCCCATAACCTCTAGTTTTGATTTCTGGCCTGCCAGCTAGGTAAGAGACGTCACATAGTGAGACTGGTCCGGGAGCTCATTAGAGCAAGTAATGGTTGGCTTCGTTGTGCCTTTTCCCTGGTATTAACAGAATTATTCTTATTCATAACAATTTTTTTAAAAATCAGTATCTTGGTATGTATTTCTCAGTCAAACTTGGTTGAACTTTGACAACAGATTTAAAAATTATTAGGAGATAGGCCATAGCCCCCTAAACCTCCTTTTTTCCATATTTTCTCTGGAGACCAGAATTTAACAAAACACTACCACATTGTCTCTTAAGGCGGGATAAATGAACCCATAAAAATGTCTGAGTAGCGTAGTACTCAGAAAAAAAGAAAATTATACTGTTTGCACAATTGTATATATACCTATATCTGATGCTGATGCAAAGGTTCCTGGATAACAATTATATAGAAACCATACCCAAAATGTAGAGAGATATATTATGCTCTAGAACTCCAGATGTCACAGAACGCTCCAAGCAGTGCATGCAGTTCTATAGCACCACATGTTTTCCAGTACACAGTTTTAATTCAGTGAACTGAGGATGAAGGCCCAAACTCTGGTCTCCTTAATCGTGAAAATAATCCCATTATTTTCGATCTGAATTTCCTGGATAAAGTTGATTTACATGAAACTGTAAACATCAGAATTATTTTTATTAGGTTGTGCCTTACGTTGTTTGAGGTTATATATTCAATGTTATCTAAACCTGTTCTTTAAATTTAGCTGATTAAGGAGATTTATGTCATCATTAAAACAGAAGAAGCAAAGGAGTTGTGTGAATACAAGATATCTTATTTATATATATACACACATATATATTCACGAGAAGGCTTGAAGGACACTCTTTGTCCAAATTAAAACTTGAAAAGCAAAATTTTTAATGGTAGAAATTATCGGATCATATGATATTTTATATAAACATTGGGATACTGATGTGGGTAAATAATACGAAACTTTAAAACAAGCTACAGCACTTTTAAAGAACAGTTATGTCCTATATGTTTATGAGACACTGGAGAAAATAAAAGAGTGGATCAACAAAGGTGTTGAAGAAGTGTTTGCAATCTGGAAAAGGCATCTCAAGTAATAATGCAGACAAGCACGGAGATGGGAACTTCATCTGAATGTAAATACTGCTTATTGTATATCCTCCAAGCTGATTTTCCTCTGTGTCTCTGGTCAAATTAATATTTTAGTCAAGCCAATCTGCCTTTTGCTGTAGTCGACTCTAGGTGAGGATTTATATCGTTCTGGCTTTGGGACCCTAGTGTTTCAAGAAAAATTGTCCTCTCAAAGATCTGACTTTTTAAGGATCTGTGAAGATAAACGTGTATATATTCCAGTCCCGGCTGAAAACCAGGACGTACGGGTCTGTCTAGATCCCCACTTTTCTCTAACTTGTGTGCGATATCGGTTTGATCATGGAACAGAATGGTGAAGAATTATATTCTAAATCTAAATATATTTTCTTTTTTCTGACTGAATGAGCGGGTGCTATGTAGAAAGCCGCCGTTGGACTCTGGCAGGGAAAGCCTGTTTTGCAGAAAGAGGGGAGGGGGCAGTCAGATTTAAGGCTGTTGCGTGGCTGAAGAAGCAGTAAGGCACCGCAGTCCGGGGCTGGGCGGCAGCAGCAGCCGCTGCGGGGCGGCGCGGGGCCGGCTGGCCCGCCGTGCCTGCGCTGGGCTGCGCTGGGCTGCGCTGGGCTGCGCTGGGCTGCCGGCGGCCGGGGGTGACTCCGCGCTACGCCTCTGCATCGCCTTCCGAAACGGCCTCTGTTTGTAACCGAAATAGAACTGAAGTCTAGGAACACAAAGGTGTTTCAACTAAACATGCCGTTACTGAGTAATAAAATGGAAAGGGATCAGGATGGGAGTGGAAGTGACGGCGGGAAAAGACGGCAGAAGCGGCGGCGGTCGGAGGCAGGCTGCGCCGCACGGCGGGCTGCGGCACAGGCACCTGCCCCCGGAGAGGAGCAAGCTCCCTGGCCTGCCTTCGTGGAGAATCGCTTTTTCTTCCTAATCCTAGACACGCTGAGATCTTTATTCGTGAAAAGAAGACTATTAAGAATTCACAGATTATCGAAAACATTAGCTAATCACCCCACGCCTGTCCTAGAAGAGACAGCCAGACAGTGGGGAAAGCGCTGGGGACGGGGTGGTGTGAAATGCAGCAGCCTTGCAAAGCCTTTCCAGCTCCAGCCTGCTATTACAAGAAAAGGATCATGTGAGGATCCTTTGAAAGGCAATGTTCTGACTAAAGCAAGCAACTGCATTAATTGGGAGTCTTGTATTCATACACGCTGGGCTAAATAAAGCAAGCTGGTTTGCTGCAGCAGGCTGGGGAAAATATATAAAACTAATCCTTTCAATTACTTTGTCGTTGATTAGAGTATCCATAACAAATGCAGAGTCCTAGGAGTTCCATGTAGCTCTGAACATCTTTTCAGGGAGCAGGGTAAGCATCCTAAACTAAACCAAAATGACCAAACTTTTTTTTTTTTTTTTTGTCACTGGGGGGGCGCGGAGGCGGACGGAAGCGCGAATTGCCACGATNTTAACCTAAAAGGTTCCCCCCCCCCCTTTTTTTTTCTTTTTCTTTTTTTTTTTTTAATCGCCTGAAGTTAACTTTCATGATGGAGACAAACTCGGCAGGACAACAAAGCTTTGATCTTTGTGTGAAGGAAGAAAGTAATAGAGTGAAAGTCTCTCCAGAGGGTAATTATTCTTTGGCCGCTCAGGCAAGAAGTTCCCTGTCACTGTTAAGGTTAATATTAAGGTAGCTCCGCTATACTTTCCCATATTAAAAAAAAAAAAAATCCTCCCCAGAATGTTATACTATTAATTGCCAATTTGCATATGTGTGCAGCTGCTGTTTTGGCTCCGATCTTCCATCCGATAAGCTTGCTGGAGGTATCACAGAGCACTTGGCAGCTTTCCTATTTGAAAAGAAAGCCTTCCTAACTACAGAACAGCTGATAGTCTATCAGTGATAGACCCTGATGGCGTGAATTACAATTACACTACTTTTCACACTAAATCTGGGTGATAGCTACTTGGAAAGAAGTTTCATCATTTTTTACCACAAACTGGAAAAAGAATTACATGGTCATGCTGTGCTTTTAAAGGCAGTTTGGTTCACTTTTGTCTATTTAACACCTAATTCCGATGAGTCCATAGGCATCTGGAGATCTGAACGTCGCGTAATGAATTCACTGTTTAGATGGGAGATTTTTTAAATCTACCTCAAATTACATTTATTAACAAGGCGAGCAGGAAGTGTTAGAGTTGTTAGACGCTTCATTTATTAAATAATTTGTGGGTATTTTCAGTTGTCATATCCAGAGTCATGGGGGTTTACTTATTTTTTAATTAGCAATTCCAAAACAATGCTACTGCAATTTAACAATTCATCACGTAATCTGGGGCTGTTCAGTTCAGCCACTAATGCTAGATAATTCAGATTGTTATTTTGATCTGTTTATAACTCATTTTGTTGTGATAAAAGAACTGCTGCCTTGAAATTAAGTGGCACGATTTCCTACGGACCTTGTTGCGACCTAGAAGCTAACTATATCGTCTTCGTCTACCTATTTCTTAACATTATACCTGGTATAGGAAAGCACCAGTAATTTTTAAATTTCACTTATTTGTTCTCTCACTTCATGATTGGTCCCTATTTCGCCTTAGTGTGTTTTCATATACCACTGCGGAGGAGGAGGTGGGGAGAAATGCAAGTGTCAAAGTAAATTTAATTGTAAGAGTTAAGTCACCCACATTGCTGCCGAGGTCACAATGTCTAAACTTTTTCCTTTATACGCCAGCGAGTTAATTTAGCGAGGTGCTGCCCTGATAGTTAGATGTAGCTGTTTAAATATCTTTTAAAGGCATGGTGGAAAGCCTGACTCCTGACGTAGCTAACCTAACAGAAAATAGACTTTGTTTTCCTTTTTTAGTTGCTTGCTTTATTAGATTTCTCACTCTCGCAGATTATCCAAAAACTACCCATTGATTGATCGCCCGTAGAGCTGCATTTGGTGTAAAGAAAAACTTCACAGCTTTATTGGCTCCCAGGAGACAAAACAAACATAACAAGATATTCGTATTAATACAAACAATGCAACAAATGAGAAAATCATCACATTTAAATAAGACGGTAAAGTCAGTCCAGTGTACATCCCAGCCTCTGATCTACTAGCCATGGCAGCTCAACTAATCACCAGCGCTCTCAGGCACGGGTCCCTATGGGAGGTGCATTATTGCTCACAGCATCTCCTCATCGCGAACACAATTAACCTAAGAAAATGCCACCGAATAAAACTTTTAAGAACCCAGTTTACCGGTATTTTACTGCAGCTTTGCGACTCTAACTATAAAGGTTGAGACTAGTCTGCTTCTTCAAAGATATTTTGATTTTTTTGTGTGTGTGTGTGTGCATGCTTGGACCTAGAAGCTGTTGCTCTTTTTTTTTTTTTTTTTTTT
>VZSZ01002859.1:1135428-1164811 GCA_013398815.1 Ibidorhyncha struthersii
CGGACAGATGACTTTATTTTCTTTAAAGGGGATTCGCAGTTTGATCAGCTCTTAATAACGTGAGCTCCTGAGCTCGAATTTCACGGTTGAGAGGACAAGTCGGTTTTGTGTCGGGCTGGCTGGAGATGTGCGAATTCCCTCCTCTCCTCCCAATCCTGGAACTTCTGCCTCTCCCAGGAACCACCCCCAGCCGTGCTCTCCGGGGAGGTCCCTCGCACGGCGAGCCCAGGGATGCACCTACCCGCCTCAGCGCTGGGCACCCGCCGGGCTTTGGAGACGTTCATAGCAACAAACTCTTTGTGCAGGTCATGCAGCAGACGTGCACTGTCCACTGCTGTTTATTACAGTACACTCTGTTGACAGCCGGTCACAAACACGAGGTGTTTAAAATAGAGAAAATAATTGCAGAAAAATCAATTTCTAAAAATTATGCAGGTGTTACTTCTTCCAGAAATTGATCACCTGCGAACAAATCTTTAAAAAGAGAAACTGTTGTGCTTTGCTGCTATGAAAATATTAATGCTAATTATCAAATATCAGGACTAAACCCTATATTCAGTTCAAATGCAAAAAGCTCCACGTCACTCTTTATCATTAACGTAAATCACTTAGTAACACCCCCCCTTTAATTTGATCCCAATAAATCCAGAAAATGTGCAAACTTTATCAGAATGCAATGTTTCAACTAAACACAAATTTAAATTGCATTGAGAAAGCCACTAAGCATATTCAGGTTAAAAATGAAGTCACTGAGATCTGCGTGATTAGGTTTTCCCCTGTCCTTTCTAGGCTGTAACAGACTTGAACAATCCTTCGTAGCAGACCAGAAGGAAATGGAAATAATCTTCGGTATTCTTAGTTTTAGGAAAAGTTTAACATTTTCTCACTCTGTCCTTCATACTAATATAACCTTTTCCATGAAAGTATTTTTACTAATTATTAATGCTGGAAAGGTACATGAACAAAATAGTTATTTTGTTTAATAACATGTAACAGATATCCATAAAATTGCTACTGTTACATTTTGGCAAAAGGGTCGTTTATGTGCTGTGTTTGATTGCTCTCTCCAGGAAACAATTCATTTGGGAAAGTCAACATTCATTTATGTTATTAGTAAGTAAGCCTATCCTAATTTTGGCACACCTGGCATTCAGTTACTGCGATGATTTTACAAGAATCTAAATTAAGAGGTTCACTATTGCAAGTTAAATTTGGAAATTTGATAACAGAAATGAAAAATGAGAGCCTACTTCTCTTCCTGTTACTTTAAGGAAAACATAATCACATCACTGGACACTGAGAAAAAAACCTAGCATTACACCAATTTCCCTAGCCAGATTAAGGCATTAATCCCGCAAGTCTACACTCATAAATACAATAATGACTTTGGGCCTATTCAGGCAGATTAATTGAAAAAAAAAAAGAAAAAAGAAAAAGGGTGTTTAGCATCACTCTCAAAGGTAATATTGAAGCATAACAAGCAGTAATGTGAATTACAGTACTGAGTGACTTACAGTTTCATTTTACCTTGTCAAAGGACAATTTAAAATGTGCTTATCTGACAAAAAAATTGTCATGAGTTCTTGTTACAAGAAATCTTAATTCTTAAATTCTTAGCATATCTATTGAATAAAAAAAAAAATCAAACGTATGCAAAACCAGCGATCCATTGAATTCTCATACATTAAGACTGTACTTTAAAGTGGGAATTCAGATGCCGAAGAAAATCTTCCTTAGATGTTATAGATGGTGGGAAAACTTCTCGACAGAATTCACATATTCCACACTGATTCAGTTCAGAGTCTGTATAAGCTTGTGCCAGCAAATCATTGTCTCGAGGCTGCCAAATGAGCTAAAAGAAACAGAAAATGATTATTGCTGTGGTTTACAATGTGGTTTACATTATGCTGTGGTTTATATTTGTATCAAAAAATACCTGCCTCTTTAAACGAAGTGTCCTCTACACCTGCCTGGACAGAGACATTAACTAGAAAGTTCTAATTTAAGAAAAGCAAGATTGGACTTTGATTTTTTAAAGTTCTGTAAACATACTATCCTTGCAAACACTTAAAATACCTTAGTATCTATTTATGATAAGTATTGCTATAAGCAAAAGTCTGTAACATCAGTCTGATAAATATTAAGGCTTTTCTTTAACTTTGCATTTCAGTATTTTCCTGTAGGAGCCATAGTACAGAATAGTCATTTAACAGAAATGAGAAAACACATTTTTACCTTAGAATAAAATATTTCTTTTATGGAGTTAATTATGAATCATATTTTATTTCTATTCTTCTTGACATGTAACTAGTTTTCAGTTTACTTACTTACAAAATGACCAAAGTAATGTCATGTGGCTTAAGTTACTTACTTGCTTTCACTGCCTTTTAGTGTAAATGTGTCTCAATCTGTTTTGGGATTCCTGCTGCCATGACAGCATCAAACTCAATGGGACCACCTGAATACCTACCCATGCGTTCAGGCAATTCTGTAAACCGTGCTAAATTTGGTTCAGCAGCTGTACTGCTCTTGGTCCCTGAGCTAGTTAGTTTAAAGCCAGCAAGTCTGTTTACCTGATGTGGGAGTTCAAGGGACTTCAGCCTGATAAATACTTTAAGTCAGAGAGTACACTAATTGTTTAGTGTCATACCAACTAGGAAAAAGTCTTTTATCAGTTTTCGAAGTAAAGCTAAAAATTAAGTTTCATTACTTTAAATATTAGCAACACAAGATAAAATACATTGTTATGTTATACGGCCAGGATGATTAGGTTTTGAGTAAACTGAAAACTAAACGCACGCTGCCGTGACTGCAAAGTAGCCAGAATGGCAGCAAGCTGGTATGAGCTCTATGTGGGGATGGAACCTAGAAGAGGAGAGCACCCTACAGTTTTTTTGGCTCAGTTTTCTTCTCTCTTGCTTCACTCACACATGGAAAGGCAAGCGAGAATACTTTAGAAAGTAGTTTCTTCAGAAGTTTTAAATTTCTTGCTATTGATACTTACCCGAGAGTTTTAATTTTCAGCTGTAATTCAAATTTCATCATGCCAAATAGTTAGAATCTATTGTTTATTCCTCCCATGGTAACTCACTGTACAACTAACCTGTCTTTCATAGCAGTTAAACCTCGTTTTTAAACCAGCTAAACTTCTTGCAGTCAATTTCCCGTCTATTCCCTATTTAAACAGTGTTTAGCTTATCGGATAGCAATAGCAGATTTACTGTCTTTCATTATGGTCAGCAATCCATATAATTAAATTGACTAATTAGTAATTAAGTGCAATCACACCACTTTTTTCAGCTCAAAGAGTCTACTTATTGTATGTTGCTGGTGTAAATTGCATATTAAATCTACTAGACACTGACACACTTAAACATCCCTACAGAAATGTGCTTAGAATTACTTGTTTCTAGTAGCTTATGATTTAAAGGACCATTATAAAAAAGATGAAATAGTATTGCAAAAACCCCACAAAGGGCATAGTAAAATTTGTAATCTTGGAAGCACGACATGGGGAGCAACCCACTGAGCAGGCACTTAACTTCCATTTCTTTCTCTTGAGTGTTAAGCATGTGTTTAATATGTTTTTCAGAGTAGGGATCTATTTAAGCAGATGTTCTGTTTCAAAAACATTAATATTCAGAGTAAGATCAATAGACTACTGATTTGCTTTTAAAATCATGAACATTCTTAGAAATATTTTTGGTGGAAACAGCCCCCTCAAACTGTGAATACCAATAAACACATATATCTATATGCAAGTCTCAGTTAAATGTAGTTTGTAAAATCCTAGGTCCACTAATATCCGTGTTTATTTTAATCTGCTGCTCTTTTCAGTCACATGTTTTTTTAAAAAGTTACATCCTAAGAAAACAGTACTGAGTTTTCACATTTAGTATCCACATAGAAGGAAAGAGCTAAATTTATTACAGCAACTGAGAGCAGTTCCAAGAACTTACTGTTGCCAAATCTATTGCATTTATGGGGTTTTCCATTTTATAAGTTAACATATGTAGTAAATACTTGAAGGTTTTATCTACACTAGGAAAATAAATCAGGTATATAATTCATCCCTATTGAAGCTTCACCAGTGGCAGGGATGATGGAAGCTGTAAGCAGTGTAACTACCCCTTAGAAAGGTGGTAAAAATACTAAGAACAAGTTCATGCATAAATTTTGTTAAGGTTAATACAGTCTGACGGGCATGTATGCAAGTAACTTTTTTAAAACATCAGTGTTTTAATCTACATATATATTATCTGTGAATCAAATTGTTAGCACACTTAACAGTCAGAAGAAACTAAACCTGAGTCCAATTCACTGGGAAAAATACTTAAAAACCTCTTTTGAAGGCAGCTGAATAAAGGTGATGGATGTTTAAATATATTGATATACACAGACGTATATTTAATGGATCTTAAAACAATACTGGCTTGTTTCAAACAAGCTTCTGGATAAGATACAATATTTTAATCAATGTATGTTCTACAGTGCTATTGTAGATATGACATAAACACTGAAACAGTTCACCATTGCCTTTCTTTTCTCCAAGTGTTAGTGTTATTATATTTTCTCCACAAAGTAGGTAATTTACATTTTAAATGATGGTTCTAAATTAATCTCCTTGTTTTGCAGAAATACCAATGATCAAACCAAAGGCTTATTGCTATTCAACCGCAGTTCTTTTCTACTTTTTAAGCTGCATACTCTCCTATCAATTTATAATCACATACCAGCTGTTTCACTTGCTGTAATATACAATGCAGGGTGCCACCTATTGAAAAATGAATACACAGACTAACTAGTAAAAGAACAAGCTGGAGAGGGAATACTGAAAAAGAGGACAGTAACAAGCAATAGAGTGTTTCACAGCTCCACAGGAATTCTACCAGTGATAAAATAAATGGTTTAATTTGTTTAACTCAGTCACAACTTTAACTGAGGATCCAATGAAAAATAAAGCACAATAAAAACTGTGATTAGTAACTTGTTATAGAATTGAGATCTCCCACATTACAAATAGGTAATTAAAATACATTTTTAAAAACCAGGCTTACAGTTTAAAATACGATGATGAAGAACAGCAAACTTACCACGATTTAAACTTTTTATCCAAAACTGGTTCTCAATAGAAAATTAAACAAGACTGGGCATGTTTTAGGAGAAGAAAACATCAAAGCTATCACGCCCTCCTACAAATGCTTTCCAAATGCTAGTTTTGCATGTCATGCAGTGGCCAAATTGAGAGGTAAAGCTCTTCTGCTGCATGTACCTTGTCTTTAGCAAAGAACACAAAATGACATCAATGTAAATAGTACAAATATGCCAAATCCACCCTCACAGAATTCCTAAATATCACTATTTGCTTATTCTTGAAAAGCTGTCCCTCACAAGATGTGAGAAAAGCCACAGTAATGTAAAAAACAGTCCATAAAGGTCCATAATAATTTTGCCAGCAATTTCAGCTGAGACAGGATGTTACACCAAAGAAGCAAAGTATTCAGGGACGTGATTGTCAGAACCTGCTGAGATGTTTTTCTGCATTACAGCAACTGGGCCTTGTTTTCAGAAGCTCCCATGGACTTCAAGTAGCTCTAACTGAAATTCAAGCTCAAAGTACCTACATAAACCTAAAATAAAGTATTTTAGTGAACTTCCCTTCATTTGAAAAAATAAATATGCTTTCCTCCTTGACTGCTTAGACTATAAAGAAAAAATTTCAAGTTTTTTTAGAGGGGAGAAATAGGGTGCTCTTTATACCTCAGATTGAGATAAAAAAGTAGAACATTTTTCCACAATGAAGTATTTATCTGTTCAGCTTTTTAATTAGTCTATTTTTCATATTTTCTGCTGTACATTAAAAACCATTAAAACAATTATGTGCCCTATTCAACTGAGATCAAGGGTAGAAAGCAAGCAATCTAAGGGGCAACTGATGATTAATGACAGCTTTGAAATAGATATAGAAGCAACTACTATCTAAACAAACTGAAATTTGTGCAAGCGTATCCAGTGCTTACTTCTGCTTAAATTCCTGCCCTTTCACTGGAAAAGTGCCATGTATGCATACTTCAGTATCAGGAAGAAGAACTGACAAGAGACACTGTCTTAAAAAAGATTGATGAGATACCTCATAGAGTATATTAATCTTGTCTCAAAGATCTTTGCAAAGTGGTTGTCTGAATCATTACCATTTTTTTAAATGTACAGTATTTATAGAAAGATACCTGATGAGGACCTCTGACGGTTGTCCCAGCAGCTTCTAAAGAAGAAAAAATTACTTCAGGTACACCCTGGTTTGTATGCTTAGGTACAAATGTGAAACCAATGTCTGGTGTTTTTAAACATGTTTTGTCACGGGTATTCTCTATGGGCATGTTTGCATGATTTGGGGGGTTTGTTTTGTCAACAGTAGTTAAGCTTTGTAAAGCTGAGGTCATAAGATCAACTCCATGAGCTTCAAATGAGTTAGGTTCCAATTTACTGAGGTTAACAGCACGGTCTCTGTGCTCCAGGTTAAAATGATGATCTTGAAGCATGTTTTCAGCTATACCAGTACAAGGAACTGTTGGTTTTTCCCGAGTGCTCTGCAAGAAAGCAGAGTCATTGTCTGTAGGTGGAAACTTGACATTAAATTTAGAAAGTGATTCTACAGAGTTGTTGTCCTCATCTTGGCCCACTCCTCTTGGTGTGATAGATGTGATGCATGATGCACCTCTATTTATATCCTTTATAACCCGAGGCTTAAAAAGCTCTTCTGCTTGTTCATCAGTTTTATCAGTACACTGTATCGGCATGGAAAACTGTATTTCTGTGAAGAAAGAATGAAGAAAACATTAAATACTCCACTGAAGTATAGTTATTAAAGGTGTGGCATTGTGGTATTTTTCCTGAGAGGTTTTTGATCTTCCTTCTTGGCTTTTTAACCTTTATTTTTAATCTTTGAAATCAGTTTGAGGCATAGTTCTCTTCCACAAACACTAGCTCTGACAGAAAAACTATCGGAACCGAAATGAAATTATCCTATTCTCATAATTCTATTTCTCTTTGATTTATGGCTACAAACATTTTCATTTTATTGAAAATTATGTTGTCCCATACTCTTAACACATACTTGCATATATTTACGGAAGTGTTCTGGCAGAAATAGAAGCTGGAACCAAAACCACTTCACACGGTGCCAAGAACACGCTAGGCACCATGAGCACAATTTTAGAACATATTCAGGTACCAAACTCCCATTGGTTTCCAAATTAGGTAAATATTTAAACTGAATTCCTAAGCGGGACCATATTTTCCCTTTGTTTTGAGAATTCCCCCTTAATTTTTGGCACTTCATTAACAAAAATGGTAATAATATACATGGTTGTTCCTAATCAGGTAAGAGAATAACCTCAGTACACATTTATTGTACAGCAGCCTTCTGACATCGCTCAGATATTGTAGTAATGTAGGCCACAAAAGTAACAGAAATCAACAAGCAGATTATATCGTGTATAGCTTTTCCCACAGTTGAGTTAGGCAGTCATTTAAGGAAAACAAATCCATTATGAAATAAGTTGCCAAGCACTCATCCCCCAAAATTCCCACTCCCAAATAATAAATTTGAGTAGCATACAATCAGAATATAATAATACAGTTCAGACATAGCAATTTCAAGCCACAAGCTACACATTCACACACTTCATGTAATAAAACTTCAGTAATGGTATAACCTAAATTAGAAGCAAGTGCTGAATTCAGCGTCTTCTGCTTCAACTGTGTAAGTTTGGCAGGTGTTTTTTGAAATCACTTAAGAGTCTGATCCTACTGTTAAGAAAAGCTAGTAGGGAATACCCATAGTAGCTTATGTTATATTAAATGTAAGCATTAGCAGAACATTAGAGGATCTGCTCCAGTTGCAATAAAAATCAAGCCTTTCTTTGGTTTTCAGGAACTGTTGGATTAAGCTCTTGTCCCATATAACAAAACACTATTCAAAAGTCTGCGCAAGGAAGTCTAGAAAATTAAGTCCTCTGACTCTCCTCAGTCCGGCAGTTTTCCTCTAACAGATATGGGGCTAGAGACATGCGTAACAGACATCTTTTGAACTGACAGCTAAATTAAAAGCAAGCAAGTGCTGTCATTCACACAGTATGATGGGATATCACATGTAGTAAGTGCCTGCCTCTCACTCCAAGGGACAAAACAATTACAAGAGCCATTGATGTGATGACTGTCTTTTATAGCATGTGATTTGGAGCATTCGTCATAGAATGCCAAAACTGGCGGTGCGTTTTCTTGGTGAAGTACTGAGCACCATGTGAACAGACTTGAAAAAGGCAGATGGTAAACAGTGGAAGTACTTCTATGTATGTGTAATTTACAGTATTTTCAAATATAAAGCAAAGCTTTCAAACAGTTGAATCACAATAAGAGCTTAAGTATGATATTACCAGTTTCAGGTTCTGGCTTTATCTTAAATTTACTCAGTTGGTCTGTTTGTTCTCTGGCTAGCATACATATTCGATGACACTCTTCTTTCACGTCCTGGAAAATAGTCTCCAGATTCTCCCTGGAAGATCAAAATTGTAAATTAAAGAGTCAACCAATTCAGCTCGTTGTGACCTTTAATCTAGTCACACCCACAAACCAGAGAAAAACAATAGTGTAAGCTACTCTTCTTGGATACCTTGTTCCTCAGCATATGTATGCATATTTTTGTTCTCCTCAGTAAAAGCAAGCAGAAAAGGGAAAAGAAAATGTTGTCAAAGAGCTGTTTAGTCATATCATACACACCTACCTTCGAGCTTAGGGCCTGAACCCCCCCAAAAAGCCCAGCCTTTACATTTCTTTAAGTTCCCTCAGGTATTTTATGGAAAAGCTTATCTTTCACAAAGGTACTGTTTCTTTCTCATTCTAGGGAAAATAAGACGCTGCTGCTGTGAATGTTGTTTTCCATTGTTTTCTGTGCGCTTTAGGCTTTGCAGGAGAAGGAACACACAAGCATTTGTTATTTCTCCTTCCTTCTCTGTCTACCTGACGTTTTGGAGAGGGGCTCATGAACTCATTCCTTCTCTGTTTTATACACTATCACATGAATTTCCATTTTATTTTGAGAGTATTTTATATTATATCTCTTCCAGAGTATCATATGGACATCTGATATTTAGTTATCTGCACTGAGAATGGTAAAAATAGTTCTTCGTGCTGGTCTGAATTTTATTTGCCCAAAGGCACTATGTTACTCAGTTAGTGATGTATCCATAAAATTCCATTGTGGAATTTTAATAAGCTTGCTGAGGAATTTATATTTCTAAGCACATTGTCATGGATTTTATAAAACAAACTTTCAAAGATGAAAAAAATGAAGTTGGTGACAAACTGGATTTATGTTCTCTTTGTATCAAAAGAGCTCAAAAGGGATTTTTCTTTAATCCAGTGAACTGTTTTCCTTTTTATTGCGTATTCATATAGCAATCAGGAGTGTCACGAGCTATGTTCCTACTTCTGCTGTGCTTCTCTTTTTGAAGACACAAATGTCTATTTGTAACTCATTTGAAAAAAAATCTACAGAAGGAGTTAGAGTTGGTACTGTTCACACTTACATTCTGACCATTTTTCAGGTGTTTTGATAAATATGAAATGAAAAAAGACTCTTAACACAAGTTTCTAATTAGAGCTTTAAAATATACATATGATTAGATGAATCAATCTTAATTTGCTAGATATTTGCGATACTATAATTTTACTAGTGTAAGATTACCAGTAATCTTACCCGTCACATACCTCTTTCCAAGAAAACAGTAAAGTAAGGGAGCTATTTGAGAGGAGGGAGACAGAAGACAGGTAAAGGTTTTTCATTTTTAGATATAAATCAGTAAAGACAAAAAAGTCTTTCTCGCATCACAGTCATATTGACTCTCTTTCTTATCATAAAGCAGTAGTGAGTCAGACTAAAGATCCATGTAGTTCACCCAGCCTATGTCTGAGAGTGGCCAAAAGCAGATGCCCAGGCAAGAGTACGGGAAGACAGCAAGAGTTTATGATACTTCTCCCTAATGCTCTCCTAGCCTCACCTTAGAGAATCTTCTACTTGGCCTCAGCAAAACTGTTAAAAGTGGTATTACTGCCTATCCTGTGAAAAACGCAAACCTAAGACTTCGGTCAATATTTTTGCCAAAACACTGGCAAAAGAGGGAATACTTGCTTAAGAAATACATGGCTTTTGGTCCCTTGGTCATAGCAAGGCCTGGCTGGCTTCAGCTTACAGATAAACCTGTTTGAAAACGCTCTAATTTAGGATGGATCAGGCCAAGAATTATTTCTTCATGCTGACTATCAGACCTCCTCCTGACAGCACAGCAGGCTCCTCTGCTGTGCTGCCATCAGTTAATCCATTACGGTTGTACATTCCTGGTCTGAAGAGAGTCAACGCAAGGCTTAATGCTTATCCAAACCCAAGCATTAACATCCAGTGCTATTTCCCCCAGACTTTAACCTCCTGCTGAACCAAGTCGCTATTTTTCTTCCTCCCAACTTACGCTTACATACTTGCAAAGCCCTAGCTATAATTCCACATAGTTACTGGCTTTATTATATTCCCCCACTGGTTCTTTGACCTCTGCTGCTCTCCTCCCTGCCTCCTGCCCCCATCCATTTTTTAAGGTACTGTGTAGAAAAGAGGGAAATAGCTGGTCTTATTTAATAGCAGAAAAGACAATTAAAAGGAAATTTAAAAAATGCTGCAAAAGTATTTACCTTTCAGGCATAGGTGAAATACCAGAGATCCCTAGAGATAATTCAGGCTTATCTGGAATAATTTTCTTACTTTTCACCTTGAAGTAAAATACAAAAATGTTGATCACAGGTTAGCATATTAATTTTCCTCTTAACCCTGGTATAAAATGTCCTGGAATAAAAATGTCATGGGATCCTTCACCTAGTCCTTCTGGAAGCTCTCAAAACATTCACAAAATGACAAAAAGCAGTTTTTTACCGTTTGTGTGAAATTCCTATTTTTAGTCTAACTTAGCAACTCAGCGTGGCATTCCTCTGCTCATACTCCCTTGAAAGGAAACTGGTTCTAAGAATATTGCTTGACTGTCATTCTGTTTCAATCATGTATAAGGTAAAATTATGTATTGTGTATAAGCTTGTTAGTGAGGTATCCAGATATTTTAGCTCTTAAAAATCAATTTATTCACGGATTTTTTCAATGAACACATCACAAGCCAGGATGTCAAGAGTTCTAGCAGGTTTTTAAATAAGTTATTAACTTTGACTACCACCTTGTGGTTAACTCTAGTATTACATAGTTTTAAATCTGCCAGGCATTTAGGCAAGTTTTTATAGTAACCAGTCATTAAAGCTGCAGTTCCACTAGATCTACATTACCAGATGGCCTGGGTAGTTTGTATGTGCTCCAAATCAGACACAGAACTTGATCATATGTCTGCCAAATCAGATGATTTCAATGATACACTGTTTATAATCACAGACCCAGAGCCTACAGGTTTGTCTTCCCTTGCACTGAAGTGCAACTGCAGCTCCTGTAGACACATCTGAGCTGCCTTATAGCTAGCAACATGGTTTACAAATGCTTGCCACAGCAAGTTAAGCAGTGCTTGGGAAGTCTAATAGCAACAAGTTATGTGTTGCTGTGGTCCTCCCCTTACCTACGTTCACTTCAAATTAGCTAGCTAAAACACGCTTACGTGGTTGGATTCAGCATTGATGACTGCACTCTAGCTATCCCGCAAGGACAGAATAGCACTCTGGATGCTATTCTGTAACAAAAATAGGGTGGCATAAAAGTGAAAAAATCAACTCAATCTTGGTGAAAACTTCCAGCTGAAAATTGTAAACCAGAAATGCTTATCTGGAGTTTTCACAAATACTAAAATTTTAATGACATAACATTAGATGATTAACACACAAACCAACCAACATGTATTTAACAGTTCAGTGTTCCCTATGTGCTTTATATACTTTAAAGATTTCCTAGTAACTATATAATGCTGAAATTTAAAATCAGTTTCTTAGAATAATTAGTATAAACATGTTTGAAAGAAGTAATAAATTACAAATGTTTGTTTTTTTATTTTATCTCTGCTTGGTTTCTTATCTTACCTCACTTTTGTACATTGGCATCTGTATACCCTTTTGTGCTTCATTTAATTCTTTCAATCTGCTTTTCAGAGTTCTTATTTTATCTTCTTGGTTGGAAATAATAGATATAAGCTTCCTTTCCTTTTGATTGTTTTTGTTCTCAAGTTGCTTCAACTTCATGCTCTCACTTTCTAACTGTTCCTAAAAAATAATTTTAGAAACATCAATACAATTAATAGAATTGAGGCTTGTGGAATATCACTATTCAGCAGTCTGGAATAAATTAAGCTTTTGCAACGTAAGTAAGGGCCCGTCTTTATTATTACATTATTAATTTTAAACTGGTAGTAAAGACCTCCTATCACTACACTTAGACATAACTTATCACAGATGATTACTCAAAACAACTGTATGTTCTGAATTTATGAAAGTCACATTAGTGTTTATAAAAAATAGACACCCTCTTGGTTCGCTTACTATATCATTAGCATTTGATGTACAATATATTGTATGTACAATATGTAAAAGAATATTTCATTAATTTCAATCAATCTTAAACAATTTTGAAGAAGGCAATACTCTACAGCTACCTTAATTTTTGAGCAGACCCAAGAACAGAATCACAGAATATCTGAAGTTGGAAGGATCACTGAGTCCAAGGCCCTGCTCCTCGCAGGGCTGCCTAAAACTAGACTATATGACTAAGCGTCGTCCAGACGCTCCTTGAACTCTGACAGGCTTGGTACAGTGACGACTTCCCTGGGGAGCCTGTTCCAGTGACTGACCATCCTCTCAGTGAAGAACCTTTTCCTAATGTCCAATCTGAACTTCTGACACAGCTTCATTCCATTTCCTCGTGTCCTATTGCTAGACACCAGAGAGAGATCAGCACCTCCCCCTCCGCTGCTCCCCCCTCCCAGTGAGGAAGTTGTAGACTGCCATGAGGTCATCCCTCCACCTTCTCTTCTCCAAGCTGAACAAATCAAGTGACGTCAGCCACTCCTTGTAAGTCTTGCCCTCAAAGCCTTTCACCATATTGGTCGCCCTCCTCCTCTAGACACATATGGTTTGATGTCCTTCTTATACTAAGGTGCCCAAAGCTGCATACAGTACTCGAGGTGACGCTGCACCAGTGCAGTGTGGAGTGGGACAATCACCTCCCTTGACCAGCTAGCTATGCTGTGCTTGATGCACCCCAAGACATGGTTTGCCCTTTTGACTGCCAGGGCACACTGTTGGCTCCTATCAACTTGCCACCAACCCAAACCCCAAGATGTCTTTCCGTGGGGTTGCTCTCCAGCCTCTCATCCCCCAATTTGTATTTATCACCAGGGCTGCACTGCAAATATTGCAATGCTATAAAGATTTGTGAAATAAAAAGCACTGGCTGGCCCCACTTTAACGATCCATCTGGTAATTCATGCAATTTTTATGTATGTGGGCTTTGGTAGAATGAAGAACAATGTAACAAACAATTTATATGCACAAAGATAGTCCTTGGATAGTTTTCAAGAAAAAACCTATGGTTAAAAACTGTGGCTATGAAAACCTTATAGCTGTCAGTTTATGTAATCTATAGAAACACTTGAACTGTATCAAGCGTCACAAAAAACAGCCTGAAGCCTCATGTCTGTCTCTGCAAGAGAAGTAAGCCCAAAGGGGTAACTCTGCAAGAAGTAATGTAAGTGAAATGCAGTGAGATAGTCTGTAGACAGGTAGGGCAAGATGAAGAGGAACGAAGCAAATAAGTGCTTTTTCAAGAACATTTATTTACAAATGGGACCTAAATAGGGTGAGGTTATGCATTTGGAGATTAGGTAGGCATGGCTACTCTACTGGACAATGACAGCCCTGTAGGGATGGGTCCAGAGTTGGTTTACTGGGACACTGGGTGGTTAAGCATGGATGTGTGTATATGCAGCTGACACAACAGTTTAGCCTCAAAAAGTTATGCTAGCTGGATTAAAAAGACACAAAAAATGCTTCGAAAGCATTGTTTTTTTAATTTGGTTTCAATTGTGACTTTGAAGAATAAACCTAAGAGTAAGAGCTTCAATGCAACTCTGGACTTGTGTGGTACCTCAGGGATCCAGATTAAGCCTCTTCTGCTTAGTGGGTGCGAAACATTGGATGTTTCTATCCCAGCAAAACTCCTTTCTCACCATCATCTGCGGATCTTACATATCCCGTTCTTTCAGTCTTTGAATTGACGTGGTATTTCTGCTTCAGGTTCTGCTACCTTCCTTAATCCTAACCCTTCTTCCATGCTTTGCACTTCTGGCAGGTGGTGGGGGAAATATATGTAGAGTCCTAGGCCAGATCATAAAACACTTTCCATACTCTTCTGGTGTGGAATCTGTATACATCATGGTAGATAATAATTCAGCAAAGCAGATGAAAAAACCCACAACAGCAAAAGAGAAAAAAAGGAGAAAGATTTTTTGGTATAGTTCTGGAAAAAGCAACTAAAGAAGAAGACTGAAGATTTTAGGCTAAAGAACCCATACATTATCTACTGTAACTGATGCTACAGCAGCTAGATTTCATTTTCTCCAATGGCACAACAAGAACACTAAGCAGAATTACAGTACTATGAGCCACAGAAAGTTCAAAGCAAATTAAGGAAGTATCTGATGAATGAGAAAAGACAATCATACCTAGTGTGGGGAAAAAAAACCAATTTATATTAAGAGGAGATGGAGACATGCATAAAAGTACTCTTAGCAGATCTGAAAATACTTTGAAGACAGTTATAACAGGGCCAGATGCTGAACGTGATTTTATAGCTATGTACCTCTTCCATGTACTTTAAAGACTACAAAGTCACAGTAGCTATGGCAAGGAATTGGTAGCTATTCCAGGAATGGGAAGGCAGTAATATTCTATGGTGTGCGTTCACAGACCCCAAGCTACCACAGAGCCATTATTTGGTCACATGGTTCCCAAACATTAGAACCATAGAACAGTTTGGCTTGGAAGGGACCGTTAAAGGTCATCTAGTCAACCTCCCCGCTCCCCGCAATAAACAGGGACATCTTCAACTAGATCAGGCTGCTCAGAGCCCCATCCAGCCTGACCTTGACTGTTTTCAGGGATGGGGCATCTACCACCTCTCTGGGCAACCTGTTCCAGTGTTTCACCACCCTTATCGTAGAAAATTTCTTCCTTGTATCTAATCTGACCATTCCATGGTCAAGTTCCATTTCCCATTAAAAAAGCCAATGGGACACAGCTTCTCCTGTATTTTCCTTTGAAAATTATTTGCTGGAAATCACAATGCTTGCCCTTGAAGAACTACTCCATCTTAAGGACAGTAAAATAACTCAGTCACTGAGCCTGTGATAAAGCATTGGTCTGCACACACATAATTTATCTGTTTGGGACTATTACAGCTCTGAATAACGTGGGCTTTCAAAAGCTTTCAGATAACTGTGAGCACTGCAGTAATGGCCAGTAGTTCTCCTCCATTTCTTGTACATTCTCCTGCAGGAAGCGGGGACAAGATTTAAGCAAGCAATGAGAAAAGCCACATGGGAACCAATGTGAGAAGAACCACGCAACATGTGGCAGTGAAGATATATCAGTACATACTGATGTAAATCATCATTCTTGTGCGCTGTCAGGATATCACACCAGGAAAAACATTGGAGAAACAATTACACATTTTGGGATCTTTCAATAATACAGCCCTTCATAACTTGATGATCTTACAGTTTCTAATAGTGACTGATCTTGGGTGTTTGCAACAATGTGGTAATATTTATATACTGGCTGAAGTTTATAAAGCTAATGACATGACAAGTAAGTATGTCGCGCAGGTCATACCTGCTCAGTTAAGTACTTGGCCACACAATGGATCTTTTAAGCATGCTGGTATTAGCAGTCAGCAAAGAGGTTATATCTGTATTATGAACAGATCAGTATCTTTTCTTTTGGAGAGGCTTTATAGGATCAAAGGATAACTCAAGTTGGTAAGGGACCTCAAGGATTCTCTAGCTCCTAATCAAAGCAGGGTCAGTTACAATGTCTGATCAGGTTACACACTTTGGTCTTGAATTCCACGAAGATGAAGAATGTACAACCTCTCCAGGCAACCTTTTCCAGTGCCTGGCTGTCCTCATGATGAAAAGTTTCCCCTTATGTCCAGTCTGAACCTTTCATGTTTCAACTGCCCATTGTCTCTCATCCTCTTGCCATGCACCACCATTAAAAGCCTGGCTCTATCTCCCTGATCACCTCAATGTAGGTATTGGAAAGCTGTTAGCTTCCCCTGAAGCCATCTCTTCTCCAGGCTACACAAGTACAATTTCTACAGCTTCTTCTCATGGGGTATGTACTCAAGCCCCCAGATATCTCGGCAGGGCCTCTGCTGAACTCACTCTAGTTTATCAACGTCTTTCCTGTACTGGAGGTCCTCAGACTGGATGTAGTATTCTAGATGCAGTCCAATGAGCGCTGAATAGAGGGAGACCCTCGCTTCCCTGGGTGTGCTGCTGTGCTCCTGTTAATACAGCCCAGGAAGCTGTTGCCCTTCTTTTCTGCCAGGACACGCTGCTGGCTCTTGTTCAGCTTGCTGTCTAACAAGACCCCAGCTCCTTTCCAGCAGGCAGGTCCTTTTATTTTTCCCTGAAGTGTGCTATAATGGCCTGTTTCAGTGGCTTCCTAGAATAAACAAACTCTCAGATGGTTTCAAGGAAAAATACTATTCAACTGATGAAATGGTCTCAGGGAATGTTAACCGTAACTTCCAAGAGTTTAACCACAAGCTCTTCTTTCTTATTGGGTAGAGACAGTTTAAACAGATGAAACAATATGAAAAAAAGCTATCGATACCAGAATTTCTTGTATGAGGTAGCAGGGCCTAACTAATCCTACTGCATACATCATACCAGCAGCAACGAACAGCTAAATGCATAAAATTGTCAGCTAGCATAAAATAATGCAGTACAGCTTTCTTTGCATCAAAGATAGGAAACAAAGTGACACTAGAGAAGCTGTTATTGACTGGAACACACAACTCTACAAGACCACTGCAGTAGCTGCTCTTAGTTACTTAAGTCATTTTAGCACCATAATTTTGAGCATAAAGATGTCTACCGTACATCTGCCACTCTTCTGCTTATGTCCTGCACAAAAAAAGACCTAAACATTTATTGCTGGATGAACAGTTTTGTACACCATATGCATCATTCATTCCTGACACACAGTTTCCCCTTTTCCATGGCACAAGAAATTCTGATCAACAAACTACACAGTTTGTAAACTACTATACTGAGGTTCTTGACCCAGGAAAATATGAGCATGAGCATGTTTTCTTGTCACAGGTATTGACTTCAGCTTCATGTTTTATGGAGCTTACAAGGATTCTGATGTCTGACTCTACTAAAAACAGCACGCAGAAGCAGCTTTACTTGACACTATATAATCTTGTTCACTAAGGTTTTCTGTTTGGTGGGCAGCTTTGGCTCTGAAACAATAACTGGATTCACATTCTTCCTTGTTAATAAAGTTTAGCCTGAAAAACAGGCAGCAATTTAGGTCCTTTTGGTCTCCTCTAGCAGGGGACTGAAAAAATCTGGTAATTTTATACATAGTTTGGTGCTGACCAACAAGCCAATCTGGTGAAGATGAATGTGAACAAAAAAAAAAAAAAAAAAAAAAANACAACAGTAGGTAAAATACACAAGTATGGCAACCTACTAGAAAACACAGAAAAGCTAACCTCTCCTTCATTTTAAACCTCTGAAATTTAAGCTCTAACCAGGCACCTATTACAATTGATTCAGGATTTCTATTCACTTTACTAGAGGACAGAATATAGTCCACTGAGAAATCCCATTGGACTTAGCAAAAGACAGTTTCAATAGGTATTGATAAACCCAATCACGTTCAGCCCCAGAAGAGACTCTGAGTTTCAATGAAGGATAGGAAGAAACAGCAACATTTTAACTTAAAGACCATAATCATAATTTATTATCTGGAACGGTACACTTTGCAGGCCTGAAATTTTTGGTGGAGAAGTAGAATAAAGCAGTTAATGCAGTAGCAGAAAATGGCTGTAGACATAATTTATTTTGTTTAGAGCTGAATGTGGATAGAATGTGATTAGAAAAAGACAGGCTTTCAAGTACAATATTCGAGCTTACAAATTTCAATAGCTGAAAAAGCCAATACTTTATTGAATTAGATAAAAGACAACTCTACTGGGTCAGTGACAGAATGATGGATTTTTGGTCTAAAAGATGTCAAAATATGATGTCTAGGGAAGAGTACAAGAGAACAGGAGACATTCATGATACATCCTTTAATAAATTCCCAGACCTTCTTAGTAATAGTTTCTATGTATTTATTAACTCTCAACAGATTTCTCTTCCATGAAGTTGTCCAATTTTCCACTGGTTGACTACCTATCCTGTGAAGAATCAGCTCCTTTTGCTTTTTGTTTTTGAACGTGGCACATTTTTTTTTATTTTTTATTTATTTACTTTTACTTCATTTATTCAAAAAGACAGATAAGTGGGAACTCTTAGGTTAACTTGATGTGGTCTTGGTGATTTGCTACAGTTTATTTTCCCCAACTTGTTCCATATATTCATTCCATGCAGTTTACTTTTTTATCCATCGAAAGTTCTACATTTTAAAAGTGCAAAAATTGGCAGCTGCCATAAAAGCGTATCACAATACAATTAATTTTCCATCACCTTCAACAGGATATATCATTCTCCTCCCCTGAATTTATTCAATAAAATGAAATTTGGGTACAGAGACTGCTGCGTATCTCCACCCATAGCCAGCCCACGAATGGCATGGCCAAGACAAAGCCAGAGCTTGTAGAAGTGTGCATACCTCTGCTATGCTGTCTGGACATCTTTGCATCACTCTTGCCAGGTTAGCGGAAGCTTACTAGGCACAACACCAAACATTAGGATCCTCCTTATATTGGAAGGATGGTGCAAAGATATCCACGTGCCTCTGCAGAAGCCAGCCTTGGTCCAGTCAAACATGTTTTCCTCAAGGTCCATGCTCTCAACACTTAGAGAGTTACTACCTTCCAAATAACAGGAAGATAGAATAGGCTGGGTGAACCTGACTTTGCATGGGTTTAGATCTCTACTGATCCCCTCTGAAAAGACCTTATTTGTATAGCACTATGCCTGTGTTTAAATGCAGACAGACCATATAGTTGGTAGTTGACTCTGCATGGAGTTATATCCGAAATACATCCGGATCTGTTCATGGCACAGACAAAGCAAAATCCAGATGAACTACCTATTGCTGAGAGGTAACTGCAATAACTGACTACACAAAAAAAATGCAGATGATTCCAAAAAAACGATGATTCCATCTTCTCATGCATTGATTGTAATCTTCTGTATAGATCACATAATTTCTCAGTGTTTCCCCATGAGAACAGCAGCAAACATAGCTTCCTTTCTCCTACTCATTATATGACTGAGTTACATAAATCTACTGTCCTTGAGCAAGCATTCAGAAACGAAAGTATGAAATACTAGACTTGGTCAGGTCCCCATGTGCAACCGTAAGACATAATTTTTATCCAACTCAAGACAGAGAAATGCAAAAATATGTAAAGATGTTCCATCAAAGAATTAACCCTTCAGTTGTGTTGTACTGCAAATAAGTGCAAGGATTAGGAAAGAAATTACTCTAGTGCAGAAAAGTTATATAAAAGACTTAAAAAAGGAGTGTATAAACATACTGTTACAGATTTGTAAAGTGTTTGCAAAGGCTTAGTCTCAAATGAGATTCCTTCAAGATAATTAAGCAAGCATCAGTAATCCAATGATATTATTTTTCAATTAACATTTCTGATTAAGAAATGTATTTCTGTGAATTTAGCATAATTAATTTGTTTATAGCTCAGGTTTAGGAAACAAATCCCGAAATTTATTCTTTTTAAATCCAATGCTGATTTCATATAAGGGTTTTTTACGACCCTTACAGGGTTGCTGCTATGGTGATTCATATTCAAAATTAAGAGATTTTATGTTACAAGACAGTTCTCAAAAAACACAGTAGGATGACTTAGGATAAGAACAACGCAACTTTGTGCAACTCTGTCACTGTCTTTGCTCAATATGCAAAATCCATTCAAGGTCTTTCCCACCTATTCTGCACTATTGCTTTACTCTTATTCCTGTTACTGTCAACAAGCTGTAGTGAAAATCTCTGCTATTTCAGTGAAGAGTGGCAGAAGAAACATTGTATTAAAATTGGCTATTTAAAAAAAACCCCAAATCATCAGCATCCCCAGAGCAATGGATAGTTCACTTTCCACTCCATCAATTTCTGGCTGCAGATTCTCCATTTCTTGCAAAAATACACAGACTGGTGAAAAGCTCTTGCGAGAGAAAGAAAACCACTGGTTTTGGCAGGTTTAGAAAAAAATAAGCAAGTTAAGTTCCTACTTTGTGATCAAAACTATTCTAGGGAGCTTGATGGCCAAACAGCAATTGCACTGGGAAGGATCAAAGACAGATGCTGAGTTCACCTAAGCAGACTACAGTGGCACAATACTCATGCACTTCAGGTGAGGATCTTGATTAGAAGAAATGCAGTTCAAGGCACCAGTAAAAATCTCACTTATCTCTTTAGGTTCTTATAATATAATCACAGCACAAATGTGCTTTTACATTAAAGATACTGCAGGCTACCATACCTTTAAGAGTTTTTCTCTTTGCTTTGCTATGTTCAGTTTTTCAGAGAGCTGGCTGAAAGATAAGTTGGAGGTTTCAATGTCTTCATGCATCAGAATGTAGGGATGCGCATTACCTTAAAAAAAAAAAGAGGCAGCTGATTGTCACCGTATTTTTCCCCAGCCAGCTTCTAGGTACAAGCAAAATTAAAAGAAGCTAGGCTTATATTAACTTAGTTATTTTCTTTGAGAAAGCCTTCATATTAAACAAGCAAGAGAAGCCCAATTCTGTGCTTAGAGACAATGCAAGACTAAACCAGCAATAAGGAATGTACATGTACTCTTAAAAATAAAAGCCAACCACTTTGCTAGTATTTATGAAAACCAGGAGTGTTAGGCTAGTGTGAATAAATATTTAATGAGCATGGCAGATTAACACATGGTTACTTTGACTCTTTTCTCTTATTTGTGTAATACAGACAAACAGTGGAAAATTATCCATCAAGGACTATTTGATTTGAAAGAGAATTACCTGTGTATAAAGCTTTGGTTATCCAGTAAGATAAGCATCACAAGGCTCATCTAACATAAAAGACATGGCACTCACATCTAGGACAAGCTGAGCTAAACTTATTAACAGATAATTGCAAAACTAATATGTAATAATTTTGGATTTAATTCTAGTGAATGATTTGAACCCATATTTTTGTAACTTTTTTTGGCTTCAGTGTAAGCAGGTTCTACATCTAAAGAAACTCTCACCATTTCTTGAAGAGGATAAAGAAAGACCTCAGAAGTGTTGCATTTTATAAATAGATTTTGAAACTGCACATTTGTGTTAACTCTCACGTTCACAGAAGAGTATGATACTGCTTTGAGAGACATATATTGTAAAAACTGAAGCAACAAAGTCAGAACTATTCATCAATGCAACACAGCATAAAAAGAAATAACGTGCAAACTGGAGTACATACCTCTATTAGCATTCAGAGCAGCTAACTGTGATTTCAGTTTTGCAATAATGCTGTTTTGAAGCTCTATCTTTTCCTGCTGTTCACGTATTTGCTGCATGTAGTTTTCCGTCTGCAAATATAATTAGCATTAGTTTTATTCTATTTTGACCAGGGGTCTCCTATTTGGCATATAAAAAGCAGCTCTGATTTTTAAAGATAATTGTAGTTGTGGGCCTCTGCGTGAAAACTCAACTGCAGTCACCTTTGGCAAGTCCGTATTTTTGAGACTGCCCTGATTAGAAAAGGTATTATAGGAAATAAATCCTGGTTTTCAGTAACTGTTTCAACTGTGGCAGTTTTAAAGGACAGAATAACTTTTAAGTATAGGATTCTTCATACATAGGCATAGAACACATCAGGTTTAAAATTAGAATTTTAGTATTCTTCAGAATGCTGGTCAGTTAGTTTGTCTATAGGAAGAAGTAACTTTCCTCCCCCATATGTTCTAACAAATAAATTATATAAATACAGGCCTTTGAAAAGATAGATTTTAAATGGAAAACAATAACATTGCTTATTCCATACAACAGATATTTTGTAAATAACTTCAGTTGCCTATGAACAGAGTTTTGCCTGTTCCTTTGAATGTAATAGACTGTAGGGGGGGAAGCAAGGAAGCAGCCCCATTCTTCATCTAGCCATACTCCATCTCATGCTATAAACAGGCCATACAGAGCTTAATAAGACTGCTCACATTTCACCAAAGTGTATAAATATTGTTAGACAGCCAGTTAATTGAACAAATGGTCAGGTGGCAGGAAGATGCCAATATTCAAAAACTATTATTTCATTAGCACATGCCTAATGTTGCAGTTATGGTAGTGCTAAAAACAAGCAAGAAAACTTGGGAAGTCTCAGCAAAGAAATTTACAGAAATGCACTGAATTTTTCTGAAATTAAGAATATGTTTATTACTGAACAGGTCATGACCTGGAACAAGCCTAGGCATTGTTGTCATGTCTATTCATAGCTTATTCATACTGCTATCTAATTCTCAAATCTCAGTCTGATTTAAATTCCACACCCCTCTACTGCCCAATGTGTTTGCCTGTAAAGCAGGCAGGAAAAAAAATCTACAAGCAAAATGTATTTTTAAAAGGCCAGGTAGTAGTTGTACTATGAGAGTTTATTAAAAAAAAAAAAAAAGTGATCAAAGAGCAGTACACTCCAGCAGCTATAAGAGACCTCATGAAGCAGAAAAATCACTGAGAACCAAATTGAAAATGTACAACAGCAATGTCTTGTCAACACTTCTGTACAGAGCACAGACATGACAGCTAAAACAGACAGAAGAGAAGATGCTTTTGACAGCCAGTGTGCACAAATTATTCCTTGAGTCAGATGGCAGCAACAAGTTACCAACTAGAAGATCTGCATGACAACCAACCATCCATCTGTATCAAACACCATCTGGCCGAGATGACTCTGGCTTCTGTGTGCTTGACATGGCTCCCAGCTCTAGAGACTGGCAAAACAAGTGGCCTATCGGTAACTTAAGTAGTAAACTGTTAACAACAGAATGGTGGACAATCCAACAACGTGTGAAGGCCACACAATGAACAGAGGAAGTTACTAGAGTAAAGTGTTATACAAAGGTCATTCAAAAACCAGGAGTTTGGTTAAAAAAAATGAAAAGCAACACAAACAAAAAAAAAACCCAACTAATCATAGTATCTTCTTGAAAAAATACTTTTGTTCTCTTTCGAAGTCATGAAATCCAAATACTGAAAGTTTGATTAGTACAAAGATTTGAACTGGTAGTAAACCCTACCTTTCATTTTTAATTTCTGAACCAGAGAAAATGCAGAGAGAAATCCTGCAAGCATTTAGTTCACTTAACACTAATGGTCCCACACACTTCTCTGTTTTTTTTTCCGTAGACTTTAGAAGAGCTATCTGACCTTGTACCTAATGTCTTGTTTCTTGGGCAGAAGTTTCTTTCACGTACCTTTAGATGTCCCAGGAGTATTAACTTGATTGTTTTTCCTTCAAATAACTAATTTTTCATCATAAGAGACAGAATTTACAAGATCCCCAAACAGTTTAAAATGTGTTGCCTTTTGTTAAGTTAGTTGCAATTTCAGCGCAAAATGTACTGACACGCTACTTGTGCTTGTTACGTACAGAAAACGCTATGGATTTGCACCAGCACTGCTGCAATAGACTACAAATTGAGATAGACTGCACAGATAGATTGCACACATGACTGACTTGATACCTGTTCTGCAATGCCTTGGCTAGTTTATTTTGCCATGCAAGGTGATGGCAAGACTGTGCCCAGATATCAGAATATTCTCAAGTAGACCTTTCCCTGCTCACAATTCTACTACTGCTTCCATAACTTGACACTGAGCGTGGTTCGTCTGCCCCTGAACAAAGTCCCAGCCCACCAGTCCTATGGAAGTATCAGAATGTCCTGTAGTATCAAAAACATTCAAGCCTTCCTATAACAGAGGTTTCATTGCTGGGCAGAATATGCACAATAAAATTGGTATGACAAAGCTCCAAACTGATAGCTTTGTAATATGCTGGCATACATGGTAAGTCCTAGAAGAGTTTTGGCTGAAGTAATGCTTTCTACAACAGACTAAGTAAAAATTCAAAGGTGCTCCTTACTGGTCAGACTGCCTCCAGAATCTTTCTGTTAATTCATAATTAAAGAATAATTGTACAGATGATTATTTTTTAAAAATCAATACTTACTCTTCAAGGTAAATTTGCTGTAAATGTTTCAACACACAAACTCACCCTAATAGCTTGCACAGTGCTTAACATATTAGAAACTTTAAACTTTACACCAAGTAAACTATTATGTCATATGGCATATCTTCCTAGTTACACAAAAAATGATGTAAGCTCTTTATATTAATAATTTTAAAAGTAATTTTTAATGAAACAAATTAAATTCAGAAAGTACTTAATTAAAGCTAAGCAAATTTTATATACATCTTTTCTGTTTACATTAGAAGACTTCATTAATCCTCCAAAACAGACACTTTTCTCACCTTTAAAACCACAAAAAAATTAAAGGTCAAAAACATGAAAACCACCTACTACATTCACAGCCTAATGGGTTACTCTGTAGCATACTGGCCTGGTTTCATAACTGCAAGTTCCAACTTTAGCAGATGCACTGAACTGTGCATAGCTAAAGCGAAACTGAAATCTATGTGTACCACAGGCCTCCATGAGAAGGATGGCTCTAAAGACACAATTCAGAACTCAACACATACTTTTTGCTGTAGTTCTTTCACAGCATGGTCCCTATCCATGCATGCTTGTCGATAGGCTTCATAAGCTTTGTTAAGCTGCTCTCCAATGTTTTTGTCCATAATTCCGAATGTTCTTTCATCACTGAAAGGATGGTCAAGCTAACAGACCTGAAAAGTAACCAGAAGGCAAAAGAGAGAATGCTAAGAAACAGAAGTAACTAAAAACATATATAACAACTTGTATTAATATCCAGTTAAAGTAATATGTGCATTATGTTTGAGCATTAATTCCCATAATAGTTTGAACTATAGATCTGCTCACCTCAACATTTAAGTTTATGTCTAGGGATAGGTTTAAAGGAAAGTCAAATAAAAGCAGGTTAACTCTGAATCAAATTCTGGATGGACAGAACGTGTAAATGTATGTGTAGTTACAGTGTGTGAAGGCTGGGTGCATGACTGGTGCAGACCACCAGTTACCTGATTTTATGACATTTCCAACAGTTTAATGTATACTGAATTGAGAAATAACAGCATTAAAAAAAGAAAATTCAGCTTTTGGCATTAAAAAATAAAAAGAGAAAAGCTCAATAACATTAGGTCATATGGACCTATCGTATTCTATGCCATATTTGAAAATGGCAACACAAGCAACACTACAAGGCGAATTAAAACATCTTTTATCTAAAAATCAGTAACACTAACCAGTAAGAATTAGGAAGACTCAGATCTTGTCACACAATACTATCAAGTTTTTACACTTTGTGAACAACTTCAATAACAATTCCTGAAACTACAGCTCATGAACTTTGACACATAAGACTACAACACTGTTAATTGTCAGACTTCAATTTCAAGACAGCGTGAACTTTGCAAGCACGGGTCCTTTGCTTCTATAGTAATATATGACATGAATTTTAAGACAAAAATTTATCATAATGTAAGTACATTAGAGGATAGGCTAGTGAAGTCTCAAAAGAAAACCCCCAAAATACCCACATTAAGAAAAAAAACCCAAAACAGTAATTCACATGTCCTCTCCTGATATTTAAAGCATAGTTACCTCATAGTAGCACAGCATGGACAGCCACTATCATCTCTCACTATCTTCTGGGATTATGCATAAACCACAGATACTATTAAGGAAAGTGGTGCAGTCAGAAGAGGATAAGCCAAGCAAGAAGAGTATGAGGATAACTTGTCTTGGACCCTGGTCAAAATTCTAAGGATTGCAGCTTGAGCTTTTGTTCATTTTCTTGCTCTTGAATACCTTCCGTATCAAAGAGCCTGAATTCAGAAATGTGGTTTGACTTTCCTAGAAGGTCCAACAGACTGCTGTATGAATGTCACACCTTTCTGTCCTGCAAACTTTAAAATAAAGATGAGTGCGTATTGCAAGAGCAATTGTATCTCAACTCTGGCATGGCTGTACTTTATTAGTGGCAAAGTGAATTCCTTATCGGCTTGGAATCTTTTAGGGATCCTTTGATATAATAAGCATTACTGAAATCCAAGTTTATAAATTTTGTGTAAAAGGCCTATATTGTTTCATATGAACGGTTTTTGTATATTTTTTTTTTCCTCTAAACACCAGTTCAGTAGTTTATAATCTCAGGTCCATGCACACTGTCTCAAAGCACTGTTAGTAACACAGGCTACTTCATCCAAAGAGTACCCCTCCACTAACTGGAACATTCATTATAATACCTGAGGCATATCTTTAAATGTAGGCTTTTTCAGAGTTTCAAATGAAGGACTGATTTATGTAGTTCAATTAATAAAATCAGGTATTATAGCTGCCTGCCAGGGCGGGTACTAAACTGCAGAAGGGTATTGTTATGGCTGAAAATGATTGAAAATGTGCTCTCATATTCTTTAAAAACTTGCAGTTTGCACTGATGTTGATTTTTGTACTTTTCTGGAATTCTCCAGAGACACTTGTAACAATTTACCTGGTAAATGGCAGTGTCCTGTACATATAAAAGGTAACTTCAAAAAATGAGTGCAATGGGATTCAAAAGACTATGTTCAGCTTCTAATAGAGGGAATGGGGTTCAGCTCCCTATGACTGTCAGTTAAGAGAAAATGAAGCCACTAATTTCATGCACGCAAATTGAAATCTCAATTTGAAAAACAGTATTTAAAATGTATACCTAACTTCCAGCCTTTTACTGATTCATTGAGCCTGAGAGTATTAACAAAGAGTTCTGCTCTTATCTGAACTGTTGGTACCAAAAGTAATTGATCCAACAGGCAGAACTGCAGCACTGCACCTGATTTTCTACTTGGTAGGGAAAAATAAGGGGAATGGTAGCTAATTTACTGGTAGCTCCCTAAGATCCAGTCAGTAAGAAAGGAGCAATAATAGTCATTACTAGTGACACTTTAAGATGGAACTGTAACTAGAAGATACCTATACCCTGCACACTCATTTCTGATTCCACCTCACCCTTCCCTTTCTTCCAGCACAAGCAGCTTTACTGTAAACGGTCTGAGCAAACCAATCCATCTTAAAACTAAACGCTATTGTAAAAATACCATTTTAAAATGGTGTTTTGCTGGTTTAGTTGTAATGCAGATCAGCTCTACAGACCACTTCAAATGGCACGATAACATAAGGAAGCCAGCACAGGAGCAGAAAACATCAGCAAAAGGCAGACAGAACTCCTATGTTCAGTGGCAGCATTGGCTTCGAAATTGTAACATGAAGTCACGGTTATGCAACAGTGGTGTAAGTCTGTGCTGCCACAGGAAAGGATACTCCTGCCTTCCCCCATCTCCGGCCATGAATTTTTCCACTTACTTGTACCAGTATTAGCATTTCTATGCTACACAGTTGAGCGTGCTGAAGTAGCTCCCTACTTACTCCAAAAAGTAACAACAAACCCCCTAAAAAAAACCAACCCCAAAATTTAAACTGCAGCTAGCTCACTGCGAGGCTGCTGGAGCACTACTACCAACACAAGGAGGCAGTGGGAACACGAGAGTAGCCGTGGGCAGGACTGCAGCAGCCTAGATTTAGATTGGATTAAACTACTCTGTAGTCACACCCCGAACTGCCTGCTGCTGGAATAAATAACTGCTTCTTATGTTATCTATCTCATATCCAGAACTCCTTGCAGTTAGAAAAACTGGCTCCTTTTCCTCCTTCTCCTCCGTAGGCATCAATATTTATCAGGGAATTCGCCAACTGTTCCTTGTCATTTAACTCTGCTCCCTACATCCAGTTAGGAGGAAAAAAAATCTGCAACAACCTTAACATAAAAAAAATAAAACAACCCCCAAAGAAATATCCCCACTATTTTCATCATGCTTAGTTATGCTGTATCCATACAGCAACTGGAACATACTCAGCCCAAAGTTGTCAACCCTGATCTTTAGCGATGGCCATTCTAAATGTTCATTAAATCCTAAAGACTTTCACAATTATTAACAGCAATCTATAGTCAGAACAGATGCAGCAATACAAAATGCTGCATTTATTCTAACAGAGACAGAATCAGAGAGAGAGATTAGCTCCAGAGTTTGTCTGATGAGGGGATCCTGCAAATGTGAGTAGCTGTGAGTGTTGCGTTGCCAGAGCTATGGCAAGGAGAAGCAGAATTTCATCTTTGACTAAAGACCAGAACACTGGAAAACAACTGGGTGTAACAAATGCGGTAAGACAAACTTTTAAGTAAACAAACCCAATGAAGCCTGCAGATGCTCCTAAAATACTTGCTTCAAATGAGGAATGCTTTGCCAATATAGGTGGGAGAAAAACCAGTGGCAGTAATGACTTTTCTGTAAGTCAAATGCCAAAAAAGCCCCAATACAAAGATTAGCAATGCAGTGCTGTGTACATCCTGAAATCCCAGCTCCACAGATCGCTGAAGAGTTTGAGTTTTCATAGTGCCTCAGAAAACACCTTAAATTTTGAAAAAATAAGGTTTTAGCTAATCATGCGTACATACAAATTCATTCATAATACATGTGCCTACCTCTCATAGGTTCACATGAGAACACAGATGCCATCCAGAAGCAAGTACTTCTCTACATATTTCTGCTTTCAAAACAGCTTCTTCAGTGGAAATATTTTCTAAGTTACACTGCCATCATCTTGAGAACTGGAAACCTGTTGAGGTAATCGTTTGTGAGAGGCTGAGAGCTCACTGCACTTTCGTTTTGCTTGGATTTTTTTTTTTTTTTCTGTCTAATGGACAAAATTCCCGCTTCGCCCGACTGCGGGCAGAGCCGCAGCCCCAGCAGGAGCCCCTAAGGCCACAGCAGCGCAGACAGCCCCCTGCGCTCAGGGGAAGCGAGGGGGACTATGGGGGAGCTGGGCCTTTGCACCCCCCTCGCCGTTACTGACCCTGGAGACAGCACACCTCCTTCTGCCGCTCCGCTCGCCGCCGCCACCGCGGGCGATCGCC
>VZSZ01002859.1:1165245-1322629 GCA_013398815.1 Ibidorhyncha struthersii
AGGCAGCGCAATGTTGGCCTCTCCGGCCAGCGCCGCCCGGCTCCCCGCCGCCCGGCTCCCCGCCGGGTCGGTGCTGCTCCCGCCTTCCACGGGTCCCTTCAGCTTTTCCATGATTCGGCGTCATTTGTAAATAACAGTACTTATGTTTGTAACATAATTATACTTTTCATGCCCAGAGTGCTTTCTGTCCAAAGGGTCTTTTACTTTTGTAGGTCACTAAGGTGGCATTTCCCTCCCTGCGTTTGATTCTGGCGGGCAATGGATTTTATAGATGAGAATACGATGGAAACCGCAGTTTTAATTTTGCTGCTGCTACAAGCCCCTCTCTCTTTAGGTCACATGTACGAGTACAACCTTGTTCCTGAAGGTGTGTAGGAGGGAGGGAGCTGATGGCAGAGAACGAGGCGTTTCTTACACGCTCGAGCATGGTACCGCCGTGGAGAAGCATTTTGGGTTTCGAATTGGCCTCAGCCGTTCCCGGGCCCCGGCGCACGAACCCAGGCTGCCGTGGTTCTTCCGCCAGAGCAGAACCGGGCCCTCTGCCCGCTCGCCGGTGGGAACCTGCATTTCACCCGTGGGAACCTTACCCACCCCGGGTGCGAGCCCGAGCTCTGGGCACAAACGCAGCCACGGGGAGAGAGCCAGGCGCTGTTCGCTGTATGCTTTTGAAGGCTATTTCTATTACGGTTTACCTTCCCCGCTAAGTCTTTAACAACTCTTTTGGTCTGTTTTGGCCTGTACTAAGACTAAAGAGGCTTACAGGCAGATGGTTTAATGGGGCAATAAATACACTTCCCGGTTAGCCACCTGTAAGAACTTCCGGTAAGGCTCTAATGAACTATTAAGGTTCAGAGAGGGTTTGCTCAGTTAGCATATTTCCAAGTAAGGGGGATCCAGTCTCCTCTTTCAGAGACAGAGTGTTTGAGGCATCCAAGTTAAGGTTCCATTGCACCAGTTTGGTTTTTTTTTTTCTTTAAAAAAAAGAAGGGGGGCAAAAAGAGGCTATTGTTTCTTTTTTAATTTCTACATTTTTTAAATCTTTATTCAGTCTTGCCAAGTAGTTATGCACTTCAAATGGTAACAGCTCAGTTAGCAACTGAAGTAAAACCTGCAGTTCTTAAATTCAGATCAATGTATGTAAATATATTTTAACTGATGCTATATTTAAAAAGGGATAATATGCAGAAAAGTACAAGCAGGTGTTATCTGATGATAAAAGTATATCAACTAAGATGATGGCTACCTGAATTTGAATAGAGCCATAACATGTATACCATCTCTGAAACACTATAATGGCACTAGTTGTTACAGGAAACAAAAGTTTGTTTATTAAATTCCAGAAATGTACTTAATGTAAATTTGCAGTGAAGATCTCAAACCCGACAAAGTGAAACTGACAACCGTCTGTAAACATGACTTTTCAATTCACATGCATCATTCTCTTAGTGCTTTATTGGTAATATTCTTTCACAATAAAGCACAAGAGAAGCTGGTCTTTCCTCTGTCTTCGTTAGTTTTTTTTTTCTTTACTACATTTCTTCCCCAAATACAGTAAGATGTATGTTACAAGCTTTACAGCAACACATCTTGACATTCTTAGAGATGTCCAACCCTTTGAATGAATTGTTAAATAGAAGAAAAGAAAAAATACCTGTGAAAATAATATAAAACCTATTTTGGGTAGCTAACTTGATCCCTACTGTTGATCTTTTAGAGTGGTTTCTGCTATACGGGCAATTATTTTTTGTAGTTTTCTTCCTCATCTTGCTTGCTTTCTCTCTGTTTTTCTGCTTCCTCCTCTTCAGTTTCTCTATTTCCTTCCCTACAGCTATTCCAGTAATGACTTTCTGTATTTTTATCCCACATCAATATTTCACATTTTTATGTCATTGTTAAGGCAGAATTGCTTTCCTATATGTAGTCTTCACAAGATAACTGGGAAGAACAAGCATATATCAGTATAGTTAAAAATGATTTAAGGTTTTAGGAGTCTACTAATATTAAAAACCGTTGCAAACCACTTACCTAGAGTTTGGGAGTGGTGGTGAAGAGGTTAATCTCTGTATTATTTCACTTTGTCCTCAAACTCAGAGAGAGTCTTATTTTGATTAATTATGCTTAGAAACATATTTTGGGGGGGGGGAATTAGCAAGTTGATACTTTTTCAGAGTGAAAATTTGAGATTTTGCTCTGAGTGGGTCAAGCAGTCTGTTTAAATACCTCACATCATCTGTATACAGTTTACTGTTTGACATTACTTCTGAAATGGTATTTTAACAGGAATTTTACTCTTTACTGATGTGTTAGTAGTGTGCTCACTGTTTACAGTATGTTGAAGCCTCAAGAGGAACTGATTGCTTTTAAGGTAGGCTTGTGGTGCAGCAGTTACCGAAAGGCTGTATTTCAGCAAAGGTTTAAATCTGATTTCTTTATATAATTTTGAGCTCATAACTACAAATGGGCTTCTACCAGCTGTCATAAAGAGGTTAAAATGTTTCTTGCAACTTCTTAATGCAGCCATTCGTTCAGACACTAGGTGGCTCACGTCAGATGTTTAAACCTTTTCCAGAACTTTTAAAGTGTGTTCCCAAAGGAATGTGTGGCTTGGTGCTGGCTGCTGAGGGTCTGTGCTACCCTATGGTGTTTTTCCGTTCTTTCAATAGCTTGTTATTGTGCTTTTAACAAAACAAAAAGCGTATTTTGCTCTTGAAATGCCTTTCCTGATCAGAAAAGGAGAATTGTGGATTAATTTAGACTGAATGTTGTCGTTCCATAGTGAGAAGGAAGGTGAGACTGAATCTTTTTTTTTTTTTTTTTTCCCCAACAGCCACAGTAGTTAGTTGATGAGCCTGTGGAAGCCTTAGAATATACAATGCCAGTAAAGTATGTATTTTGCCTATAGGTTGTAACAGACAAAACTTGGGTTCCAGAAGCTAACTAAAGAATATTTAATCAAAGTGCAGACCTACAGACTTGTTCCACTATAAGCGACATAAAAGTAGTGTTAGTACAATTATAAAGTTGGTAGCTCATTTTGTACTTTTTCTATATATCTGAATGCTGAAGTTGATAACTAACTCATTGTCTTTACAAAGTATGGAAACCCAAGGTGTGGATTTTCTTTTCTCATCTCTTTAGTAACAGTATAGGCAATTTTTATGTTGCCTGGGAGGAGTGTCAACAGGATTATGAAATACAGTTCTGTACTTCAGTACTGCTTATGACTAATATTAGCTGGGAACTTCCACTGAGAAATACCCAACTGAAGAACTTCCTTAAATGCAGCTGCAAGCAGACAGTCATCCTCTGAAGCAGAAACTTTGGCAGAAACAGCCTGCAAACTGGCTTTGGACCCACTGCAACATTCCTTATTTCTGTGAGTCAATGATTTCTGGAGGCTCGCTACCCTGGGAAAAGGTTGCCCTGCATGAAAAGGGAGCAGTGCATGAACAGGCAACCCTGCATGCTTGGGAACAGTTAACAAACATAGCAACTGTTGTACTGAATATAATACATTCTTTTTAACATGTTGTGAAGAAAAAGCGAGTGATGATAATGACACCAATAGGAAGCAGCAACAGCTTTCTAAAACTAATGCTATTCATCTCTACAGAATGAATCCTGTGTTACATATAGAGAGAGTGCAATAAGATGGAGGGTCAAATACTTCTTTGAGAAGAATACCCAATCCACTGATTCTTAGTGAAGCTCCAAAGGAACTTAATTATGCAGACCCTTGAGCTCTGTTTAAGTTTTATCCTTATTGTGTCTTCCCCCCTCCTGCCCCAAACCACTGTATAGTGAAGCTGAGTTTCTGCAGAGCAATGTAGGGAAAACACTTATATTAGAAACTTAATTTTCTCTAACATCAGTGTGTTTTTGGAATAGAGACAAGTATTCAGGAGATTTTACACATAAGCATTAATTCCTTAGACCTGTCAGTGTGAAGAAGTGAGATATTTTGATATCAACTACATTACATAGGCCTTCTCCCTCTGTCCCTTGTTAAAATTCAGTAAATCTTGGTAGCTGATTTAGATAGAACTACATTATATTCAGTATCTAATTTAAGAAAACATGATTGATATAAGCAGCCTTTGTACTGTATGTTGAATGTTGTTTGATCCCAAGCCTTTATTCAGGCTGTCAGTGTGGAGTAAGTGTGGAAGAAGTCAAAGAAGATATGTATCTGAAATAACACATTTTGTTTCTGGGATCTTATGACCTCTTTTCCTCTTCTGCAAAAAGGGGAGTTATGCAGTGCAGCAAGATCACAGATTCCATGGTATTATTTTTGTTTCTGTAGTCTCATAAAATTCCAAAGTTTGGGGAAAAGGAAGAGACAGGTGTTGATGCAAAGTCATTAAGTTAATGGACCTCTGTTAGTATACCTATGGAACTTCTTGTCAAAACTGTTCAGGATGCGAAAATTTTGGATGTGTTCAAGGGGAGACTGGACAAGTAAATACTTGAGAGATTCACTGAGGGAAACTAAAGAGACAGGCAGCATCAATCTCAGGAAATTCTCTGACCTGAAAATAGCTGGCAGCTGGGACAAGACTCTGAGGAAGTATTACATATGCTTGCCCTGTTCTTGTTCTTCCCAGGGCATTGATTTCTAGCCACTGCTGAAGAGAAGATGGGTCTGAACCAATGTGGCATATGTTCTTATGTTAATGACTTCATGCTGATACAAATGTGTAGGAATTTCTCTACATTAAACAGTCTCCTGTAGAAGACAGGGTACTGTAGAAGGATAGGAAACATTACTATTGCAGAAGCTCCAAAAGATCTTGAAACATCCATTCAGAAGTATTTCTTATTATTTTAAAATATCCATATGAAGGATAAAACCTTTGTGCAGGTTTATTAAAGATACTCCATGAATTTTATCTGGTTTCTGAAAAGACACTGTCTATAGTTTGACTATGTTTACAGTTAAATTGTGATGACAAACAGATCAGCTGCATAATTTCGTGGCTTTCATTGTTAGTAATCGTTCTAACTGCACACAAAACTTAACAGAAGGTATGTCTATGTAAATAAACAGCAAGGCAACCTTCTTGATTGGTGGGTTGGAAGCAGATCTTGAGAAAAAGGCCTCACAAAGAGTAGTGGCTAGAGATTTTTTCCATTCTTCAGCTGGTGACAGCATCTAACTATTTAATGCCGTTTATTTAGTGCAGGAGTTTTGAACTGGGTCTCCATATACACCAGTCAATGTTGTCCTAGTTAAAACTGTACAATGGAAGAAACATTTCAGGCTTCCTCCTAAAGTAGTATTTATAGGGAAAGCTAGTAAAATGTTTTGATTCTGTTTCATTTTTCAAGGAAAACGCAAATCCCCTTTAATTATTTTTACAAGATGACAGAGCAACTGAAAATATATCTCTAACTTCCCTGACACATGGAGTTGGTATTCTTCCTTTCAACATTATTTGATTGTATGTTATAGTGGAATTTGAAAATAAATAGTTCTGTTTCTTTGCACAGTGAAAAAATATTTTGGAATGATTCATCTCTGCAGTCTTTTTCTTGTTGATATAGTTGTTCCAGCTCCTCACGTTAATTTTTAAATTGTTTTATAAATGAAAATATGGCTATGTGACTTCAACAGAGTGCTTTTCTTGACTCTCATAGTCATCCTGTGAGAGTTTGGTGGGTCTAAGCTTGACTAGTTAGAGTGTGTAAGACAAAATAAGATGCTCAGACGAGTGTTTCTGTAAATCTTACAGTGTACCATTGCAGTGAAGTTCTACAACCAAGTAAACCCAAAAGACTTGAGCAGTCATTGAGCAGTCAGGATGCTCAAGTTTTAACTAAAATTACTTGATATCTACATGCACCAAAGATAAACCAGCAGCTGTGCCTGCTGAATTTTATGGTAAAACTTTCCCAAGTTTAAGCAAAGAGATCTTGAAGCTATGTGCTGTGTAGTGAGTGGCTTGCAGCTTGTTGACACTGTTCTTGGTTGAATACAGCCTCATTGTCTGTGAGGCTAAGAGGACTAAATGATAAACAAAAATGCCGACCAGCTTCTTGCAAATGATATTTGTTCTTACCATGCTGGAAACAGGAATATGTGTACAAAAAGATGAAGGAAAAAAGGATAATTCATTGTGTGTTCTCAGTTCTAATACAGCAAATACATAACTGGTAATAACTCTGACTTTCTGAAAGAGTTGTCACGCTTTAAGATTTATTCCTGGTGAAGTAGGGAGGGAAACACATGATCAATGGATTTGGGCCTTTTTGCATAATTAGTGGCAAAACGTGTGCGCATACGTGCACACACACACACACACACACACTCACTTACTTCGTCTGGCACAGCTTCAGTCTTCTTATTCACCAGCTGCTAAGTCATTTTCATATCCGTAGCTGCTTCCTCTGAGTGAAAACACACCTGCTCTTCTAGCATTGTATCCATTTATTGCTGGCTTCCTGGAAGCAAAAGATGTAAGAGAATTTTGGCTTGTATCAGAGATCTGAATAAGCATGGGATAACTCAAAACTGCCACGCTCTTACAAAGCTATTATACATTAATTTGTCTGTATTACTTCCCTTCAGTAGATACACATCAAGGGCCTAGAATTAAAGGTTCTAAGTGGTATTTTGCTCACATTACTCTCTGTCTGTACCATTTAGAAATACAATTTTTTCACTAGGTTTTGACCATTCCTATAGCGTTACCACATACCTGCCAGCGCTCTTAAATTGGACTGCAATCAGTTTATTATGTATTAAATCAAATGGGAGAATTCTACACAGAACTGAAAAATAATTCCCTGCCACACTGAGTAGCAACTGCATTTTAGGTCACAAAAGGGAGATCAGGCAAAAAGAACATTAAAGAAAGGCAACACTTAATATGAGGAATAAAAACAGGAAAGCTAAAGTGATAGATGTTGGGTTAGTAGGGAATAAGAACATGGAGAACCAGAGGCCCTCCTTCCCTGGTGCTTGGCTTTACCTTTCCATCCATACTCTAAAGTACAGCCAAATTGACAGCTGTCTCTAAAGCCCTCTTTTAGCAGATTTGATCTACACGACGGCCTGGACCTTATAGAAGCGATCTAAAATTTCTTCTCCAAATTCTTCAGAGGCAATAAAGTATTGTTCTATCAGTCCAACCCCTGATATATTTGTATCTTCCACCCTATCTACTCCTACTTTTTTGACAGATAGTAGAGTAGCTAAAGAGAAGAATCACAGAAGGAACTTAAGGTTGTGGCACCAGCAGCTTCATGGAGACTGCTACAGCCTCTGGTACATGACTTCTTTCCTACACAGCGTATGAGGCTTGCTGAAAATCAATGCTTTAAGTAGAGCTGCTGTCTCTGGGTAATAGTCTGTAGTCCTGAATCCGTTCTAGTCATGTCTCTTGGAGATGAAAATTCATTTTTGCATGGACTATTTAGGGCAGATCACTGAGATTATAATTTTCCAGTCTCATGGCTACAACAATCTTTGGGTTCCAGCCTTCATTCTAACAATGTTTGCATGTTTTATGGCACAGTAGGCAGTAGGTCATTCCCAATTTGCTACTTTTGACAGTCAGCTTCACTGACTGATTTTCTATTTTACTGGTGCCTGGAACCAGCCCTCTGAAGATACCATCCTTGCCAAAGGCAGCATCAGCTTTACCTAAACCATTTCTAACATATGTTTGCCTGTTTTGAAGATCTATATTGGTGATAAAGATTTCACAGCCTCCCAAGGGACCTTCTGTTCTTTCTTACAGATTTTTTTTCTAAACCTCTAATTATTCTTCAGTTGAACCACACTTTCCACAAGGTACAATGAACAAACTGGACAATATGCTCCAGCTGAGATTTTCCACAATAGTTTTCAACAAATACATGCTGAGTGGTTTATATCCTTAAAACAGGACAAAAACTTAAGCTTTTAAACAAACTTTTTCAATTATTTGGTCCAGTATTTTTCTCAGAATGAAAGCTAAGCAGAACAGTATGTAATTCCCTTGTTTCTTCTGGTCTCTCCTCTTAAAGATAAACTTGATGTCTGTCCTTTTTCATTCTTTTAGAAGGTTGTCTGTTCTCCACAAATTCTCAAAGATAATTGCTAATGGCTACAAAATGTCTTTATTCTGTTCTCTAAGTATTCTGAGAGGAGTTCCTTCAAGCCCAGCTGGTTTGAAAACATTTTATCTAAGTTATCCTTCTAGTCTGTATTCTCTCCCCTTGTCACTGATAGTAATTATTTTAGCCAGCTGATTGAGGCTGAGCCTTCTAGTGAAGAAAAGTAAAAAAGGTTTTTCAATACCATCTCTAGCAGATTTCTCTTTCCTTTGTCTTTGTCTTGCTACAGATGTATTAGCAGAATACATCTTTTTTCTGCATTGCTGTTCATCCCGTTTTGTGCCTTGGCTTTTCTGATTTTGCCTTTTTTTTTTTTTGTATATTGTTGCATTATTCTTTTACACTCCTCAGTCATTTAACTTAGAGCATAGAAAGTAGAAACTTTATTGAGCTTAAGGTAGTTAAAAAAAAACTCACTCTTATTTAGCATGTTGGGATTTTTTAAAGCACATTTCTCATTTCGTCCCTAGCATTTGGGTGGTTTATGTTATCTCCTTCTTTTCTAAAGGAGATGGAAAATCTCTTAAACTCCTTGATTTATTTTTTTCGAGGATCATAATGAGGTCTGCATACTGGATTTAGGCACTTAAAATGTCTGTATAGATCTAGTCCTGACCGATTTGCCAGAAGTCACGCTGTACATTTATGTTAGAGATGGTTCTGAAGTACAGAATTCTCTTGCTCACATCAGTGGCTTCTGATGCCTGCCTAATTTTTGATCTGATTAAAGCAGGATTATTTGGTTACTATCTGATTTGTGCAGGTTTATTTTATGCTAGCAAATTGCCTTACTTACCAGTGCTTCTTTGCGTGCCCTTCATTGTCCTTGTTTATTTCTACATTGTCTTGGGGAAAAAAAAAAAAAGAACGAACGAAAGAAAAAAAGTTTCAGTATGTATTTTTCCCATCTGGTTAGTCCAGCACTCTTCTTAATTAGTAAAATGCCATCCTGTCAGATTCTCTCCTGCCAGGAAGTCATTCAGCTACCAAATCACTTCTTCACCTCCATCATATATTTTAACATTTGAAAACAGCAAAACTGTAAGATATCATATTCTTCCTTACAACAAAAAAAGCAAAATCAACTAGAGCAATGCTAATTAAGTGTAGTTTAGGATTAATTTGAATTTAAACCAGGCCTCATGGGATTTCAGAGCATGTACCCAGAGTGTCATAAAATATGTAACAGCACTTCTTCTCAATTAACATTCATTTATTTGGGAACAATAAAAAGCAGCACAAATAGGCACAACCTGTTCCTTACTCTTTACCCAGTAGTTTCCGCTCTGCCCAGGCTGCTTTCCCTACTCATTATTCCAAAGGCCAGCTCCTTCTTTATCTGCACAATATGAGACTGCATCAAGTATCCCGGTATTCCCTTTCTTGAGCCTTAAAACTGTTTTCCATTATAAAGCCACCTAAGGACAATGTATTGACTATAAAATCATAAGCCTTATATTTGAATACATGAATTGTGTTGCAACAACATAATTACTGTGTTTCTTTTCCCTTGTGCCAAATGGAATGCCAGCCATTTTAAGATTACTGTATGGTGTAATCAATTTATTTTAAAAATTCTTGTCATATCAATGCAAATATTTAAATCAGTCAACACCATCATACTGATTATAAATAACAAGGTTAATAAATGCTAAAATTAAGTGTGTTTTTTTTTTTTTAAAAAAAGGACAGTCTCAAGGAGAAACCTAAACTACATCTGTATTTGGAATATATGAACATATTTGAATATTTTGTAAGCAACTAGGAAACATAGGAGAGAAATACAAAGTTACAAACCTCCATGCAATTTTTGTAGAATTTGCTGAAGAGGAATTCAATAGGAGGGAATTCTGTGTATTTGTATAATGAGATTATAGCATTTTTCTACCTTTGTTAATTTTTTTAATTTAATGCTATAGAATATATAATTGTGCTTTTTTTTTCTGGGATGGAGTTAATTTTCTTCATAGTAGCTAGTACGGGGCTATGTTTTGGATTTGTGCTGAAAACTGTGTTGATAATACAGGGATGTTTTTGTTATTCCTGAGCTTTTTCTGGTTCTCACAACCACCCCACCAGTGAGCAGGCTGGGGGTGCACAAGAAGCTGGGAGGGGACACAGCTGGGACAGCTGACCCCAAATGACTAAAGGGATATCCCATACCATATGACGTCATGCTCAGCATATAACGCTGTGGGAAGAAGAAGGAAGGGGGGGACATTTGGAGTGATGGCGTTTGTCTCCCCAAGTAACCGTTACGCGTGATGGAACCCTGCTTTCCTGGGGATGGCTGAACTCCTGCCTGCTGATGGGAAGCAGTGAATGAACTCCTTGTTTTGCTTTGTTTGTGCATGCGGCTTTTACTCTACCTATTAAACTATCTTTATCTCAACCCATGAGTTTTATCACTTTTTCTTTTCCCATTCTCTCCCTCATCCCACCCGCTGGGGAGTGAGTGAGCGGCTGTGGTGCTTAGTTGCTGGCTGGGGTTAAACAACAACAATAACAAAAATCAGTTTATCTTAAATTCTGTAGGAATTTTTGCTTTTACATGGAAGTAATTTGAAAATAAATATTATCTATAATTACACCAACTGGTTATTTCTCCCAAAATGTTTCTGCTGTATTCTGAGTTCTTTGAAGTGTGGGCTTTTCTATGGTTTCTGGCCACCCAGCAGGTGTGTTGAGGTGAGCAGAAGTACGAAGGGTGAAGTAAACTACTTGGAGAATCATCTGTGCATAGAACTCGCTTCCCTAGGCATCCACTTCTAGTTGCTGCTGGAGTCTCTGAATCTGTAAGGGCATTTCTATGCAGGAACTTCTGCTTATGTGGAAGTAAGCAAAGAAAGACTAAGTAGTTGTGGCTTAGCACTGCGTGCCATCGGTTCTGTAGAAGTGACTGTTCCAAGGTGTGAGAAAGCTGAGTAAGCTCACTGTACAGACATATCAGGTTTTAGATTTTACCACTAGTAGCCCAGCAGAGGATGAAGGCAATTGGGGTTTTTCTTCCATAGTGTAGCTTGTGAAAAACATTTTGTGCTAATTGAATGATACGAATTCTCTTTGAGTAAAGGCCATGTCCATAGTGTGCAGCCAGGATAAAATATTATGCAAGTGTAATGCAAAATGTAATGCAAGTTCACCATAATTCTTATTTATGCTTCAACAAAAGAAACTTAAGATTCCCAGGCATCACTTTAGTAACTGAGCAAATCTTCTTGCTTCCAGCAACATAGCCGTATAAGTTGTTGGCATTTCAGCCAGTAGGCAGAGACTCTGTGAATATTCCGCAGTTCCCTGAAGCTCTCCCTAGCATACTTACACTGTTCTCTCCGACTGGATTCACTCCAAGAAATAAGTATAGCAAAGCCAGTATTTTAGAACATGGAAACAGCCTCCCCCCAACTGGTCTTTATTAATCACTGTCTCTTTGGACAGCATTTTGCTTCCCTAAGTGTTTGTCAGATTTGTGCCCCAGGCATGCCTACTTGAGAAATACAGTTTTATTTGGGTATTGAATAACATAATACATCTCATTAGTAATAAGCTGCTTTTTCTGACAGAACATAAGACTTATTAAACATGACTGTTGAGTTCATTCAGTGTCTAAACAGGACCTTGCTGCAAATCCCAGTCTACTTGAGCAGACATACAGTAAAATGCCATGGGTACTACCTCATTATATCATTAGGAATAATGATAATAAACAGTGATAATGCATCTCTTGGCCTCTTTTATATTAAAAGAAATGCGAGCATAATGTCTCACACTACAGGCAAAAAACAGTAGTTGACAAGAGGTTAAGACTGCTATACAGTATAATGAAAAAGAGAGATGGAGAGATGTCAGACACCAATTATTTAATCTACAATAGCAGTGTTCTGTTACATTATAAATACAGCTTTTCACAGAATCACAGAATCACAGAATCGTCAGGGTTGGAAGGGACCTCTGGAGATCATCTAGTCCAACCCCCCCGCCAGAGCAGGGTCACCTACAACACTCCTATTCCTACCTTTGGCAGCCAACTAATATGCAAAGCATCTTAGGAAGGGTCCTGTATATTGGGAATTTTTTGCCAACAGAACTGAGGAATGCTAGGTAAAGCTTCCTTTCTTTCAGCCAGACATTGTCTGTCTTTCAGCATGCATTGGTCTTTCTGTTCGTTCTTTGTCCCCCAGAATAATTTCCATTCCTACTAGATCCTCCTGTCTTCATCCTCTGCTGCTTCTGCATGGCTTGTAAGAGTTTCTCGGTTTTTGCTCTGCCTTTGCCCAGATTCCACCAACTCTCTCTAACTCAGCTACTCCTTTCTATTTTGCTTCTTATACCTCAGAAACCTCCCAGCCTTTGAATTCTATGGCCACCATGACTTCTCCCAGTTAGATACTTCTTCACAGTGGTGTGCATGTTTCTAGCACGTGTATTCTGGCGTAATAAACAGTAGTCCCACAGACTGGTAGCATAAAAGAGCTTCACTGGTGCTTGAGATAAGGAAACAAGAAGGTTTTCTTCTTTGCTGCCTTAATACTTCAGTAGAAAAGTACATGAAGTGGAAAAGTAGTGGAAAAAGTAGTATGGAAAGCAGGAATTCACCTGCCTTTAAAGAGATGACCAAAGAGGAAGCAAAATGATGAGATGAAGAAAACATTGCTGTAACAAGGTGTCCCGGTTTGAGGTAAAACAGGACCAATTTTGTTCAGTAACTTTGCTTCTTAGCTGGGCCTCTTCTAACTGCTGAAAATTAACAGCATATTGTGCAGACAATGTTCGCTCTCTCAGAGTGATAAGACCAATGTTTATGGCTGATGTCCAGACGTGGTATGCGGAGAGGCTCTTGCTTATACTTATTGCTATAACACCCAAGGCTAACCAACTTTGTTATTTGCCACATTGGAGAGTTGGAAGCAGAAAAGCACAGTGGGGTCCCACCTGCAGAGAGGAGCAGACAAGCCAGGTGACCCAAAACTGACCAACAGGATATTCCATCCCATCCGCATCATGCTCAGTATAAAAGCCCTCTGAGGGATCAAAGGGTCAGCAGGAAGCTGGGAAGCTGGGAAGCTGGAGAGCTGGGAGTCCTGGGAGCACTGGCTCTGGCTCGCTCTCTCTTTCTTCCTTCAATGGCCAACATCTGAGGAGGACTGTTCGTCTGCCTTTGGTCCTGATCCTGCCTGCAGATCCGGAATCCAGTTCCCGTCCGTCACTGAGTCCAGCCTGGGACTGCCCCAGTGCCAGCCGGTGTCGTGATTGTCATCCTGGGAGCTTGATATGGTTTTGTATAGATTTCATTATTTTCTTTTTATTTTATTATTAATATTTCATTAAAGTAGTTTAGTTCCTTCTAAACTCATAAGTCTCTTTTTCCTCCGCTGCCTCTCTCTTCGAAGAGGGGTAGAGGGGAGCATCTGTTGGTCCCATCTGGGGTCCGCCACGTCCCCTGTGGGATTTGGCCTAAACCACGACACAAGGGATTCATAGGTACAAACTGAGATATATGTGGCGAGATCATCTGTACCTAGATGATGAATGGGATTTTTCAACTAGCAACCTGGAAGGTGCCATGACTGTTGTCAGCTTTGAGTTATTTCTAAAGAGCAGCTGCAGTTGTAAAAAGACAAATCCTGTTTGCCAAGATGCAGGCTTGCTCATGACTGTAAGAATAACAAAAGACACTGGATTATGGAAAATTAAAAGAGAAGAGTCTTGAAGCAAATTCTAGCAGTGATAGAAGGTAAAAGAGAGGACTACTTGGGTTCTAGGCTGCATAGTGCTAGTTACCTCTCCAGCCATCCTTACCTTTCCCAGTCATGCAAATTTTTCACTGTCTGATCTCATCTCCTCCACAACATTCAAGGTAATGTTCAGACTGAATCTTTAAATCCACTCAGTGTTCAGAGCATATTAGATTGTGTTTTTAACCAAATTATTGTTCTTGTTGTTTAAACCTGTAAGTTTTCACAATAAATTCACTTGAAAGCAAATATCTATCTACATTCTTTGGATGTCTGAAGGCCCTACAAATGTCACCCTGGCAGCAAGGGTAAGGAATATACAATGATTATATTACCAGATTTATTTATTTTATCAGATTTATTTCTCTTCCTTATCTCCGTCCCTATTTCATCTTGACATCTGAATGTGTTTGGCATTAAGGTAATGTTAAGAAAAACTCTTAACAAACAGCTTGGCTAAGATTGACTGAACTGCTTTTGAGAAAACAAGAACTGTCTTGAACTTTTTTTTTTTTTTAATTAAAAAATATGGCATTTACCTGAAGCTTATCCAGCTCTTTTGGGATTTTTCCCATCTGTGCTGCAGGTACCATTTCCCTATTATTTTTAACTTTTCTCTTGCTAACGCTTGAAGATGAGCATGCAGACATTGCTAGTAAGCATGTCTCGGCTAGCAGCTGCATAAAAAATACAAAGAGTAAAAATAGGTTACTGGAAAATACAAAAGCACTAAAAGATTTGAAATGTTGTCAAATACAAAAGGTGTTTTGGGAATTATTAAAAATGCTGTCCTCTTATGACCTTCATTTTCATATTTTTTATATGTGTGTATAATAAAACAACATGATTCATTAAATACATAGTTTGGCATTTGTGTTCACCGTATGTTTTTGAATATCAAAACGATAGATATTCCACCTCAACAGTTTTTTCTTATAATGTACTTTGAACAGAACATTACAGATGGTGCTCCTTGACTGCTCACAAAATGTCAGGTTTGTAGTTTTCCAAATAATTCTCTTAAGTTATCATCTAATGGATTTCAAGACTTTGTGTCAGGTCATTGAGGCAATGATGAACTTCCAGATGAAACCCAGAGTTATTTAATGGTAAGGAACAATAGAGCCTTGTAAGTTTTATCTGTGGAAGGTATTCTCAAATTAATCATATTTTGCATCAATACGGTCTTGTAACTTGGACTGTCTCTTGTCTATTCACAATTTCACAGATCATCCTGGCCCAAACCATGACACCCACCCATTCACAATCCCATAACTTCCTTTTGGCAACTCAAGCACAAAAAGAAAGTGTGTAGGAGGTGTGAGCATGGACAGGCTATCAAGGAGGAATATTGAAGCATTGCTTGGGCATGCAAGGATGGAATTCAGAAGACCAGAGCTGAGCTAGACTTGAAACTGTAAGGGATGTGAACAGCAAAAAGATGCCAAACAAACTTGTGTGGGTACACTGGCAGCAGAGGGAAGACCTGGGAAAAAGTTGCCCCTTGATGAATAGGGCAAGCAATCTAGTAATGAGGAATAAGGCAGACACCAATGCAGTCTTTGGTTCTGTCTTTATTGGCAAGGTCTGCTCTCACGCCTCACAGGTCTCTGTTCCTAGCAGCAAAGTTCGAGGGAGAAAGTTACTGTCCACAATAGGCAATTGAATCAGAATCAGCTTGAGTAAACTGGGCATATGCAAGTCCATGGGACAGAGGGGACTTATCTGGTGGTGCTAAAGGAGTTGGTTGTTGTCGGTGTGAGGCCTCTCTCAAAATCTTTTGAAAAGTTGTGATGATTAGGGAAAGTTCCTCATGACTAGCAGAAAGATAAATATTATGCCCATCTTCTGAAAAGGTAAGGACTATAGACCTGTATTACTACCCAAAATATAAGAACAAGGTATTTATAAACATGTCTTTATTATTGCCTTTGACTAAATAGGTTTGAACTCTTGATTTTCTTTCTGTCACACTTCCTCCTGCAAAAATTCCTTTGAAAACGTCTCCACACAACAGCTAACTTCCACAGAGAGTCTTTTCCACAGAATATTGATGGGCAGGGACTACAAACTGAGGACTACTAGGTGGGCATCAGCTTGGATATAACTTGCGCTTGGAACTATGGATTCAACTCCTGGTCTTGTTCAGTAAATAATTTTCTGGTCTAGAAGAAAGTTATACAATTTAATTTTGTGACTTGGCTGAATATTTACAAAGCAGAGCTAGAAAGGAGGTTCTATTTTGGTTTTTAAAGTTGTATTTTTCCTTCTACTTAAGAGGTGATAGACCTTGGTTTACTTTGTCTCCTTTTCTGCATTCCTCTTTTTCACCAACCATGGATGGGTAGAGCAGCATCTGCAGCCTCAGTTTAGTTTCACTTTCTTTTGCCGACTGTCTGTGTGGTTTTTCTTCAGAGCTAAGACAGCCTTGTGCTTGCTAATGTACTGTATGGTGAGCTTCATGACATCTTAAATTAATGTTTTCTTTTCAATTCTTTGAACTGGTGTTCTAGACTTCCCCAAACTAGGTAGTTCTTACCAAAAGGCTTTTTCTATTGCTCCCTGGCCCAAGCAGTGAGCAAGCATTTGAGACCTTGGTTGTTACATGAACGAGTTAATTAATGGTTGAATATGTTTTGGGGTTCTTTGTTTTGTTTTCTGGTCAGGTAATACAAAGTCTTTTTTTTTCAGCAAATACTTTAGGAACAAAAAACAACAGACAGTTATTTGCTAACAATTTCGGTGTCTGACTTCTCAGTTACTCCTGCTTCCCAAAGCAGCTGCCTTGACTGCCTTCTAAGGTCTGGTGCATGACTGTCTCATGCTTTGCTAGCCCTTTTTTTTTCTCTTTAAAATTTGCAGCCACTCCAAAGGGGAACCTTGGCTTATAGCATCACTGTTCATCAGATCTGTGTACAGTCTAGTGCCATTTGTTTCTATTATAGTTTCCAGCTGTGATTAAAATGCTTTGTCCAGTTAGGATAACCAAGAATTACCTGACTCTAATTAGGTTTCCATTTGCTTGCAGATCAAACACAGGCTTGATGGCTTTATGATTTCCAGTATAAATATATCCTGAACATTTCTAGTGCACAGTAATGTGCATAGATTCCACTTCCCCCCAGCTAACACAGTTCTCTGTTCCTCTTTGCTTTTTCTGCGTTTTTTTTTCCTACTCTTGTAATACAGCATGCAACAGTAGACGGGTATAATCCCTCCTTTGTACCATACTCTGCCCTGATGCTTGCTACATTCTCTGCTTTCTTTGTCTATGCCCAGTGTACCAATATTGATGATGATAACTTCTTCTCCTGGGCACACTGTAAAATAAAGGTCTGTGGTTTATTCACAAGGGAATCAAAACATTCTGAACGTTCTGTTCACTATTTGTCATCGACTATTTTTGCCCTCTCAAAAATAGATAGATTTTACCAAGTTCCCCCATCATCACTATCATCTGACCTGCACCTTTGGTACTAGCAGGGAAGCCTTCAGGCAGATGGCTTTCGGATTTGCTCAGGTCTTTTTCCCCTGTGCCAGTGAAGCCTACTCAAAAGACTCCTCATCAAAATAGTGCTGTAAATCAGTGTCCAAGCTAGAATGACTGACTTCACAAGACAGGTGATAATGGTGTTATAAATTTGTTGTATGATAAGTTTGCCTGCTATGTGCAATCTCTTGCTGACTAATTAAGGTGCTTTTGAAAACATTTCTTTTACACTCATAAAGCCTCAGATTCATCTGTTAAATATGAATTATACTGTAGAGAGAATTCTACATGTCAATTTATAATTTCTTCTCAATACAGCAATTCATCATTTCAGTTTATATTTTGACATTTAGAGAACTTTTTTGTTATTTGCAGATACCTTTCTATGCACATTATAACACAGGCTGTTACTGATTATTTGTGACATACCCTTGGATACTGCTGTTATTTCTGCTACCTTCTCTTGAAGCCAAATCAGTTATTTAGAAGCCACGGGGACTGTGACATTAATTAAAACATTAAACAGTCTAGTTCTAGCAAAGTGCTTAATCCTGTGATCTTTCCCAGGTGAGTCATTCTTATTTATATGGTTAAGCTAAATGTAAAGAAAGGATACTACATTTAGAAAGCTGTGAGCAATACACACGTGTATATTTCTTTCAAAAGAGAAAAACATATTGTTCACAAAACATGCGGTATTCTTTCCTCATCTGTCATTCACTGGATTGTGCTCGTAATGTTAAAACTTTTTGTATCAGTTTTTCTTCAGCTTCAATGAACTAGAGATTTTTAGGGCCCTCTGTATTAGTCATGAAGGATGTTTTACAATTACATTTGTGTGTTATAAGTCAGAGAACGCTGACATTTATCAGTATTTCAGAGACTAAACATCTCCTTTCTTATTTGGAGTTATACTGCTTGCATGAATCTTACTTTGCTGAAGCTTCTGTCCAGCTGTAGCAATATCCATTTTTTCAGGTGAAAAAGTATTAATAGAAAAGGACTGTCAAGATTTGAGTTGTCTTTCTGTATTATTTTATGACTGGAAATAGGAAGAACCATTCACTGTACACTGCACTATGATAAACTCTGAATGAAACAGTTAATAAGTAATTTATTGAATTGGTCAGAAATCTGAGGGTTTGTTGGGAAGGATAAGGAGAGTTTTCAGATTTGAATGTAGTAAATATGGCCAATAAAGTTTAGCTGTCAAAAATTCCCAACTGATACAATAAAGAAATACCTAAGACGTCTTTTAACAAGGATTTTTTTGTTGTTTTTTTTCCACAGTCTAAAACTGTGGTTTAGGGGCAGTGAATATTTAAAAGAATGTTACTAGTATTGCAAAAATGCTTTTTTCCAGCAGAAGTAACACAAAGGGTGGGTGACTACAGTAGGAAGTCAGATGCATGGGTATACGCTGAAAGGAACTTCTGCAGGAAGAGGTGCGATAGAAAGGAAACCCGTAATCCAAATGTATTTGCACAAAGACAATAATTAATAGAGAAAGGTTCTATTAGAAACCATAGATTTTCATAAGAAGCTGTCCTATTTCTTCAGAAATGGCATGTCTCTAAGTACCTTTGTTTCTATACTTCAAATGGAAAAAAAAGCTAACATTGAATAAAAAAAAACCCAAAACAAACACAAACAGAAAGAGCAAAAAGAACTGAGGTTCTGTGACATACAAGAAAGAAAAGGTTCCATGTCTGACAAAAGGAGTGAAGAGAAAAAATTATATGTGGTTTGGTGATGGTCAAGTTAGTTGTGGTCAGGGCCCCTTTTTTCCCAGTGATGTGTTCAGGTCAGGCCAAAATAGCTACATTTCTTGTCATTTCACTTGATATAATAAAATGCTTCCGGATCTCCCCCTATTTCTCCCACAGCACACTTACTAGATCAGTCCAAACTCCTCTACTCAGATCTGGTAGATCTGGCATATGGGCTACCAGCTGCCTAAAAAACACTGGTTATCTTCATTTTACAGCAGGAAGAAAGATTTTTTAGTTAAGCATTATACATATATTCTATCAGCATGCCTATTTTTGTTTGAGTTTCTCTCTTATCTCTCAACATATTTAGATTTTAGATCATGAGTTTTGAATTGTTTTGAACTAAACAAACAGAAATGTCTTTGCAGCAGTATGCTGCAACTTAAGAAGATGTGTTCTGACCTACGAGAGAGAGAGGAGGAGAACATCATACCTGTTCCATAGCATTCATCTGAGGCAACTAACGGAGGGATGTTTCTGATACACTGAGTGAGGGCAGGGTGAGTTCAGGAAAAGCTGGCTGAACAGAAGTATTGACAGAAGCTGAGGAAAATCGGTTAATACTACTATTTGCACAATGCTTAAAACCAGGTAGCCATGAGAGATTTAAAATTCCAGCAAGTTTTTTGCTGTTTCTTACTAATGTGCTTCTTCTCCGACTTCTTCAGTGATGACCATCCATAGAGCCACTTAGAAGCCTGTTGCCATTTCTAGACCATATCTAACAGAATGAGTAATACTAATACATTTTCATTCATCCAGGACTGTAGAAATCTATGCACAATTTACTACTGATATAAAACTGTAAAGCTTTGTGTTCTTTGGTACTGTGATGCTATCATTTGTGCTATTGGATGTAAAATTTTTAGTTATGTTTCCTGTTCAGAGACTGTTTAAAGTTTCAGAATGGCAGATGGGTGCTTTTTTAGCCTTACAATGAGAAGTAATAAGCAGCAGTACAACACTCACTAACAGGTTTCTGTATTTTTTTACTGAAATAACAACTACTGAACTATCAGTATCTATTCATTGGATTTGTTCATCTGCATCTCCACAGGCCATAGATATCCTTGACCTCTTTTTTTTTTTAACCAGATGGCAGACACAACTGCTTTTTTGTCCACTTGTTCTGTATTTATATATTTCAAACAGATTTTTAAATGGATCTCATGGCCTGGTGTGATCATTTAAGACATTTATATCAAAAACATTTCCCCACCATGTTTTAAACAAACAGAAATAAAAGTCTTCCGAAAATAATACAATCTTCTACTTTTTTCTCATTAATTCTGTGGGATAGATTTTGCAGGAAATTGCCCTCTGTATATTAGATCTTTAGAGATACACAGGCTGGAAATTACGAACGGAACTGATCAAATCAACTCCAAGGTTCATATTTTCTCCTCTAGGGGTGGGAATATTAACCAAGCAGACCTAGCCAAAAAGATGAGATACGATGAAGAAAAAAGATGCCCGTCTGTAGCATTATACTTAGAATCACAGAGGCTGGAAGAAGCCTTTGAAGATGATTTAGCTCAACCTCAAGTTCCAAAGCTGGGTCAATTTCAAAGTTAGATCTGGTGCCTGAGGAACTCATCCAGCTCAGCTTCAAAAATACCCCCAAAAAGGCAATTCCACAACTTCTCTGAGCAGCCTGTTCCAGTGCTAAATCACTTCTCTAAACCTATCTATGCCCTTGTTAATGCAGTCTTCATCACCACAAATGTACAACTGCTGACTCATGTTCAACTTGCTCACCAGGACCCCGGGTCCTTTTCTGCATAGATGCTATCTAGACAGTGGGTCTCCTGGTCTTTCTCCCCTCCACTCCCAACTTCTCCTTTCCTTTCCCCATAACATTTGTTGTTTTGTTTTTTTTTTGGTAAGGGACTGTCTTCTGGTTCTGTAAACATAAGCTTATCATGTATACCCTCTCTCTGCTATAAAACTTCCCGTTCTGCCAGTGGGTTGTGAAGGACTGCAAGGCCTATGCATTTTGGTTTTCCTTGGTGAATCCTCCAAAAGCTGCTGATCTGAAGAGGCTCAACCACCTCCCTGAAGATGAAACGGGAGCCTTCATGTTGTCATGAAAAAATATATAAAAGTTCTGCAGGTGTAAAATTTATTTCTAATTTGAGCTGTAAGAACTATTTCATTAGATTCTAGAAATGGTCCTTGGTTCTTCTCTCACAGTTCACCTTGTCTGTATTTTTATATATAGCTTCTAAAAGTGTTTAAGAGATTCATCTTAGAAACTACATAGGAAATATCATCAGCATACCACTAAAACCTTCAAAGTAGATTTACTTATGGATAGTAAAATGGGGACAGTGAAAACATTACACGAATAAGAGTTCCATGTTGCAGTGGTAGAAAAGGAGCAGAAAGGCTATTGAACTAATTGTATAATAAGTTATTAAAAGAACTGCTATGGTGACAGATGGAAATAAACACTGCTGCATGAATAATAATCATGTTTTTCCCTACCCAAAGATCAACTCTAGACATTCTGTCTGAATTAATTTTCCTTTAAATTAAGAGAAAAAAAAACCTAAACAGAAAACAAAAGAATTAATGAAATCCCTGCATATGTCTCCTCTGTAATATTCTGTATTAACTTTCCCTCAAAAATGGAGGCTATCCTTGTGTACAAAACATTTAGAAATGTACATGTATATGACATAAAAAGCAGAGAAAATAACATACATCATTACATCAGTAAGAATTCAAAGAATTGCAGCTAAAAAAAACACAAACAAAAAACCTCCCCCAAACCTGTCAAAAAATGGATTCCTCACAAGAAATTAATTACGAGAAACAGAAGTACATTCTGCATAGAAATTATGGTCATATGAAAATAGAAGCCCCATACTGATACCTTTATGTATACTAGTACTCCCCCTCTGTCTGTATAAATAAATGACCCTCGCTTTCTTATTCTCTTCCTCTCTTCACAGTTTTTTCAAATCAAATTAAGATTTTCAGGACAACCAGTATTTTTTTCTGTATATGTGTACAGTATGTGAACTCTCAAAGTCTGAGCACTCTAGTGCACTGTCATAACAGATATAAGAACTGAAGTAGTAATCATGCTAACAAAGTAAGGGGGTAATTTCGTAATTTTTATATAAGTGTAATTCACATTGACTGTGATATAAATTCTTCCAAAAAGTGATGAATACAGGATTAGGCGGGTGGTACTTCAAATCTGTGTGTCAGCTCTTTGGTTTTCCAGCTGCCAAGGTTTATGTGTTGCTTACTTCAAAGTAGGGACTTTTTTTATTTTACTTTTTATAAAGCACTAAGCATATTCTTTGGCCTAAATAACTAATGAGTTTTGAAACAGAAACGACCCTCAGACTTTGGCTATTAGAGGCATGCACTGATCTTGTTTGTATTGCTAGATGGTTCGACTCTGATTTGTTGTATTGTTATGTCTTTAAGCCTGTGAGGTTAATCACCTGAAATGATTTTAGTTTCTGAATAGATCAAAGCTAGTCCTATTGCAAAAAGCAGGTATTTCATGTACCCAGAGGTCTAAAACAATTCTACGTCTTTGCTAAGTAATTAGCATGATTTTTCCTAAGTGTAGCATATGGCAGGCACACTTGTAAACATACCCTAAGATGCCCTTTTTATTGCTGAGTTCTGAACTGAGCTGCAATTTCGTATACATATATTATTTTTATATTATAACCATTACAATGATAGTTTTAATATTGCCTATGACAATAGCAATGATTTCAATTTGCTCTGAAAATTTTGCCTCAAGTGTTCAGTTATAATTTGCGTTCAGCTGTAGATGTGTACTGAGACAAGTTCAAGTTGGGCAAAACAGTTTTCTGAAAACACAACCAATACAAGGGCTTCCCCAGTCAGTCTGGCATGGGGTAAAGATTTATAGAGTCATAGGATCGTTAAGGTTGGAAGGGACCTTTAAGATCATCGAGTCCAACCATTAACCTAACCTGACAAAACCACTTTTAGCCATATCCCCAAGTACCATGTGTACCCTTTTTTTAAACACCTCCAGGGATGGAGAATCCACCACCTCCCTGGGCAGCCTATTCCAATGTTGGATAATCCTTTCAGTGAAAAAATTTTTCCTAATATACAACCTAAACCTCCCCTGGATTAACTTGAACCCATTTCCTCTTGTCCTATCACTTGTCACCAGGGAGAAGAGGTCAGTCCCCATCTCTCGACAACCTCCTTTCAGGTACTTGTAGAGAGTGATAAGGTCTTCCCTCAGCCTCCTCTTCTCCTTCTTCATGTGGGCTTGGCTTTCAGTGTCAGCATAGCAAGTGAGCGAGGGCCTTTTCAGAGGTATGGCTGAAGAACAGTAATGTATTAGAAATCAAGGTGAGACTATCTCTGGGGACAGACTAAATAAGAACTGAATCCAGTATGTCTAACTGACCCTCAGGAGAAATTTAGCACTGTGCTGAGTGCCAGCTGGGACCTGGGCACTAAACTCTGAGAATTAGGTACTGAATAGATAGAAGTTGCTTACTCATCTTGCACAAATCTTCCTCTCCAATGCAAGTTTCATTCAGAAAGCAGTGTGGAAGTCTTACCCTACCTTTGTGCATTGCAAGGTTCAAATGTTGAGTTTGTTACTCAGTAGCTCTTTCTTCAGTGAGCTTTTCAGAAGAAAAAAGCATCTATCTTCAGCAAGATGCAATTAGGTAGACGAGCACAGTTTTGTGGGTAATTTTTATAGGTAGACATACTAGAGATGTAATTTTGAGAAACCAAGAGCTTAAATAGTCATACTGTCACAACAGGCTATTAATAATCTCTTTTTTTAAATAGGAAAAGTCTTTGCTGCTACCCAGAACCAGGATTAACTTTCCCTGTGACCCTGTAAAAATTCTTTTTTCCTCCTCATCTTCCCCTTCTCCTGCTTTTACTTTGGCCGATGTTTCATGCCTAAACTCTCAATTTAATTTAGGTAGATAATTCGCCAGTATCAAATAATTCACTCTGTACTGCAATGTTCTTTACACATTTACAGCACATACAAATGATGAATAACACCATCGTCTTTCAGTGAACGGCAGACTTCTAGTTTGTATACACAGTACAAATCAGCATTTACCTAGATTTTATATTAAAATCAAAGGGGAAAAATAGACTTTTAGATAGCTACTTTACAAAGTAAAGAGAGAAACCTGTATCTGCAATAGCTGTAGAACATAAAATATTCTGGCTTGGCTCCAACTACTGTGAGTAAATCCTTGACTATAGCTTTGAATGGCAGGGGATCAATATACTGCAGAAGAATTGATTTACTTTTCCCCCACTTTCGAAAATCCAAAACGGCAATCTCCCTTCAACAGATAATTTAAGAAACACGTATATCTCGGAGGTAGTTCAGCTGAGCTTCAGTCACATAGAAGCTCAAGATAAGGTTGAACTGTAAGAAATTAATCAATTCGTTTGGGTTGTTTTATTTTACGTGTCTGTGAGAGGAAACTCCAGGGAGGAAAAAACCCAGCAGCTTGGTGACCATCACGATCTCTGTTAAAAAATTATAATCCTGTGACATCATGCGGACACCCTTGACACCCACCTGTTTTAGGATTGCCCCACATTTATCAACACTGCTAGTTTCTGCAGCACATTAAGCCTCCCGTTGCTATTTTCTGCACAATACAAAATCGCCTATCTGTAGAGGCACCATGACTTGAATGATCCATTCGTAACTAAAGTAGAACTAGAATACATTTTCCCCACCTCCCACATACCTATTTTTACCACTTTTCTTGTTCTGACTCACAGAAGATGTGAAGTGCTGAGGCCTTGCCTAACATACAGAGTCCCCAGAAACTGCTGCCCCCCCCCGGTTTCCCTCTGCACGGGAAGTACTGTGCGAGCAAGCCACTGCCATCATGTGCTGTGTACCAGAGTGTATCTTTGCCCAGGCTCCAGCTCTTAATAGCAATATCGAGTCCTCAGGACTTGATATATTACTACGAATTCTGATGTTTATGCTAATGTATTGTATCTACCGGCTAGCTCAATTCTCAGAGAGCTCTAAGAACTGAAAGTTGGGGGAAACTGTTTTTACTGTACACAGATCCCACAATGGCAATCACAAGAGCTGGGACACTCTACATTTGGAAAGTAAAATAATGAAGAAGGTGGCAGCTCACTTACATAAGTAAAACTGCCAAAGGGGAAGGGTTGTCTAAAAATCTGTGTGTTTTTACATTTTAGGTGTTTCCCTCCCGCACCATGTTAGAAGCTTAGATACACAAAGTTCCTAAATTCCAAAGTTCCTCAAAGAAACCTTCCTTTCTCTTACTCCTTACTCCTCCCCAAGAACTTATGCTCTATTTCTGTGTTTTACTGTGTGCAAACACTGGAAAAATAAGCAGTCCTGCAGATTAGGGACCTGAGTGCAAGTCTTCCTTCTCCCAGAGAAGTGCTCTTATCACTAGTCTCAAGTCGGGTTCTTGCTTATAAGTTTCTTTACTGGCTCCTAGAAACTTGTAGTCAGCAGGAATCATGCAGTAGCTCAAGCCTCTGTGCTCAAACCTCACAGCTGTTCAGCTGAAATGAAATTGGTCGAAAGAAGTACTCCTGTAAGGGAAGACCCGCCATCTTGGTCCATTTCTCATTTCTCTTCAGCCCTGATCCTGGAATGCCAGCTCTGACCTTCTCGTCTTTTAGCCTTGATTCTTACTGAGGATTATCCTGCCTAGATCTGTTGCGTTTCTGCCTGCTCCTCACCTTGGACTCTCCTGGTTGACTTAACTGACTTCTGCATATGTAATCACAGAATCATAGAATGGTTATATTTCTGCTATTTCTATTTGGATCAATGAATGTGGACTCTCGAGCACCCAGACTGGGCCTTATATTTGTCCTTGACGGTTCTTTGCTTTGAACTGCTGCTTCCCTTGTTATCTCCAGTTCTTGGCCTCAATTCACCCAGACTGTCGTGTGTGGTTTGTCTCTGTATATCAAATCCAGCCCAGGCCTAACCATGGATATATTCTGAGAGTCCACAGCCTGTAACATCTAAGTGGATAGGCTGTATAGAGCTGAAGTCATTCTGTGGACCTGGGCAAAGTGTCTTTTGTATTCACATACTAAAATGGCAAAGGAATACGTTCAGGTAGGTCTTTTTATAAAACTCTTATTGAGTCTGACAAATGGATAAGTCACTGTTATCAAGCCAATATATAATCACTTTACAGCCATTTCAGGCAACTCGAAAAGCATAAAAAATATTAGCCTCCTCAAGCTAATAACACTTTTGAAGACCACCTTCATGGAAATGGTGTGAACTATGTTCCAAAATGTGATGTAAATTGAACCATGAATTAAAGATTGCCATTTCATTAATTTAACAATTAATGAACTCATCTTTCTTTCTAGCTGTGATATATCATTAATTCTAATTTGAGTATTTCTTTTAATTAACCGATGTCCATATGTATCGTATGACTATTCAGAGGATTTTGGTCAAGAGTATTTAACTGGTTTTCAGATATGGTGCAGAAGACCATGATGTTGCATACATTCTAAGTGTAACAAATGCAAAATACAAAACCAAATAACTAAGAATGCCCTGTATTAGAGGATGTTTTTGATCAGATAGAATATATTAAATTTATAATGTGGAAATTTTCTATAAAAATAGTTGAAATGTAATAGTATTTGCTAATATGTTGCATAAATACTGAACTTCAATGGATTTTTTTTAAGCTCTTCTTAATTTTACAATGAAATCTCTGATGGAATGTCCAGCTTCTATACTTACAGAGCATAAAATGTACCAAGTATGAAATGGTTTTATCTCACTGCATGACAAACACTATCACCCACATTAAGGTGCCAATCTATTCTGCAACTTGACAAAGTAAACCGGGATTACTGTGTCCTAACAGTTTCCTCTGAAGACTGGGAAAGTCCCATTTTTTGAAAGTGGAACTGGGGAACTATGCATGCACTTTTTGGATGAGGGGAAAAATATCCTGGAAATGGCTGGTGCAGTAGAGGGCTATGTCAAGTTATCATAGCAGATTTTGAAATATAGGGCTCTGGTGTTTGGCCCTGCTCACTAAAGAAATCGAAGTAGCCTTAAAAATACAGAAAGATTTAAAAGCCAGTTTAAGTTATCACAGGGCTTTCCATAGGAACAGTTGTCATGTTTGCCCATTAAAATCTCAAGTCTTTTTTTTCCCCTTATGTCCAAGACCTCACATATTGGAGTCATATGATTCAGGGCTGGGTGTAGGAGTTGTACCTGAGCAACTCATCGAGGGGAAAACAAGCTCTAATACTAAGCTGCTGCTGTGGGATGTACCTTCTTCTAGTATGACTTCATTAAGTACAGGGTCCTGCTAAGCAGTACAGACTCTTTTGTAGTTCAGTGAAGTACCACAGCTTCTCTAGAGAGGTTAAAAATTAAGGGATCATAGACGAGGTAGGCCACTTACATCTGATACATTTGTCTGCAGGGCAGGAGAGTTCTACGAATGAGTGCCACACAAGGCTAGATGGAGTGGGACTGACCAGCTCTCTGAACCTCTCTCTCTTTGGCAATTCTGTAGCTCTCATTAAGTTCTTTATTTTGTGAAGCCTCTACTCTGTAGAGAACAAAAATCATTATTTTACTCAAATATATGGGGCTGACAGTACTGGCCCAATAATCACTTTCCCCAAAACCTTCCTGTATATGAGCTATTTCTAGTCGCTTGTAATTTTTCATAATCTTAATGATAAAACTATTAGTCACTTAACTTAGTGAGCATCTTCCTCATCCTAGATTTTCGCAACTGTTTATAAAAAAAATTCCAAACAGCAGTCATTTCTTAGAATAACTCAAGGAGAAAAGTATATCATTTTCTTTTTGTAAATTGAAGGGAATAACCTTTATTTGAGATACGGAAATGAACCATTAATTAAGGCAAGGACTGAGAATTTGACTGAAACTATATTTTTTCACATAGACATACTTCAGTCATCTCTGTGAAAACCCTCCTGATTTTGGTTTAGTAGTAAGCCCTTGAAGCATTCTGGCAAATTTAAATCTTCGAATACATCTTAATCTAGAAATCAGTTTGTCTAATCTAGAAATCAACTAACTCTGTGCTGATTCTGGCATCGTGTCTCTTTGTGATGACCAGTCTACCATTCACACAAAATGACTGTTTATGTTGCAAGCTGGTACAGTCTGGACTGAGATGAGCACACTGTCTTTGTACTGACTGCAGCCAGCTTTCTTTTATGATGTTTTTGGTTCAGATAGAACACTTACTGTCCTTGTGAAAAATAGGGGAGAAAATAATGGATGAAAAATTGAATGAAAAAGGAAGCAATGGCTGGAGTTAGTGGGAGAATTGTGGACTGGAAAGGGAAATGTAATGAGATTAGAAGAAAAGGAAAGCTGAGAGCAGGAGATGGGATGCGAAGTAGTCCACAGGGAAGTTGTACATCTAACTCTGTTTCTTACTTAATGGATATAATGTTCTGTCAAAATTTTTAGTCGCAAATCACATGATTTTGTTCTTTGTGTTTATTTGAGGAGTGAAAGTAACACTGCTTCTCCTTTCTTGATATGCTGTACATGGTGCCCTGGTAGTTGATACCCCCCAACTTGGGGGCATTCTGTTCAGGTGCAACCATGTGTCTGTGTAAATGCAAAATTGGGGCATTGGTCAAATTCTGTATAAAGTCTTGAACCATAAGTTCAGAGCTTACTGATATTAAATGCAAATTGTTTTCTTGTTATGGTTATTAGTATCATTTGTTCCTTGAAATTTTTGAGATTGCTGACGTGACAGTAAAGACTTTACTTCTCTGGAATATCAAAGAAGTTGGACTGGAATGCTGTTCCAACATACAGGATTTAAATCCTAATTATTAGTGGATATCTAATTTGTATATATTACAATATACACTTTAAAAATTAAATATTTTGAATAATATATTTTGCTTATATCTGCCAGGACTTCATGTCCCATGTGCTTCCACCTAGAATAAATGATTCAAGAGCTTTACATAAAGTAAGCCGCAAAGGAAAATGTAGTCCAGCTTGCATGTGTTACTGCCCTTTAGAGACTAAAAATCGGAAAGTTTGTTTTATATTAAGAATGTCAGTCTTATATTCCCCCCAGGACTTGTTAGGAATTGGAGAACCGGCAAAATGTTGATATCACAGGAGAGTGCCATTGGAACAATTAAATGAAGGAAATTTTAGTTGCAACGTGTACAACTTTTTGGCCAGAGGGAGAGGATGTCACTTGAATAGTGTGGAAAGTAAGCAAATTTTGTTAAAAGTCCTCCAGCAAAATCAAAGATCAGGAGATGGAAAGAAACACGAGGATCTTTTTTTTCTCAATTTTTTGTCTTTGACATGCACAAGAAAGAAAAACAGAAAAAGATTATAGTTAAAGAATACAGCTCTCTGTTCTTGTTTCGTATATTAACAGCCTTCTAAGCTTTGGCAAGAGTCATCCTGAGCTTTGAAGTCAGGTTTTAGCAGAAAAATAAATAAATCCAAAATATCCCCAAGCACCTAATCTTTCAAAGCAATATGAGGGATATAGCTGTAATGTTTCATTTTTTTAAAATTCTTTCCCTCTGAGATGGTTCAAACCCGTGACTTTCAAGAGGACACAGGAAAGTAGAGACTGCCTCTCAATTCCCTTCAATTTTTAGGTCTAGTTGCCCAGCTTTATCAATGTAAATTCCAAAAGGCAAAGATAATTTACCACATATACTGAAAAAAATTATCAGCACAGAGCCCATTGCTTCATTTGCCAACAGATTGACCTGAATTTTGCAGAGCTGTCCTATGTGCCTCTGGAATTCAACAAAAATAACTGCAATTAATATTTCTTCTGCCATATGCCATCTTACAGTGGAAGAATGTTTTATTATTACCTTGTTTAAAATTAGGATTTTAAATTTATAATCTTTTAGAAAATAAAACCATTTTTAATGGCTGGCAGGAGGTGCATAAACAAATGTATGAAGACCAGTTGCATTTGATTTTAAGACTTGATAGCTCAGATAATTATGCAGAACTAATTAATTCAAAATCTGTTTATCAACAGTAGTCTGTAGCTCCAGCATTTCATCCCAGAGGCACTAACAAAGGCTTATCACCTGCTTTCTTGTTGCGTTGTATCTCAAAGGCAAATCAATAGGCAGAATACAGAAAAAATGCCATTCCCACAACTAACACTCTACAGAACTTGCAAGGACTTTTAATATTTGTTACCAATTAGTTTTCCTGGCTTAAACTAAAATGAATTCTAAATGGAAATGGGATGTGTTAAAACATTAGCATTTTTACTTCTAGTACCTAGAAAAGCTGTGTGAAAAGGAAATTTGAAATACAAAGAAATATTTAAAGAGCTTGAATAATTGTATTAAAAGTATTAGGCTATTATTCTTGGCAAAATATTCACTGTTCAGTACTTGTACAGTGTTGTGGATGGATTAAATCTACCTGTTAAAGAACCGTGCTGATGCTATTGTTTTTATTTCTCTGTCATTTCTGCTTCACATTCTGTTCTTTATTTTTTTTTTTTCTTATGTCATGCTTTGAGGCCCAGGTTTTCATTCGCTATTACTTGTACCACAGTGGAAATGTTAACTAGCAATAGTAGAGATATACAAAGTGCTTCCCATGGGTGTTTTTTCACGTTTTTCTCCAAGTTTGTAGGATATTCTAATATGGGAATAGCTTGATGTCTGGTAGAGTATTCAGCGTGTGAGGTCTCAAACGTTCATCTAAGAAAATGTAGTTCTGCCCCTGAGAGGTTTGTATTTCTGTTCATCAATATACCTAAAGTATGATTATATTAAAAATATATAAAGCCATGTTTTTATAGATCTAAGCTGCAAAATACCAAAATAAGATGACTTCAAGATGTGCTTGTGGAGTCTCTTCACCAAACCCAGTTCCCAGTGTCTTTCTAAATACTAAATTCTGATTGAACAAGTAACTATGGCTACGTAAGTACAACAGTTTCTTATAGGATCCATAGATGAAATCCTGTTCCCAATGAAATCAGTTACATAAAGTGATTCCAGCATGACTCAGATACCTGCAAAAGGTGACTGCCATGGTCCTGCAGATATTCATAGGATGTATTTACATATATGTAAAATTAGTCATATACATAAGTGTTGACAAGGTTTGAGCCACTGTCACTAGGCTATTGTTGTGCTAATGATTTTTTCCTTTTTGCAAAATCTTTCACTACTTTTTACACCTGTTGGTAACTGCTTGTTAATAACTCGTTCATTTTTTTTTTTAATATACTTTCTCTCTAGAGAGATGAGTGCTTATGCATGTTTATTAACAAAATTTTATTCTGTGGTACATTTCTGTTAATGTTGCCAAATTATATTTAAACAAAGTTTTGGAATAAAAGGTAGTTGTTTCATCAGTGTATTTTAGTTATTGATCAGTAGAGGAGAAGAAAGTCCCGTTCAAGGAGACAGATATACAGATTAGATGGATTTTATTGCAGGTGTGAAGCACATTCCCTTTTCCAGATAAACTCTATTTACTTATATATTAGTCATATCTTTAAAATCTATGGGACAAAGTGTAGGAAGAATTATTCACTGTGCTCAGTGCAGTAAAACGTACAATAAATTCAGCAACAAAGAAACGAGACAGTTCCAAAAGTACACATTGCGTTGCCTGCTCGCAAGAAGCTATAGGTAGGGCAAAGAGAAGTGACAGTCAAGGGTTAAATTACGAAATTTTGCAATTTATTTCTTATCATTTATGAGATTGTTAAATGTCAGAAAGTGGATTTTTTTTTTACTATCAGTATAAAACTGAACATACTGTGAGACATAAGGTAGCAGGTGTCTTGGCTCTAAACTATCAAGTCTGTGGGCATTCTGTTATAACAGGTGCTCCAAAAATTTGAACAGATTTTAACAAGAGCTGTATGGGCTTTTTAATTAGCCTGGTTACTCAGCATGTGGAGAAAGCACTAGGTATGTGCTTAAAACATCATTGTATCTTGCAAACAAATGTTTCACATACCCATAGTCATTCTTTTGGTTGTTATCTTAAAATTCCTTTCTATCTGATGCTAGGATTTGATCCTTGTGTTCATTCCTCTTATAATATATCCTACCTGAACAGAATCATCATACTAAAAAAAGTGTTGAATAACATATATTCTCTTCGTTGGAAGTAAGCATTTAGATACCTGAATTTACCTGATACTTAGCTGTGATTTTACTTGGCATTATAGAACTCTGAGAAGGCACACAGCAAAGAATTTCTCTGCTCTGAATCTCTCAGTTTTAACTACAAAGTGTCTTCTCTTCACTTCCCGTTATGCCTTTTCCATTATTGTTAAGTACATCACAAGATTTTTTAGAAGAGACGATGCAATAAACTGTAAAATCAAAACAAAATAATTAAAAATGTTTTGATTTTACAATCAATATGATTGATTAGACATGATTTGATAGATATGATGTGATTTTAGAAATTCATATAAATGCATAACTATAGCATGTAACATGAAAATAGTGCTATATAAATTCATGTTATAATGTTGGTTTAAAAAGAATAAACAAAAGAATAAGGCATATTACAGAGGGGAGAAAAAAGAAACAAAACACTGGCATGCATACGGTTTTTGTACAAACTGTCCTGTGGTGAAAATTAAGATTTTCATTTATAAATAGTTTTACTTTCACATAAAAAATAATTTTACTAATTGTGTCTGTAATACTGACATAAGTATCTGCTGCCGGTATTCATGTAGAGATCTTTGCATCTATAATGATTTTGTTGCTATAAAGTTTAATGTTGCACATCTTAAATTACAGAAATCAGTTTTTTTAACTCAGTAGAGATTGTTGAGGTATAATGTGGAGGATTTCACACTTGAAACATTCCTGTCAAAATATCTTTAATCATTTGGTCTAAGATTAAAAATACCAAGACACATTTTGATCCATATAAAATGAACACTTTAAAGTGTGCTTAATTTAAAAAATGCTTATATCTGCATTTTTAAAGGAACTTGTATCTTACATGAATTCATGTAAGAAATGTACATTTTATGATTTCACTGTGAATTCATTCTCTTTCCTTATGCTGTTATTTATTTGTTACAAACCAACACATGCTCGGCACTAAAACCCACAAGAATAGTCAATGATCATTTATTGCCCAAAGTAATAATTATTACCACTCTTACTGTATATTTCAAAAATTAGAAATCCCAACCAATTTATGAGCTTGATGAAAAAGAAAGATGGGGACATATTTATGCAGTGAAATGAAGGTAGTACTTGTTACTGTATGTGCTAGTCTGCAGAGGTAACAGCAGCGGTGAAACCACAGCAGGACAAGTGTTAGTTTGTTTTAGCCACCCAAAATCCCCATAGCTTTTGTAATCTGTTTTCTGCTGGAGGACAGGACCCTTGCCATTGCATTTCTGTTAGGTAACACAGATAACCAAAGCAGATCACAGTAGTGCATGTTACCATCGCAGCTCCGACTGACTTGAGCATCGTTTGCCTTGGGCACCAATACTAGCTCGATTTCTGACCCCACCAATTCCCATCACTTGCTCCTGCTCCTGCTCCTGTGCTGCACACCAATCTCTCAGTTGTGCCAATGCAGTTGATTGTGGATTATGCTATAAGGCAAATTTGCCTCTTTTAGAAAGTGGATATGTTAAGCCAATATTGCTGCCGAATATAATGTATTATCAAACTACAGTCTCATTTTGCTGTGAAAATATAACCTACGTACAAATTAAGTCTGCTGGGAGTCAGTAGCAAAACTGAAAACAGTTAAATGGACTCTGAAATGGCAGATACAGAGAAGATGACTCTGTCAGGGAGACTTTGAAGTGGTAATAACTTTGAAAACATAGTCTTTCTCTTTATTACCATAATTTTTCCCTCAAGTAAGCGCCTTCTTTTCAATCTTCCAAGGACTAGAGAAGAGTGACCACTTTAGCATAGTTTTCCAGATTCATCATCATGCTACATTATCTGCATAATCATGAAAATTGAAATTAGAAGTGTCATCCCTGCTGGAGGATGATTTGCATTACTGAAGTGACATGAAGGAAAGTCTGTAATGAGATTCAGGTAGTAATGGATGAAAAATACAGCAAATGAAACTGTAGGAGGATGGCAATCTAAAGTTAGAAATCATTACAGTAATAGTAAGTAATGGGGGTTAGGAGATGAAACCATATGGAGTTGAAGCAACCTATTTCTAAATTTAATAGGGCTAGTCAGTTAATGATCAGAACTAGAATAAGCCATTCTTCTTAGATCTGGAGTTATAGACAAGAAGCTTATTTGTCAAAACTGAGCTGTGTCTTAATCCAATGTTTTTCTTGCAAATGTGGAAACTCTAATTGGATTGATTGGATGTTACATTAAGATAGATGCTAAGTACAAGTGGTAAAGTAAAATGTTGTTGGAAGGTGATAAGCACATTTTTTTTAACGTTTCTAATTGCTGTCTTATGTTAAGATTGATTTTTTATGATACAAATATTTATACTAGATATAAATAAATAGGCTAAAGTAAATACAGGGAATTGGTCATGCAGAATAAAGCCAGCACTAAGGATTTCATCTGTAAGGCAAGATTTGAAAAAGGTTTCAGCTTTTATAAGTTTGTCCATGAAATAGCCGTGGCAGATACAGTTTTGTAATAAAAACCATGAAACTGTGAGCCCCATCGAGATAGCTAGAAGCTTAGCTAGTCTGTTTGCCAGTATAAATTCTGAGTATGCAATTCCATTAATTAATATTAAAAATATTACAGCTGTAAAACTTGTAAAGATTTAAGACCCACTCATGAAAATAATTTCAATTCTTAGTGTTATTAATAGTTCCATTAGTTTATGTAAGCACAGGAGAGCAATATGGAATTAAATTAAGGCATTCATTTAAATATTTGCAGGATTACAGTCTTTGAAACAGTTCTTGAAAATATTGAAAAAAAATATCTAGGCAGGTAAGAAGATGCCATTTTCAAAAGAAAGTTAATAATTCCATAGATCACTGGAAGAGATATTAAATTATGTGCTCCACAGTCATCATTGTTTATTTCCCACTGAATTTCACCATCCCACTGACTGCTCTTTTTCAGGGACACATAATATAGACTTGCTAAAATATGCCCAATTTTGGAAAATTTCAGCCTGAAAACAACTCTTAAGGAAAAAGTTGTGAAGAGTAAAAAAATTAAATGAAAAATGAAGAGTTAAGGCCCTAATTACAGTTTATTTTTTATTTTTTTAACATTTAGTTTGGCAGTTCTCACTATCTTATTGTACAGTGTCTGAGGTCAATTAGGATTCAGCTGATCTTGGAGTCAGTTGACAATGCTGTTTATAATTAGATAGAGGAAAGGGAAAAGGTCGATGTTTTCTCTCTCTTCCTCATTAGGGCTGGCTGACTGAGCCAATTTTATTGCTATCTTAAAGGCAGTTAAAAAGGTCATGTGACTGTTTCCTAAATGAATTGTTTTGCAAAATGCTGCTGTCTTTTTAAGGATACTCCATCGTTAGGATGGATAAACAGTTCTTATTAAAATTTTGGAATATGCAATTCATCACTTTGATAGACAAAGAGAAGCATGTCATTTATTTTACCTTTCACGCTCATACCTAGGAACTGCAAGGATTCAACTTTTAAACAACTGTGATGAGTTTTGCAGAACCCAAACTAAAGGAGTCACAAAATCAACCCCAAATTTAGTCTTGAATTTTTATCTCTAACAGCTACTAAACCGTACTTTCTACAAGGTAATGCAACTGATATGAATAGTGGCAGACTTTAAAACCTTTGCCTGAAACTGTGCTGCTTGATGTTTTTTTAATAAAAATTTGTGATAGCACTAACATAAATGTATTGAATTACTGTATAACATTTTAAGGAAAAGCAGTTAGCAGGTAGAACTGATGTATATTTTAACAACCTTGAAACTAATTTTAAAAATCTGCTGTGCATACTGCAGTGATATAATAGAAATCATCTTAATTCATTAATATCTTTGTAATTTTAGATATAGTTCTTCTGTTAATATTGCGGGATTTGTTTCATGATTAGTGCAGCACCGACTCCACTAATATTAAATTGGAAGTACAATGGATATTACTTTTCAGAACATTTAGTACAATGATTTAATCATGTTTTTACTTTGATAACTGTATTTGGATAATAAGCAATGCTTCTACATTTATATAACGTGCATTCTATCATACATTATAATAATACTAATAGAAGATAGAAGAAAGCAACCCTTTACTTATGTAATTTGAAATTAATATAAACTGACATTTGAGCACTCATGAGAGAAAAAAGAAAAAAACAACAAAAGAGAAAAGAAAGGAGAAACTGTAAATGAAACACAAGAGGGAAAGTCCCAACAGTTCTAATTAAAGATATTTCAACATTAGAACTACAGCATCCACCCACATGTCATTCTTGCATGACATGTAACAGAAGATCACCAGTTTTGTCTTCCTTGTACAAAGTAATTTTCCCTATGATTGTTTATCAATAACAGCAAAAGTGAGAGTTTGTGCATAATCATATTCATTAATCGTACAGAAAAGTGACAATTTTAGTAAATCTTCCTGTAACCAAAAAATGATTGTTAACTTTCAGGAAACTCTGCCAGCCATTTATTATCCAGTATTTTACTGTCTAGACTGGTTTCCTTTATCAAGTAGGAGATAATGGAGCAGCCTGGAGAAGGTGACTAGCTCATTGCATATGTAAAAAAAGTAAAATGTGTGTTTCCTTTATTTCATTCAAAGAGGACAGAAGTGAGAACAAAAAGCCAAGCATATTCCTGACAGTGGCAGATGGTGCCAACCTTGCACAGCTATTTTCTTTGATTATTGGCTACTTATTATACTTTTAAAAATGAGAGACAAAGCCAGAAAGCTGTGGCTCTAGAAGAAGATAATGAAGTCGCACTGACATAGGTAATTGTCCTGAATGTCACATATGGATTTGTTTTGGATTTCTATAGAATTTTCCTCGATTTCTCCTTTCACTTTGTATTTTCTCTAGGAAACTGCCTAAACTGACTACAGATCTCATTATGTTCATACCAATTTTAGTCAGAGTTTGAGATTAGGTGGAATACATTTGCTTGTGCCATTTTAGAACACATTGAATTATTACAGTCTTTAAGAACTGCCTCTTTCTTTTCAAAGAATAATATTAAATCACAGTAGTCGGTATCTTATTTGTTTAACTGAGAACTACAGTGTGCTGAATCATATGGAACTTGGCACAGCTTTGAAAAAAATTAATGCTGGATTCAGAATGGAGGAATTTTTCAAAGTGTCTAAGTAAACATCAGGAGGTTTTTGAGTACTTTTATTTTTTTCTTTCCTGCTCAGAAGATCCTATTGCATAGTATAATCACAGTTAGATGCATGTTTAATGAAAATAAAAACTACAGCCAAGTTAGAATGAAAGAGAAAGGAAAGTCTACCATTTATGATTATTGGTTCTAACGCTCTTCCAAGCAAGAAAAGGCCAGTGGAGAAAACAACGTCTTTTCCACGGAGTGAATGAATCACAGTGCCTTTACAAAGGATCTAGAGAATGAATAGGAGAGTTTGGGGACCAAACAAAGAGACCCAATGAGGTTTTCCCTACCCAGGAATGTGACCAGTCAGGCTCCTCTTAAAGAGTAAATTTATTTTGTCAGCAGTAGAAGAAAATTCAAGCGAACGTGAAATGGATGCTGAGCTCAGAGACAGCCTTGACCAATAGGGAAAAAAGTATCACTGTCGTGTCCAGAGCAGAGGGGATATTATACACAAATTAGGTTAGTCTAATAATGATGTCTGAAGAGATTTTTATGGCTATGCATAGCCACTTGGATTTGTAATTCATGTGCCTGGAGCAGTGCTTTAATGCTAAACACATTACAAACCTGTACCCTCATGCTGGTGTGGCTGTGTTACAAAGGAGGCTATTTGCAAAGAGAAACGCCAGGTCACTGAACCTATGATCCTTTAATATTTGTTTCAAATAATTATTTAAAAATTAGAAAGCTCTGTGAGTTGTTTATGTTTGAGTCTTAACCCATTGCCATTTTAGATCGTGCATGGTCAGGAGAATGAAACGGGGTCTTAGAAGTGATATGGTTTCTCAGTAAATGATAAGCTTACCCCATGCCATGCATCACCTTCTAAAAAGTAGCTCTATTGACATAATTCCAGTTTTAATAATCTCAATTTCCCCCTTACTGTAAGAAATATAGCAATGAGCTTTTAACATAAAACAGAGATCCTTCTGCTACTCCCTTTCCTCAGAGTTTCTTTGAACTGCCTCTAATAGATCCCAAAGTACAAATGCTTTCTAGCAAAAAAATGTAATCAGGGTTTCAGTTTCATGTTCTGGGGCTTGGGCTGCGCTGTGCTCTAATTTACTGTTGTGTCCCTCTTTCCAGAACTGTTATCGTAGAATCATAGAGTGGTTTAGGTTGGAAGCGACCTTGAAGATGATCTAGTTCCAGCCCCCCTGCCATAGGCAGGGACACCTCCCACTAGACCAGGTTGCTCAAAGCCCCATCCAGCCTGGCCTTGAACACCTCCGGGGATGGGGCATCCACAACTTCTCCGGGCAACACCCTTAGTTATGACAAGTACCACTTTCTTTAAGTAGGAGCCTTTAGAGACTGTTTTGTTCAACCTTCCCTTGCTATCCTCATACCGCAGCATTGTCTTCAATGCTTGGTAGTCTTTGATGGCACAGCAGAGAGAGTGGGTCCTCTTTACTTTACAGTCTTACATATAATGAAGCAACACATGGCCCAACATGCAGCAGTTCTGATTCCTGGCGAATCAAAAACGGTTAGTGGTACTTACCATTCATTATGATGTTTCGTGTTTTTTTTTTTTTTTTAACATTATCGCTATAGTGCATTTTATGCAATGCTATTGAAAATGAATACATTCATTTTGAAAATCATTATCCTCCACTAAACCACTACATGTACACATGCAAAGTTACAGTACGGCAGAATTATCAGAAAACCTTGACAACAAATCTGCCAGTCTTCTCATCCCAAACTTATATAACACACGTATATAAAATATATATTAAAATTATGTAACATATAACATATATATCTTTCATATAACATATACATCTAACTATATAACAGCCCAGACATGCAGAAACACAAGTATCTGTTTTAAAAGTAAGCACACATGTAAGTCTTAACACTATCAGGAACCTGGTGCATTTTTCTGCAGTTTCTAAAAATGAGTCATTTTATGCCTGCTTGTTTTTGTTTGTTTGTTTGTGCTATAAATTTCTTGATTCTGTCTTTTGGTATGTGATTGTACAAAGGCCAGCAAACTGAGAGGAGGAATGCTTTTAAAGCATTTTTTATATATAGGGTTGAGTCTGGATTATAACACGTTCTCCCTGAGCAAAATTGTCAAATAGCTGTCCTTCAGCTATTAAATTTCAAAGGGATGTGATATTCACAGAGCTACTTGAAATTGAAAATTAAAAATATCAGAGGGAAATAATAACAATTAAATTCTACTGAAGATTTCCAGAGAATATATTCTGGAATACAAGGAATCGCTTGTGAGTTCTGCTGATGAAAAGGGAAAGTAGGTAGACTTGGGATCACTGGTATTGACGAAGATGGGATAGAAAGCATATTGATCCACAATCCACGAATAGTGAGGTAGTGAGAATAGATATATTCAGTGAAGAGCAATGCCTTTATATCAGACAGCACATGATGAAGTGTATTTGCTGGGCCTGCGCTTATATTTTTGGGGCACCAAAAATGCGAACTTAGACCCTGCACTTCCCATGACTTTTGCTTCATGTCAACTTTATGTTAATTACCAGTGGTTTTGGATAGGCAAATATATGCAGGCTATCTCTGTGAATCACAGAATCCCGCTATTCATGAGTGCATAGTACCGGATGATGTCCCCAGTCTGTAACTGTCCCCAGTCCATAACACCAATAAAATCCATAACATTGCTGCTAAATATTAATGAACCTCATCTGAAGAGCCATTTTTCCTCTCAAACAATATAGTGGATCTAGGCGAAAGATAAAACTTACAGAAGCTTTTATGTATTAAAAGCAGAGCCAGTTGGCTGCCTTGGTTAGGGTGACTAAATGCCAACAAAACCAAAATCTTCGTTTGCTTTGAAGACCTCATGCTGAATGAGAAGCTGTTGTTGAGATAAAGATACTCACGCTTCACAAGCATTTTCATTTTCTTCTTTTTGGATTCTCAAGAGAACAGAAAATTTAAGCAATAAAGCATGCCTGTCCCTTTGAGATCAGAAAAGCTCAGAATGTGCCTGCTTTGAAGAACTGAAGTTGATCGAGCTGAAGCATTGAAGTTCTGAGAGCGCGGAGACATTTGACCCTGTGAAATACTGACTTCACTGAAAAGTACACTAGATATTTCCTATTGCAGAAAGTAATATGACATTTATTTGTATCAGATGAGCTCTGTGCTGTTCAGGAGGTTGCTCTGTGAAGTAGTCGAGGAGGCTGTCGCTTGTAGCCCTTGATGGATAACTCCTGTAAAACTCACAAAGCAAGCATTTCCCAACGTGCTGTCCTAGCCGTCTTTGCTGAATACAGGTGTTTAGAGATTCCAAATCTAGCTAACACAGAAAGAGATTTCTTTAGTATGCAAAACTGTGCCACTGGGCAGGAATAAAAGAAACAAGTGATTGTTCTTGGTAACTTGGTATGTAAAAATCTTGCCAAAATTGTATATTGTTGCATGTAAGTGTTAACTATAGTTACCTCTGTAAATAGAATTGTACTTTTTCTGCAACAGGAATTTATTCTAATACTTTTATACTTTTCCTTCCTTAGCGGTATAATAACTACTGTGCCATATATATAGAAATTACTCCCAAGAATGTAACAAGCAGGATTCACACATTTAAATGAATTTAAAAAAAAAGCTGAACTGTTTCCAAATTCTTCTATCCAAGCATCACTTAAGAAACTGTTTGTTCAGTTCAGTTTCATCTCTGCAGCTGCCAAACCACTTCAGTTCTGCCAGCTCTGCTCTCTGATTGCAAAATAAAGGGTGGTCACTTCACAGTGTATGCAAGAAATATTATAATTTTGTGAAAATTATGACATTTAAGAAATCCTTTCAATAGTAAATTGCTAGGCTATCCTGCTACATGCCTATTTAGCAAAAAACAACAAAAAAGAATCTTTTATATTCACTTCTCCATGCCTTCCTATAACATTAGTGAAATATAGTATACTGGGCTTGCATTTTCTAAGACTGATGCACTTTGCTGCAGCTTACATTCATAAATATTTTTGTAGTATAATAGCCTGTCAAAACAAATCTGTTTTCCTCATTTGTGTGTGTGCAGAAGGATGTCCTTACTGCTTTTTGTCCATCTCTAAAGATAACAATAGGACAATAGTAATTGCATAACCTAGCAAAGCTTTTCTTTTCTCTTTTTTCTTTTCTTTTCTTTTCTTTTCTTTTCTTTTCTTTTCTTTTCTTTTCTTTTCTTTTCTTTTCTTTTCTTTTCTTTTCTTTTCTTTTCTTTTCTTTTCTTTTCTTTTCTTTTCTTTTCTTTTCTTTTCTTCTTTCTTCTTTTTTCTTTTTTCTTTTTTTCTTTTTTCTTTTTTCTTTTTTCTTTTTTCTTTTTTCTTTTTTCTTTTTTCTTTTTTCTTTTCTTTTCTCTTTTCTCTTTTCTCTTTTTTCTCTTTTCTCTTTTTTCTTTTTTCTTTTTCCTTTTCCTTTTTTCTTTTTTTTTCTCCTTAAGAATCAGAGGATGTGTGAAAAAATGAAGCAAATAGCCCCTTATTATATGAAAAATGTTGCTACATAAATTCATTAACCATTTTCATAGCTCGTGTCTGAAGATCGGAGTCTCCTGTGTCCATACTGTGTGCAGAAACACAAAGACATAATACATATGAAACTGCAACCTGTTTTATTAAGATGAAATGAAGATGATTACATTACCTTAATACTTCATCACATACATTCTTTTGAATTTTCAGAAAACTAATCTCAATGGTCCACTAGTCTCTGAATGAAAGGTCCCCACTTGATGTAAAGCAAACTATATAAATATATCATATTGCTTTTAGTCTCAAATATAATTTAAAGCAAAACAGAGAGGGAAAACACAGTAAGATTATTGAATGTTTTGCCTAAATTCCAAGCAGTTTTCTTCTCAGGAAAATAATTTTTCTCAGCTGAAGAAGAAATTAAAGTGTACTGAGAAATAAAGAATGAACAGAATATTAAGGGTTTTGTTTTCATGATTTTTTCCCTCAATAATAAAAATATTTCAGTATAAGTGGTGATACAGAAAAGTTATTAGAAATAACAAAATAGCAGGATGTCAATTTCTGCAGTATAAAGGCAGAAAGGAGGGAACTTCTAGTGATTTTTTTTAAATGGAACAAATGTCATAATGAGAACTATTACAGCATTCTGATTTTTCCTGTGACTAACATTTTATCTTATTCAGAGTACTGTTTCTATCAGATCAGGGTCTGTGTTTTTCCCATGGTGACCTGTATTTTGCTGGGTGGGAAATCTCATTCTGCTCAGAGAGACTCATTATGGGGTGAGGAATCGTTTTGAGGGCTGCTTTCTGTTCACCTTGCATTATCACTGTAAAGTGCTAAAAATGACTGCAAGGCAATACCAAATCGTAACGGTAGTGTCTTGCACCCATTTTCTACTTAATGTGTATTGCAATCTACATTAATCCTGGATGCTATCTAGTATGAATAAAAATTCTAGAAATAGGTATTGCCCTTTTTCACTAAGAATGATTTTTGAGAGGGATAGTTTATTTTTCCTCATGTTAGCCTCAAAACTAATACTTGATGTAAGTATAGATATTGAGACTTAGAAGTAATTCTAGCATGCATTTTACATGGGTTATTATGTAAACATTAGCATTTGTTTGTCAAATACAGTTTTCGCATATACTTGTGCAGACCCACTGAACTGAATATATGCGCAGAGATATGTCCTCTATCAAATCGTTAACCCAGAGAAATATATCCTTTGCAACACAGCTTCATGCCAATCGCCACTTCAGTAAACACTGCCACATCATGATGACTGCTCTGCAGGAATTAGCAATGAGTTTGTTTATAATCAAGTTTATCAATATTTATAAAGTACTGTACTTAAGGGGATAATATATTGATAAAATACAGTTCTAAAATGCATTACATTTCCACGTTATATTTAATGGCTAAAAATACATGTAGTGGGTGTGGAGTAATAGGGGCCATACCCCGCCCCCACAAACAGTTTCTTTATCACCCCATCTGCTACCCCAAATGCTAACTCTCAGGAACACCACTGCTTTGCAGCATGTTTTATTATTCAAGCTTTGGTGGGAGGAGAGCTGCAGAAAGAAAGTGTTAACTGTAGAGAAAGGGAGGGTCAAACCAAGACCCAGAATAAGCTGTATTGCTCCACTAATGCCAGGACAGTGGCACAAACTTCCGCTGGACCTGAACTGGCTACTAAATATCATTAGATTAGTTTAAAATCTGCTAGAAAAAAAGGAACAGTGAGAAGAAGGTCTAAACACATTTGTCAAAGAATTAATAAAGAGGCTAAAGGTATTTACGTAGGCAGGGAACATATGGAAGAGGAACAAGGCAGACTTTGAGAAGAAATTATTTAGCTTCATTAAAAAAAAAAACAAAACAGAACAAAGATAAGGCTAGGAAAAAAACAAAGATTACACTGTTTTCATATTGCCTTTCTATTTTTCCAAAAGGAAGCAGGAGTTGGGGCCTGATCCAAAGTGCACACAAGTCAAGCAAAGATTCCTAGTGCTTTGGATCGGGTACTTTGGAAAGAAAGAAATGCTGCTAAACAAGTATCAAATACTGATGAGTGTTAATGGGGGTTTAAGAGACAAAGCGTCCAGTTTGAAGCACTTATTGGCGATGTCTACACTATCACCACTTGCCAAAAACATTTCCATCATTGTGTGACGGTTGAGCTTTATAACTGGCTTCCAGCATTTTAATCTAGCGCAGCTCAAAGCAGGTGAGGAGCTGGCTGAATGTAACTCATCAAGATGAATTTTGGGATGACAACATTGTTCATAAATGTAAGTCAAATTCAGTAAGCAATTTCATTTGAAAAAAATCAGTTGGGGAAAAGGCAAAGAGGAAAGTGAGAAAATCAAAGGGTTTAGTTTAATATATTCAAAATTTAAACCCCTGATTTTTAATATTAGTATTTATCTTTTAAAATTGTTCTATTTTTAATTAAAAAAATATTAAAATGGAAGAATCCTGAAAAGGAGCAAAATGTTTTGTTTTAGGACAATTGAAATTGCTTAGGAAAACACAAAATTAATTATTTCTCTGATTATGTGATTCATCTGTCAATCTGCAAATTCCATTATTCGTGAAGCTCTGAACTAGATAATACACTTATAGCCAAAACGACTAGCCAATATTCTGGGCCTCAGTGGCACGTATCTATTAGGATGTGAAGCTGACCATATGAATCATGTTTTCTTTCAAAAAATCCCATTGATTTACAATGACTACCTAGAGATCTTCCTTGAATTCAGTCAGAACAAACAAGACACAACAAGCCAGAGAGCGTTCCCTGAAAAGATACCTTATTTCTTGGTTGCTGGTTTGCCACGTTTAGTTTATTTGCTTCTTTTCTTGGTTGCTTTCTCCTGTCTTTAGGTGTTATATAGGTGTTTATAGATTAGACTGACCCGTATGCTAAAATGTACGGCATGCACCAGTATACCCAAAGGTGTATGTGTTCAGTGAAAGGAAACTGTAGTTCCTGGCCCTAGAGTTCATTGAGCTGGGAGGGTGAGGAATGAAAGCATCTTACCAGAAGACGTATTAGTGACTTTCCCATAGGTAGTTCTCTGCCCCTGTAAAGACTCTGGTGAGTCAGAAAGTCAGTCTCAGACGGTGAAGAGTCAAGGTGGTGGTCTGTTTCTACTGCACCCAAACAGAACTTGGGATAAAATAGAAGATCTACATGTGGAAAACCCACAGTTCAGTATTAGAAAGTATGGGAGGTTGTGTCTTGATGTTAAACTGAATAGTGTCCTCTTAATTTATGTATGCCTCAGAGCCTTTTCAGTTTTCTGGCACTGGATAATCAAATCCTAGTATAATCAAGTCAGTTTTCAATTTTCCAAGCGAAAAGATTCCATGCGGTATACTCAGCAGTGATCCTTTATGAGGTACTATAAAAAGCCAAATTCTGTTTTATCCGTGTGGCCTTTCCTCAAGAAAATTTATGCTCTCTTGCTGTTTGAAATGTGTTAGCTGACACTCTTCTTCACCAGAAATGGCTGTGGACTGAGTCATGATCAAGGATGGGATGTCTTATATCGGGATGGCTGCAGTAGTTTCCTACCCACACTGCAGGAACAGTTCAGACACTGATGTAGCAGCTACAGAATTGCAAATAAGAGCTTGGCATTTGTGTAATAAACTTTAGCAGTTCAACTACTGCTTTCCGAGAAGCAGAGCCAGCTCTGTAGTCAGGGTAGGAATCTCTAAGAGAAGCAAGAAAAAGAGGGATACGAAGCACTATAACTGCCTCAACTTAAGCCATCCGCACTTGTGAATCAGATCCCTATGGTGTCTTGACTGTAGTGGTGTGTATACAGCAGGACACTTTGGAATGAAAGATAGTGCAGTATGAAATATATTCTATTATTACTCGGATTAACTGGGGTTGGAAGAAACAGCTTTTTATTAATCTTCATACAAGGATATTGGACATGGCTAGTCTGAGATTCAGAGTCCAGTGGAAAGGAAATTTGACACTAGAGGGAAAACCAGGAGTTCTTAGTGTTTCAAAATGAAGGAAAATAGTAGCACATTGTCTCAGAGAATACTACTATGGTTTTACAGAAAAAGGAATTGATCATATTGGATGTAGTCCGTTTTAAGGATGACACAGATAAGTTTTGCAAAATGTCAGAAGCCCACAGCAAAGAGATACAACTGCAGACAATGACTAGAAAGAACTAAAGTCTCACTGGTTACCTGGAATACTTAAACATGACATTCCCAACTCAGTAGGGAAGGACTGAGACTCACAAATTGTCTGCTAGCTAATTGTCTCTTGGCTCAGCTTGGGAAATGCAAATAGAACTAGACTGCAAAAATTGGTTCAAGAAGCCCTAACAGGATATCAAGCACTAAGCAGTATACAGCAGATGGTAAAAGATTTTTAAAAAGCAATCTTCTTGAAGTTCACAATAGTCTAAGGAGTTAGAAAATGGCAGGTGGAGCAGGAACTATAACAGGTTATGAATTGTCAATAATTTCCTTTTTCAGTGGCAATGAAACTGCTCTTGAAATCACCAAAAGGTTATAGAGATACACTGTAATTGGAAGACAAATACCTCAAGTGAGAACTGACACAAAGATGTAACAACTATAAGAACTGCAGAGGAAGAATGCAATCTGAATTAGCATTTATGAGCTAATACAGAGTTATGGTCAGTCCAGAAAATCTTGGACCTAGATGCATTTAAAAGAACGCACAAAAGAAACACAGACTATAAATAAAAAAAATTTAACAGCTTAAATACTTAGGAACATATTCAGTAGCAGAGCATTATTATCGCGATCATCAGTGTCCTTCACTACTGTACAAAGGACGCAAAATCTGTGCCCCAAGATACTTGAAGTTTACAGTCAAAATAGATATTGCAGCATAGAAATAAACAGTGTATATGGTAGGAGGCTACATTTGAAGAGTACACAGTGATGCAGGGACACGCGTGCGTACACAAACACTTTGAGGTTTTTACCTGCATTGGATGCCTATTTTATTTACTGGCTACCTCCGCTGACTTCTTCACTCCCCAGTAGAATACTAAGGAAATTAAAGGCATGACTGTCACCAGCATACCAGTTGTAAAAATAAACAATTCCTGACGACAAATAACAACTGTTAAAATTTTGTTGAATTTGTGATTTTCTGGCCCCTTATCCTCTCACTACGGTAGGCAACCCTCTACTTCCCCTATGCTTCAAGTCAGCCATTCTGTCTTCGGTTGAACAAACATACTGACAGCACAAATTAAAAAAGAACTTGAAAATGCTGTTATCAAGCTGATACAAAGTGAATGGAGGATGCTGTACAGTTTCAAGGAAATGGAAAAGAAAATTAGAACGTAATTATCTTTGTTAGTCTGCATTTAGATAGCCTGAGACAGTGGCATCAGAGACAGATGTGAATTTTCCCATTCATCCTAATGGAGCACTAACTGCAAAACATAATTGTGACAACTTTAATGCTAATAGTGTTAACTGTTCCATTTCTGAATCGTATGCCAGATATATCCATTATGGCACCACTTCATTACTGTTGAGCATACTTGATATGTACTAACGTTTCATTCATCTTAAATGACTACTTAGAAAAATGCTGCTGGAGCCCACAGAATGTCCAAAAGCAGAAAGGCACGAGGGACAATCTCAGAATCAAACATAAAATTGCTGCTTTCAGATCTCATTCCTAGACTTTTAGCTAAACAACTCATTGATTTCTGATGTCTGCTTGTCATAATATTGTTTTTCCGCCACAAGAGAAGTCTGATCGCTTCAGACTTCCCTTCCCCCTCTCTGATCTTCTTATGAGGAGCTCTTTAAATATTTATGTCAAAGTGTACCCATTAGAAATCAGTTTGAGACTTTCAAAAAAATCCAGCAAAACTGGGCTGCTGATAAGGAAGAATGTCACACAGCTATAGCCTAGAGAGACAAGGGGGAAGAGCCCGCAGCCTCAGAAAGCTGAGACTTTTTAACTCTGTGGGGTATTAGCTTTCCAGAACGGGTATGTTTGGAACAGCTACAATTACGTAGCAACAGAAAAAAATTCAATTCTTGCACCTCATCTCCTATGATTATAACAATAATAATGCATCAAAACACTTAAAGTCTTCCCACTCAATTAGCTCATGCGTGGGAGAGAGACAACTTATTCCTGCTTCTTACTTTACAGTTAGCCATTTGCCTTACTCTCTTAGCAGGTGGCAGGGTCCAAAGATACAGGTGGTTTTTCAACTTTTATTTAAAAAGACTTATAATTTGGACAAAATTCCTGTAAGCCAAGTCAAAAGAACCTGTCCTGCAACAGCCTTAACATGGCACATAGAGGAGAGAGCATAAGCACCGGTTATTTGGAGCACTGGAAGAAATCCCACTTATGTTTTTGTGCTGATAACCCAACTCAGAGGGAAAGAGATGATGCTCTTCAGGAAGCAAGGTCTCTCCTGCCCAGATGAGTTGGCAGGGAATAGGTGATGGGCCATGTTAGTGGAGAGAAAATCTTAGGTGATTCCTCTTTAAGTCAGTAGTTTTCTGTCTTTGCCACAGTGTAGTGACTCCCTTAAAGACCACTTTTGTATATATGTGTGTGTACACGTGTATATATGTATTTATACACACACATATAAGTACAAGTAAATGTGTATTTCTTGGAGATTCCTTGACTCCTCAAAAATTGCAGAAGAAAACCAAGGTGCTTGAATTTAGTGGGTGGAAAGTGGGTTAGAAATAGGACAGTTTATCAAATTATGGTGGTCCCATCCCACAGACTGTTGTCCTTTCTTTGCAAGCTGTATAAATTCAGCCTTCAGCTACATTTCCAACTTCGATTCCTTGTCACATTTCTCATTCCTGTCTCTCTGCTCAGCCAATGACAGCAGTGCCAATCTCCCAGTTGTTAAATCTATACGAAAGCTTCCCCCCTCCTACTTTATATCACCCTAAAAGTGATTTTTGCAGCCTCTCCTCCAGAAAGAGTGAATTTGAACACAAAGACAGAATATTTGAGCCAACGAGAGAAGTAAAAAGAGAATCCTTGAAGTCTTTTCTTTAACTTGCGTTATCCTATGCACATTACAGGAAGGAGAATGTCCCTTTAAATAGTTTGGGAGCCCTCTAGTGATTCTTCCTATCTTTCACTGAAGAAACGATGAGATCCTCCCCCCTTCCAGGGGAGGTAGGTGGAGGGCCCTTTCTGTACAGCTTGTGGACCCAGTGTTCGCTATCCCATGGTGCCAGCGTTGGCTACGCAAATCCACACAGAACCACAGAATAAAGTGGCACACAGAACCAGAATAAAGTGCTTTCCTTTCCTCAGCCATCTCTGTTTTTCCACTTTATTAATCGTGTAAAATCCTGTTTTGCAAAGTTGCAGACTCTGGGAGGTCAGAGACTTACATCTTGGCAGCATTTTGTCTTGGCTTGCAAAGGACCTTCAGGGCAGAACCCCAAGTACGTGTATGCTTGCGTGTGCTGCAAACCCTTCCTTCTGAGTTATCAAGAATTAGAGTGTAAATCCCGAGCCGTCAGATTATGGTGAGAGCTAAACCTTTTGCTATTCTACCATTACAAACCATAAGCTCTTATAAAATATATTTTAAGGAGTCCTATTGAATCGCACAGTATGTAGCATAATGTAATCAATACAAGAAGCTGCATATAAATAATCTGTTTGGATTCTCACACATTTTAAGATGAGAGAGGGCACCATTCCCAGCAGTACTCCCCCCCTCCCTCAGAGTTCACACCTTTTATGGGGGAAAATGATTGTAAAGTATTCATTTAAGCCAATAACCAAAGCTTATGTTATTCATTTCTCGGTGATATACATAGTGCTCTTTTTGTATACTATTAACTGTGGACATATGCTTTTCATTTGACTATGTTACTTACACACACAATTCTTTTAAAAAATATGTAAAATATAACAGCTGCTGTAAAAAAAATATTTTTAGATCTCTGAAGTGCCTAACGAGCTGCACTGCACAACAAAAATGGATTGGTCTTTGTAACATGCCCATAGTAAAATACCACGGAAGAGTTTCATCCACTTGGTCATCTCCCTGGAAGGGAGCAAATTGACACAGTTATAGTAGGACTACGTGCTTCTGCAGGGTACGTTCCTTGGCTGTGACAGCAAGGTCTTGATCGTTCACTGCATCAAAGCAATGATACAAACAATGGATCAGCCAACTTTTAAAACAGCAGTATAAAAGCAATTGTAAAGGCACCAACTGTATCATCTGAGCTCTGCTTTGACATTGCTGTTTTCTGATGGCAAAAATATACCTATTTCCTGCCAGTGTAAGTGAGAGATTAGGGGGTAAATATAGAAAACCTAAAGTTTGCTTTGGATGAGAAGTTTTTTCTTTATGAATTATTGAATAAATCAAATATCCTTGGTTCTCATCCCAACAGAGTGTGATGATTGCTAGCTTGAAAAAATGTAGCAAGAGCAAACGTTGGCAAGAGTGAAGCATTATAATGTGATGTCTACAGAGATCTAGGGATAGGAAGGATTGTCAGTTACAGTCAATGCTATCAGTGTTGGTAGAAGATGTTTAAACTGTAATTCTACCTAGATTAAGGTACATAAAACCAGTGTTCAGGGCTTGAAAACAACCTGTGTGAGCCTCTTTTAAGGAATGAATTCCCCCGCTGGTTAATACATAGATACACATTATTCCATTGCAGCACTTTTGGCTGCTACCATGTGAGGGAATGGCAAGTATGGAAAACTGCCAAAACTGAATGTCTTCTTCCTTCTCTTCCAGTTGATAAGACAGGAGAACTAAAATGCTTTTTTGAAATCAGTCATGTGGTATCTGGAGAGTAGGATGAGAAAACACAATCTTCTTTATGAAGATACCAGTCATACAGTGGTTGAGAACATACTCGGGAGGATCCTGCTCTCAGAAGAGCTCTGACATTCCCTGCAGCAGCTGCAGCACCATTCTGCAAATTTTCTGCTCCCATTTGATGGGGAGCCATAGTCTTTCCTTGCGCCAGCTCCTGCTCTGCCAGTTTCTGCCAAAGCATCTTGCATCGTTCCTGTTTATTGATGCTTCCAGAGTGTTAAGTCCAATGTGTTCAAAGGTGTCCAGGGTGTTCAAAGCTGTGTAGACAGTGTCACTGAAGCACTTCCATTGTGCTTCAAAGGTATCCAGGGTATACAAAGTTGCACAGACAACGTCCCTGAAACCTTCTAGTCAGCTTTATGTCACAGGAAGTTGCAGTAGTGGTATGCAGCTGTCTTTCTACTGATTTTCAGTGCTGATTTTACAGCAACAATTTTACAGCAACAATTTTACAGTATTAACTTTAAAATTGGTGAAATTTAGCTTATTGCAAAGCTTTTGCTTAGTTTGATGTGTATGTCAGACTTTCCACAGATCAGTTAATTTGACATTTGAATCCTCCTCCCATAGACTGATGCTGATGTTGGCTTGGAAGTGGTGTAATCAATCACTGCCAATTTTTAGAATGGGAACACATCTAGGGAATTTTGGTTTTGCTTGGAATCTGAAGGCCTGTGATCATATTAAGTATATTATTTAGGAAGAGTGGGTCACTGCTTTTGCCCTTTTCATACCGTATTTTTCAATAATACCAGCAGCCTTGACAGTCTTCCTGGAGCAAGCTTTGATGCCACCAGGATAATAATTATGCTTGTCTTTGGTATTGAAGAATTGATATGCTCTGTGTCTTCATAAAAGTTATCTCTTATTTTAGCTGTGTTTAAGTAGTATTCAGTCAGTAATAATGGTGACATAGCATTTCTTGTAAAGTAGCAATCTTGCTGTACAGTCATTTTTGCTGTTGTGCAATCTAGTTTATTGATCATTGGAGACGTAGCAGTGAAACCACTGTCATTTTCTCTGTTATTTTCTCAGTAACTACAGGTATACAGTACAAACAGCCAATCCATGTTTCCTTAAGATTGGCTTTCCTCTTAAGAAAAACTTCATTTAGTGTTATTATATGAATTTCATACCTGGTGACTGCATTGTTGGAGAGGGCAGTTCTACACATTGGATGATTAAGTGGATATCACTAAGTGTCTGTATGATTCTGCTATGTTCAAAGATGTAAATTTAAAGGACTTAAAATAACAGGAAGGGAGGTTTCTCGGGGAATGTCTGCACTGTGCAATTAAATGCAGTGCTGATAGCCCTGACCCATCTACAAACTGACCGGCTGCGTTAGCATAGTTTTGCACTTCAGTCAAATATTCGACTCCCAGTAGCAAGCCCTGGCTCCAGCTCAGTGTCGTGGTGATGCAGACATACTGCTCCTGCTTCCAGAGCAGGAGTTTGATCTGCTGTGCTCTGTTGTGTGGGAGTCACTGAATGCTAGTATGGCTTCTGATCCTGAATTTTGTGTGAGCAGATTTTGCAATTGTAACTGCTATTGAATCCATACCTACAGCTTTGCTGTTTTTTTGTCACCTCAGAAGTCTGAAAGAATGGTAGATCAACTGGATTTCGATGCCAAACATGCACGCTATAGCAGTATCACTCATTTGGATTCAGTCACAAGATAGAGACAAAGAATATGAAGTCAAGCTGGCTATTATGTTTGGCTATAATTCCTGTGGAATTTGATAAACTTCTGTCAGTGATCTAGTGTGTGTACCTAAACTGCATGACAAACTTCCTGCACAAAGCTAGAACTGAATCTAATTTGACCTCAAGCTTACACACCTGTCTGCAGGTGTCTTTTTGCAACAGCAGTTCTTTGGAAGAGATTTTAAGCTTAACAGTGGAGAGCAGGGATTTGGTTTCCCTTGCTGCTGACTCCTGAACTAAGGAACTAGCCTAATTACGCTATGCTCAGAAGGATAATACAGAATGGATTGATTTTTAAAATGATATGGCACTTGTTTTTTTGATGTTTTGGTTTGGGGAAAAACAAATTGTGCTTAAATTTTAAGTGGCTTTTGGATTTATGTAAGGGAAGCAGAAAGGTAGGAGAGGAATACTTGTGTTCCTGGGGGATTTCTCAGCTCTTCCATCTCATATGTACAATATGCATTGAACTTTTTTGTTAGAATGAGGCAAGACAAATGGAATTTGGGATGAATCACTCTCAATAAGTAAACGTGTCTTATTCTCAGTTTAGTTTAGACGATACACAGTGGATGTGAAAGATGAATTAGAGCTTGAGGATTGAGAGTGTAACGTAAAAATCTGCACTAGGGGGCAGCCGATAACTGATGTGTTGGATTAGTAACGCCGTGTCCCTTGTCACTCATGAGTTGGCCCAGAAGATCCACGTACCGCGCAGCCTCTCAGGCAAGGTTTAAGCTCGCAGAAACTGTTCAGTCAGTGCTGTCTCTCCTGCGTAAATACAGGAATGAAAAGGTCTTGTCTGATACTAGAAACCCTGCATGTGAGAGTGGTGGTGAACTACAGCGATAAAGAAAGCTGGGACAAAGAAATCTCCTTTTAATTTTAGCAGCAGTATCATTCTGTCTCCAGGCTTTTTCAAGAGCTGCATTTTCAAGCAAGGTTGTTGATTTTATTTGATTTCATTCATCTTAAAGTAATTTACGTTTGTTTAGACAGAGTACATTTTTCTAGGGAAGAAGAAAGAAAGATGAAATTTAGCTCATTGTCAAAATAAGCAGAAAAACTACAGTCATCAAGCAAACAAGATAGCTTTTGAAATCTTTTCCTCTTTTAAGTTGCTTTAATATACAGTTATACTAAAGATTGTTGCTTATTGCTCAACTTTTCTGTCAGCAGCACATACTCATGAAATGACACTTCAGATTTTGAAGTGAATTTACCCAATTCAGCAGAACACTTAGATGTAGGCCTGGAATGCAGGTAGGAAGCTGTAAGTGCACTTCAGATTCAGAGGTTCGGAGTTCTTACGGCAAGAACGTTTATGTCAAGGAGGGAGGTTAGGTTCCATGACCATTTGGCAGTGCTATGATTGCCAATCTGAGTGTTGTTCAGGGAAACTGTTGAGGTTGCGAGCAAGGTATGAGTTTTGGATCATAGTAAGAAATCAGAAAAAGTCCCCGTCAGAGAGGAGTTGAGAACCACTGCATAAACATACTTGAAATCTGCTTTGTATTTACTTTGCAGAACACAGCTTCAGCTCTCAGAAATGAAAATTTTATTTCCTGTTTTGCCAAATGAAGGAAGCTGAGGCAGGGGGACAAAGTTATACTTCCAAAGTGTCACAACAGGGAAAACTGGAAAAGTTTTTTGACAAAGGAAGACAGAAAAGTGCTAGAGGAAGAAAACGTTCCAATGGCACAGTGTGCACCAAAGTGTGGAGCCCTTGCTAGGCTAATCCTGTTGGCTTTGCTATACAGTGAGGAGAGACAAGCTCCTCTAGAATCAGAGAAAGACCTTCACTTCTAAGGGAGGTTTTTAATTTTCCAATGATTAAAAAGAAAGCTCAGAAAGATCTGACGAGCAAGGGTGAAGTTTAATTCTTTATAGTGCGAGTGAGTGATTTTATAGTTTCCCATTTTCATAACTTTCCTTCTTTCTTTTCTTACAATATCTGGCACGTATCTTACAAAAGAGTATATAAACTGCCTGCTGGGTTTCCTTAGTAGGTAAAGATGTGGAAGTTTGTGAATCTCAGCTTTTCCCCGCTTCAGAACCTCAGGAAGTTATGGTCGTGCCCAAACCCACAAGATCATATTTTCACTTTTGAACTTATATACACTAAGAATAGATTTTGTGTCAGTTTGCATGATTCATTTTAAATTAGGGTCCTGATACATAAATGAGGTTTGGAGACTACGTTAGTGTGAAAAGTAATACATTTTGGCACTGTGAAGCAGAGTATTACACCTGTACCAAGTTATCAGCATTGTGTATTTTACCTTGTAAAGCTACAAATTATTTGCTGCTCATCTCCTTACTTGAGCTATTGCAGTTGTAATCCACTGAGACCATCCTAACTGGAAATTTTCTTAATGGAGTTGATGGCTGGTAGGGAATTTTGCATGTCTGACATTTCATTTCTTCACATGCTTTTTAAGCTATAACCATGTGCATTTGTTCACCTATGTATTGAAAATTTTTTTTGGGGGGGTTGTTCCTCATCTTTGCACATCACTGATGTGCAATGTTGAGCAGTAAGGGTAAACTATTGTGTGGGGCTTCACGTTTGATGGGTCAGTTATTTAATAGTGTATTCTTAAGACTACCAAGGGCACTCAGAGATTTATGCAAGCACTTTTGTATCATACAGCAGTAAAAATCCCATTTTATCAAGTGAAAATGCAGTGGTGGAAAATAAAAAAAATATTAGCTGTGTAAAATACGAGAAACTTTAATACCACTTCACCATGACTGTCGTCCGCCTGTTCAGATCAGAATCCGACAATGCTTTTTTTCTCTAGCTCCCCTGTATATTGTTTTTAGACTTATTACATGATATCACCATCTGTGCTACTCACATTTTGGGTACAATTCTAGATCTGCCTATTTTAAGACATGAATTTATAGCTGAAGTGCCTGAGAATCTCAGAGTTACGCAGACATTCTCTCTGGTTTTGTGCCATATCAGCATATATCAAGAAGATAGTCCCTGCCCCCCAAGGCTAAAAGTTCAAATGAGCAGGGAGAAAGGAAAAAATGACAAAAACCAAAGAAATAATAAGATGATATTGATAGGTGAGATAGTTGTCAATTCACTAGTGTTGATATATTTATAGGCATCGAGACAAAGGAAAGCTTGAAAGATTTGAAGATGCTGAGGTGTTTTTAATCAGTAAATAATCTATTATTAAATTAGGACTTTGCTCTGGTGGTTATGAGTCTCATTTTACACATAATCAGAAACATCATCCTTGTCACTACTGTGTTTTCTGCATAAAGCACATTGCTATTTTACAATTGATTTGTGAAAACGAAAGCAATGAAAATTCAATCCAATGCACTGATCTGTATTTTTGTCTCCTGTTTTTTTCTGAAAAACTTTCAGCCATGGTTGAATAACAGCAAAGATTTCTTCAAACTTTTTAGTTCTGAAAAAGAGCTTCTGGCTGCTGCAAATGTTAGGAAAGGACTACGAGAGAGGTCAAGGAAACCTTAAATGCATTCACTGATTTTTCAGCAAAGAACATATTGAAATAAGCTGTGCATTGCCAGAATTAGGCAATATTACCAGACACTGGTCTTACAAATGTTTTTGGTAATGTGATTGCCTCTCACATGCCAGCTACATTAGAATCAAACAAATATATTTTTAGTAACTAGTTCAGAATTGTTTAGTCGTCTTCTGCTAACAGAATAATTCTTTATGAGCCCCGATTTTGACAGTTTTATATAAACTGAACTGACTGGCAGTAACTGACTTTGTATATTAATTACACTGACGTTCCCTTTTTCTATCTGGATGACTAAATGATATAACCAAGGGGTGTCTTGATGAACTGAGACATCAGAAGAATGTGGCAACCTTCCTTCCTGAGCCAGGGATGGCCCAATCTTTGTTCTTGAAGGAAAGAGATGTTGCTCTAAGATTAATTTTATGACCGTATTTAAATTTTCTCCTCAAATATTTTGTACATGGTTTGAGGTTGAACTTGTTTATGGTAGACTGAGGTCAAATGGAAGCACGAGTAGCAAGTTCTTCAGGCTCTATACCCAGCAGAGTGATGGCACTAGCAAGGGTCTGAGTTCAGGCTACTGGGCAGTGCGTAGCTTGGACTTGGCAACACACTGACAAGGTCATGTGGCCTTTGGATCTGACCTGGCTCCTGGTTTGTTGTAGAATACAATAACTATGCATTATGATGCATTTTCTATATGATAATGAAAACTAATTCTGTTTCTGTTTCTATTCACCTGTCCAATTATGTTAGTATCATTCCTCAGTGCTGCTAGTATAATTCTTTTTTTTCTTATTCCATTTTAAAATGTCTTTACTGAAAACTGATCCAAGGAGAAAGGTCATATATAGCAACTATCTAAACCACTTCTAACAAACACAGCGCAGAAGGACTCTTCCAGTCCTGTCCATTTCAGTGAGCAAAAGGTTTATTCTCACTTATACTGACCGTCATGAATACCTGAGAATTATTGAAGGACGGTGTGAACCAACATCTTTTTTTGGTTCCGCCTCCTGCTGGTGGTGAAAAAAACACCTTTGGCGTTTTCTGTGCATGTGTAACCTTGCTCTCCAGGCTGCTTTTAGGGCTTTTGCCCTGTTAGAATGGTGCAACGCACTCCTTACATGAAAATCAAGCTTATTTTGAACAACTTCTCATACAATACTTACCGATTTATACAAGACAAGTCATTAAGGTCTGAGTGATTAATATTTCTCCACTTTTTTCCCCCCAGATATCGATGCATTGTAACCAGTGTGAAAGTTCAGTTGGTCAGATGAAAACTAAAACTTGTGAGATATCAAAGCTGTATTTAAGAGCAGAACTTAATTATTTTAACTGCCAGGCATGTCTGATTACTATCTTCCAAACATTCATAGCTCTATCATAAATATATAGATTTTCACATTTTCCTAATAAATGAATGAAAATACCTTTTGGGGAATAAAGTGATATGTTTTAAAGGCATTTGTTTACTTTTTCTGTAAGCTCCTGAGATGGCTAACATACTAGTTGTTAATCACACCATCTGTTCAAGCAGTGTTTGACTAAATGAATCAATTCATACTTTTTCTTCTTAAAGCAGTTTTTTACAGAACAATATGTTTGTGTCTATTACCCCATCATTTGGCAATGTAATATGAGATATTTTAATTTTCCTATTTATTGTGCATGGATTTTCAATCTCCAAATATTTTTTTTTAAATATGCATACAGCACAGAAAAGCTGTGTCTATTGATTTCTGTAGCATTGCAAACAGTGGAAAAATCTGTTCCATTCTGCTGTCAAATTTCAACCATCTGATTATATTTAAATGAGTTATTTCAACATGTTTCATTTGAATGACCGTCATATAAGCGATTCCTCCTTTGTACCGAAGATGGCAGTGGTGCACAACCTACCTAGCCGCTGGGATTCAGCCTGGAAGAGGTTTGCTCGGATTTTGGTTACTAGTTCCNCTGGTGAGCTTACACTGACATAATTCCAATCAAAATTCGGGCTAAATAAGGAAAGTGCAGCTTGAAATAAATATAAATCCAAGTTTAGAAAGATTGTAACCGATCTGTTTTAAAATTTGTATCACGTGCACTTTCTAGCTCCAGCTGAAGCAAAAAATCATCAATGTCCATGCATCAAATCTTGGTGATTCCTGGAACCTCATGCAAAAAGCTGTAAGTTTCAAGTGCCTATGGGTCATTTCTAACCCCACAGAAGCTTTGCACAAATATATTTGGATAAGTTCCTGACTCTTAGTTTACCTTAAACCAACGTTTTGAGTTTCACCCTAATGTTGATTCAGAGGAGGAATGCTGGGCTGAGCATCAGGGAGAATCTGACAATTAGTAAAATAATTTCTGAATAAAGATAATGATTGAAGCCACACTGGTAGTACTAACAAATAAAATCAAAACAAGTAACAAAATTCCTTCAGTATGCTGTAAAGAACAATCTTGCAGGAAAATTGACTGAATGACTTCCTAATAATTTTGCTATTATTGTGGACTAAAAAAACCTTGATACTACAGAGGAATCAGAGGTAATGATTTTTCATAAAGTCGCTTAAGAAAAAGCAAGTGCTTTTCCTCACTCATGTGATGCCACTGTCCAGAAAGTTTGCTTTATAAGAGAGGCGATGTTGTCCTCAGAGGCAAATACCTAATATATTAAAGACAAAAATTGTTTTAAAATTTTGGCCTATTTGTATTTCGTTTTTCAACACGAGTCTTATTTGTGTAAATTCATATATAGTCAGGTTACTTGGCCAGACTTGTTTCTGAAGGATTGCATGCTATAACAGAAAAGTGTTTACTAAGTAATGAAGAATGCTGAGATGATCTTAGTAGAGTCTTCATCACCCCTTGGTTTGTCTGGTTTTATTTATTGATGGTTTGGGTTTTTTTGTTAATAACAGAGAAAGAAAGTGAAAGAGCAAATGTGTCTGTGAACGATGTGTCAAAATTTTCAGGCCGTAAATTATAATCAGTGTTGTGTTGTGCCAGTGGAACATAGTTGTCTTGCAGGATCATAAACAGAGCAGGAGTCTGTCAGTAATGCAGGCATCAAGCAGGTAACTATACTAAGGAACAGGTTCATGGCCTTGAACTGGCACTAAACGTGAACTGGAAGCCAGTTAAAGGTAATAAATAATACATGTATTGTTTTCTCAAGTGTGCTGGTAAGGTGATAAACTGCTAACTTATTTTATATAAAGTGGAGATTTTGTATTTCTTCTATTTTAATTATCAGCTGACATTAGTCTGCTCTGAACGTATTGCATGAGTCATTGTGAAGTGACTCCTCTGAGAAAAAGGATTATTTATTGGCATCCCAAAGACAAAATAAGACATTCTTTCACCCTCCAAACCTTTTTTTTTCAAATCTAAATATTTAGCATTTAGCAAACTTGATCCACTGTGCTGCTCTGAACCACAAAGCTTATTTGACAATGGAGGGGCCCATCCCTTCAGTAAAAGAAAAGGACAGCCTCCTGATTAAGCTCACAGCGTCACTTAGGTCATGGTTAAGTTTCATTTTGAACCAGCCACTCTTCATTCCAATCCTGGTAGTATTAATATATAATGGCATTTATTTCATGTCAGTGATTTCTTCTACTGGAAACATGTCATTCTCATGTTGTTGACAACGAAGGTGTTTCATGTCTTCACCATTCCTAATGGCTCATCCATAAAGGTAGAGAAAGGAAGGGAGGAAGGCAGGCAGGAGAAAGGATGGCCTTACACTCTGTAGGCCTCTGAAGGATGAAGGCAGTTGTTCTAATGCTACACAGTTCACTTGTGCTCTTGGGGTCAACAATACCTTATCAAGTATATTGAAGTCAGCACAGAGGGCAATATTGAGACTGAGGTTTAGTTTCAGGGTTTAAAGCCTTAAAGAAGTCCTACTGGGAATTTCTTCCCTGAGCCCTCATCCATCTCCTTCAGAAGTATATGTAAGCTTCATCCAAGTATTTTAATTTCTCTGTGTTCTGTTTTATTTATTTGATTATCAAAACCCTGATTTTTGAACAAAATTTTCAAAACTTTGTTTTCTCTCCATTCAACGTGTTACGGAAGCTGACTTTTTACAGTATACTTTTAAATGTGGGTGTGAGTAAAATTAGTAAGTCAGTTGTCACATCATATCACTGAGAAGCTCAGGTATAGCTATGGCATCAGTAGGAAACCGCTCCTGCACTGCTCTATCTGGTTAATTAAAAAAGATATCTGAGCGGTTCATGTCAACTTGAATAATAATACGTTCTTTCTGTACATATTAGAATTCTCCTTGGAAAATCCAGTAAATAGTATTGCCATGTTGAAATTGTAGATTTTATTCAGCAAATAAATCAGGTCTCCCATTTTAAAAGGAAAAGATATATGTTTTTCTTCAAAATAAAAGCAATTCTACTGAGAGAACTAAATTTACCTTCCTTACATTAATAATCTGACAAATTTGACTTCCTTACCATTTGTATCTCATGTGCAATTTTCATTTTCATTGGGTGGAGTTGTTCCTTAGGAGTTCAAAATGTTCCTGATCTTTTTGATTAGGCCGCACTTTTACAATTATCTAATCTTGAAAGCGTAGAATCTTTCATAATGTAACCTGATCTCTTTCTTGCTTTTATACACTACGAGCTGAATTTGTGCAGTCCTTATTCATACGGTTGATTACTAACTCATATATAAATCCCAGTGACTTCTGTGGGATCATTTTTGTAAGTTCATGTAAGTAGAAAGTAGATAATATGTATTTTTTTTGTATGTAAAATAAGTATAATGTGATTACTCTTTTGTTGCAGAAGGTCTCCTATGGGTTTGTTACAGATCTTTTCTAAATATTTTACAATAATGATTAATTTTCTTCTCAAAAATGTCAATTTTCTTGAAGATAGCCATTTTGAGTTCACTAAAATAATTTTAAAAGCTTTTAAAGATTTTTTAATCAATTAAACCCCATGATTTAACTGAAAATTGGATTGTACTAGATGACAATTTTATTTTTTTTTGCTGTTTATAAATAAATGCAAAATTAAAATTAATGACTTTTAGAAGAAAAGAAACAAGGGCCAAGCGGAGATCTTAAAAAATTTGGAGAACTTTCAATTATTTAATATAGTTATAAGATTATTTGTTTTGGATACCTGTTGCTGTCAAGTTAGAAACTAACTACTTCTCATTATATATAGCAATAATATTCCATTTGTACTGCAGAAAGTTGTCATCAGTCTATATAGGTAAAAATTAGTCTTCGGTACGTTTGTTTTGAATTTTGTACTGTAGCTGACTGGGACGTGGAGACAAAAGAGAAAATACCATCTAACTGCTCCTCATGAAAGGCAGCCAAACAGAAAAGGAACCTTTAAATTTTTGAGGTTGTATCTGCATTGAAAGCTAAAGAGTTGAAGGGTCCATTTCTATTACTCCACCTCTAAATCTCTAAAATTAAATAGTTTGGAAGTCTATAATTTCTTTCTATATTGGTGCAATAGTATCAGGTGTTAGGAAGTATGTTTGCTAGGAAGCGTGCCATAGGACTGATGGAGTGGCTGGTGTTGGAGCGGGAGTAGGATAGAGTCAAATTGGAACTTAACAATGTTCTCAATGATATTTTGATATTTCAAGCTCTGGAATGTCAACACATGTGAGTTGTTATTTTTTCTGTGTTTAGTCATGGCTTTCTGTCCCCTGTGAAAGATGTGAAAGACTTTTTGTCAGTAGTAGGGCTTTGTTATTTTTCTGCTCTGGATTTTTGGTAAATAAGAACATTTTAATCCCAAAATAAGGGAATAAATTAGTAGAAACCACCCTAAATCTCTTCTGGCAAAAAAAGTTGCACCCTTGCTATCCACCAATAGTATGGACAGATTTTTATGAGTTTTAATATAATAGCTCCTAAAAATCATTTGGTATGAGATCCTCTTTATCAGACACTGCACTCAGTAAAGAACTTGGAAGTCCAGTGAGGTTTAAGTTAGTGTGCATATGCTATTTAATGGCATCATGCTGCCAATTCGTTACATGCCTCCCACCTACCTTTAACTGGTGCTTAGATGATAAACTAAAGTTGTTTAACCTGTGTTTGTGGCAGAGGGAATAAGATGAAGGAAAAGAAAGAAAGGAGAAAATGAGCGAGACAAATTACAAGACTGCTTCTTTGATGATGAAAATGCTTTATCAATTAGGTCCATGTAATGTCTGATTCTCTACCATCTTCAGGCTGTACATACTCTGCTCTTCACTGAATCACATATTTGTTCATTATATACCACTCTTTGTGCTTTTACTCCCCCAACTACTTTCCTCTGTGGTGGCGGCAATGCTCTAGCAGCTTGACAATCTCTAACTTCCAGTTTTCTCCTATTTTAAGGAAATTTCGGAAGGATTGTGTAAGAGAGAGGATTCAATAAAAAGTGAGTACTAACTGCTAGCTATAGCCCCTGGAGACATTGTTAATTCCATAGACTTATTTTCATAACAAAAGGAACTACAGTACAGTAATTCCATCTAGAAAGGAAGGCTCACAATCAATGGGCTATGCAGAGAATTTTTTCAGTTAGTTGCTTATTCCTGTATTAGTTTGCATGTAAACTTTTTCTTTTTCCTTCTGTTACAGGACCTTGAAGAATCAAATCTTTTATACATTTTATTTAAACATTGTAAAAATATGCCATTTGCAATTTAAATTGATTACATCTCAAAGCAGAGAATAAAAGGAAATAATGATGACAGCAAGACTTGTTTAAAAAAATGCTGCAAATGTGGTGATGTATTATTCAAGGACAAACGTTTCCTTTACGCAGTGCAAGAATCCGATAAGTTCCAGAATACTGTCAAATTACTGCAGCAGCGGTGTTGCAGCTGTAGTAGAATCTCACCTCTTTTTCTGCACTTGCTTTTGCCTCCTAATCTCTTTCTTTATTCATTAACACAGAAATGAAGTCTCTTGTGGACTTAGCACAGTGCCCCCCCTTCCCATTTGCAGGCCACTTGCCAACACTTTCTAAGCACTTAAATGAATCTTGTACAGGAAACGCAACAATGAGACTTATCCAGGGTAGGCCAGATGATAAGACTTTTGATCCTTCCAGGCTCCTCCACTCTAGACAAGCGTGAACACAAAAATAATGTTTCAGAAGCACAACAAACAGAGACATTTGGAAGCAGGAGTTGTGGTAAAGTGTGATTTTCTGGGCCTGCTAACAATAACATTTTTTAGAAAGGTAAGAGGTATGACAATGGAGTCATTTTTACCAAGATGGAGGCAAACCCAGCTCCAGTAGACTTAAAGGCACATTACTGTCACGATCACCTGTGGCTGTTTGCTTTTCTGTTGTCAAATTGACTGTTACTGTGAAATACAGTGCCTCATGCCATTTCAGGCATTGCTCCATCATTCACTCTCTTCCTATAAAACTCTGAGTAATCTGCTTTTACGTAGACAATTGAGTGGAGATGGACTAACGCTTTCCCACTTGCTTACTGAAAGCTTCTCGTGTGGGGTTTATATGGTCTGTAGAAAATAAACAGAAAATTCCATTATGCATCATACGAACAATATGATCTAGGTCTTGATTTACCCAGGTGTTATGATAATCCCTTCCTCAAAGGATAACCTAGAAATGGGGGTGTATCTACACTCAGGGTGTGTGAATACAATTTACAGATGGCAAAGCACTGTATTTTCTAGAGTACAAGATGCATGTATGATTTATTTGTTATTTCATGCTTACTTCAATTGTTTTAATAATAAGTATTTCTAACGACTTTACACTTCAGAACTTACAATCTGTATAAGTTTTAAGAGCATATATTTTTACTTCTATTCTTCTCAAAGCAAAAAGTCATGGTAAGCCAGTTTTGTATTGTTACATCCTCTCAAGGGACTTCAGTAAAAAAAAGCCTGCGAAACATTGCACTAGATCACCAGTCAACGAGGCCACTCACAGTACATAGACCTAACTGTGTTCATAAGTCTTTTCTGGGTCAGGGCCGAAGAATGTATTCACTTGCCAGTACTGCTTTAAAGACAACTTAACAAACAAAAGAATCAAGCACAACAAGAAAAGCATCATTCTTATGAAGACACTTGACATTCCCTGAAGCATCCACACCCAAAAAATCAGTCCACACCTGAAAAGCAGACTAAACTAAAAGCAGTTTAAATATGTTCTAGTAGGAGAAGTTCAAATATTTGCAAATATTAAGCAATTGTTCTATGTACTTCTAATTCATCTGGTCACGTTAAACCTAAATATGCAAAGGTCTCTCAGTATCACTGAGAATACTGAAAACGTGATAAGCACCGAAACCCGTTGTATTCACTGAAAATGTGTAACTGTACATTCAATAGGTGTGTAGTAATTCTAAAGATGTTGTCTTTTCATACTTCAGATTCCTCGGGCTTCATACACAGTGTAATTAACCCCCAGTTGAGAACAACCTCTGTTGTTCATTCAATACATGAATTCTGTCAGTACAGCTAACATACCAAGCAGATTGTGTTAAGAGTATGCATATATTGTTACAAAATGCTTTTGTTTTGTACACGTTTTTGTACTACAGAGCATACTAATTGGAAAAAAAATCTATGGGCAACATTGCCAAGTTACATGTTGAAGTAATAAAGATATATAAAAAATGGATTTGTAATGGAAATACTGAATCTAAAGAAAGAGGCTTAAATGGCTGCTTCTCTCTGTCATTTAAAAAGTAACTATATCTATAAAATTCCATCTGCTTTGATAGAGCATTCCGTACATTCAACTTAACCACTGAAACTTGTTATACTCTATGGCTGTTTTCACTGTTGAGCTTAAGCTATACGTTCTTGTAATGCATAGAATACTTTTTTCTGATTGCCTTAATATTTCTTGCAGTGATACTGGCAGACAGATGAAAGAACTGGAAATCAGGATCTTCTGAGTTCTACTTTCCATTCTTCAGCTTAGTTAAGTAGCGTCTCTGAAAATTACTATTTAGGCACCCTCAATTTAAGAGAACAGTTTTGTAGATACCTAATTGATTACGTGAGATTTGGAAAGGGTCTGTAAACTGCTTTGCAAGGCTTGCATGTTACCTACAGCATTTGAAATGCAAAATACCTATACTAAGTATTGGGAAACATTTTATTGTGTTTTATATACCTTGCGGCATTTAAAGAGCTGCTTCTGTTTCTGTTGTGGAAATGCCATGTAAGACCCATTTAATTGAATATAGGTGGTATTTTTATATTTCACTTGTGCAGGGATTTGTCTGATGGTTTCTTTTGTATTCAGATTATGTTTCCACTTGATTCTTTCCCTCTAATTGCCTGCCAATTACCTGTGAAACAGGAACTCATGTTTATAGAAAAGTGGTGAGGAAAAGTTTATCTAGTGGGACAGAATCGGGATACAGTTGTGTTCTAGGTTCATCTTTAAAATTCTCCTCTCATGGCTGTCTATGGCCAGCAGCTGTGCCTATAGAGCCAAATACATATTCCCATGTCTGTCTCCCTGACACATGTCGGCAAGTGTATACAAACAGAACACATTCGCATAACAACTGAAAAATATCCTTGTGACATTTATACATGTATTGTTGGAGAGATGCGAGTGGCTCCAGACCTGTTCCTACATGGTTTTGTACATAAAACTACATCTCTCCCTACAGTATTTCCACATTGACTGTCTTGGATCAAGGTAAAACAAGATAAATACTTTTAATTTTTTTCTCTTGGAGGTTAGAATATTCTATTTTTCTTCCTTCAAGTGTACGACCTCTTAGTCAACATCTATAATTAATAGAAAGGTGAATGAATGCTGTTTAAAATTGTATATGAATACAGTCACTTGCTAGTAAGTTTTCCGCTGTTTGCTGATATGATACTACTTTCTGCTAATGCTGATATGAACAATTTATTTCACTGATGGGCAGTGACTGCATAATTTAATAAGAATACATAAATACCCAAATTAATTTTAAAGCTGTAAATGTGTGCATAAGCAGTTAATCTGGGCAGCATGAGAGCTAACCCTGTGAGTGCTTCTCTGACAAAATACAAATAGTAGTTAATCTATATGCAAAACTGAATTTACCAGAAGAAGAAACAGATAACTTTGGCTATTATCATGGCTTGCTTAGGGAAAAGTAAACTAACTGATCATTACTCTTGGGAAATGCTTTAATGGAAACAAGACGGTATTAATTTGATCCTTCAAGAGTCATTCAGTTATTAGTTAACACAAGGGCTATCCAGTAAGGTAGTATTTATCATTAGGTTATACACCAGAGCTTCCAGAGACTTAATGCCTGGGGTGGGAATGTAATTCAGATCATTTCACTTCAAAAGCAAAGGCCATTTACCCGCTTGAACAAAAGGGGAATGTTTATTAGTGGGTAGCAGCACAGATCCAGCGAGACTTGGCCAGGCATTAGAACAGCTGAGAACATGACAAATTTTGCTCAAAACCACCTACATTTTCATTCTGTGAGCTGTAAGGAGGAACTACTTTGTTCACAGCTTTTCACCTAAAATTATTTTGCAGGTGTTCTTCATTGAGAACCAGGAAATGGTGCAATCCTCTCTTAAATTTTGCTATTGAAAGTGAATGTTCTTATTTGATATATCAAGTTTAGTCAATAGTCTAAATGTTTTGAAAGAGGATTATTTCAAATTTTGAGCTAATGCTTTTAAGCAATTGGTTTACACCTTTGAACAATGCACATTGAAGTGTATTTTACTGCATTTCCTTCCTTTCAAATGGAACAGATAATGAGAAGCTCAGTCAGTTAAATGTCTCTAATTAACAGGAGAATGAGTGTTGTTTAAAATGATATATGAATGGACATACTCAGTAAGTTTTATTATATGAACAATGGTTGATGTAACAATCAAGAATTCTTCTTTTCTGTGAATCGATATTTTAATAACTCCCAAAAGCAGAGGGAAACATAGAAGCCTCCAACTACTTTTCCACTAACTTCCATTTGAGTTCTCTTGAGGACTACAAAACACTCCCAGGAAATTTGTGGCAAAAAAATTTCCTCTGTTGTAGCATGTCACTGAAGTTTTTTATTCCAAATATCAAAAATTGGTGACAGCTATTGATTGAGTTCTGACTTAACTCACCTTTTGAAAATACATCGATGAATATTTTCCAAAACTCTGAAAATAATCTTCTAACATGAGGTGCTTCTGGCATCTGCAAAGGACACAGAAAACTAGACCGCATTCCTTATGGGGTTTTTCGTTGGTTGTTTCATTTCCAGAGCTATTCCACTGGGTGAGATAAAGGAGGCCACGCAAAATGGACAAAGATTAGAGATTTTAGACCATTAAAATAATTGTGAGTAACTTTGGTGACATTCTGCACATCTTTTTATCTTCCTCATACATTCTGTTTAAAATCTCTTACAGAATTCCTGCAATTTAATTTAATGAAAACACGTATGTGCTTCAGGAACAATAGTATTGCATCCCCACAACTCATTAGGAAGTAAAAAACCGTACATTCAAAATAATGTGCTAGTAAAACTTGCATTTAAAACCATATTGCTACACAATTATCCTGTTTACAGTCTTTCCTACAGCTTTTCTCACAGAAAAATGTAGATTTGGATTCTAACTGGAATAAAAATGCCAGAAAGCTTTGGCAAGAAGATGGTTGCTGCATACTTAGGGATATTGCATGGAGAAAGAAATGTGTTTGTAATTAGGGAAACACAGAACAGTTCTGATTACATCTAAGAAAAGCCAAATAGAGCAACTTTGTGAAGGACAGACCATGTAAGCTTAAGTGGATGAAAACTAAGCTTACACTAAAGTGGTTAAAAGAAGTACGCAGGTTCTCATAAAGTTGCTTTAACAGACCAGCCATTTCACAGTATTCTATAATCCATTTCTAGATTTGTTCTCGAATTAAAACATACACATAATTTGTCCTGCAAGGTTCAAAAAGTTTGACCAGTTTTCTCTCGAAATCTGTGAGTAATGGTTACAAAAAGCCAGAAAAACATTTTGCTGAAGATAGTGGTAATCTATGTACTGAACTCAGTGGGCACTAAATAGACATAATTGTCTATATTGTGTTTTTACAAGTCTCCAAACACTGCTTGATTTCAAGAAAGATTTAAATGGAGAGTAAAGTGCTGCTGCTTCTTTTCAACGAAAGTTTTTCATATCTACCTGACCCTTGGAATACAGGCACTACTAAAAAGCATCACTTCAAAAATATTTTAAAACACTCAGTCTGACTAGTTAGCGTTAGACTGTTTAGTCTCACTTCTACTTCGAACACAAAAAATTACACAAGCTGAACTGGTGAACTTGTAGAACTAAAGCAACTTAGATCTGCTGAACTAATGATGCCACAGAAATGTCTTCTCTGCAAAAAATTAAGTGATGTTGACCAATTACCTTTTATATCTGACCAGCAGGCGGGTTGTAGGGAACTTGAGACTGCACAGAAACCTGAGTTTTGAGATGGCTTGAGAAAGCTAAAGCTTCTGAGCGAGTTCCTTGTAGCATTGACATGAGACCATATTTTCGTGGCATACAGCTTTAACAGATGTGATACTACAGTTTAATTTACTGTCAATAGCCAAGTTTCATCAAAACACTGTTATTCTCAGAAAATGCCTGCATAATGTTAAGACCTTGACTTTTCAAAATGTAGTACTCAAGGCTGATCTCTTCCAATTACCAATTTTTCTTATTATTACCTTACCATTAAGAATTTCAGGTAGGAATTCATGAGGGTAGTGTTGAAAAAGCTTCTGAGCCCTATGTCTGTGGTACCCAGGAGTCTTGTTTGTTGGTGAATGTTCAAGTAAATGAATCATTCTTTTTAGAAAGAATGAGTAAGCCGAAGGAAAATGAAGATACTTCTGTAAAAAAAAAATATTAATAGGGCCAGTGTTCTTAAAACAGGTCCATGTCAGCACCTGTACCAGCTCTAGAATTTTAACTCATGTTCATAAGAAAAACAAATCCCATCATCTTTATATAAATGCAGAAGAAACTTTCCAGAGCAAATGGCAGCAGAAGTGGAAAGAGAACAAGACTGAAATTCTCATCAAACATAGATGTTTGCTTTGTATATTTGTTAAAGTCAAGCAGGTAGTATTTCTGCCCCTGGAACAAATCATGTCTAAAAAAAGGTCTTGAAACACCTTCTTTTCCTATCTCCTTCAGAACCGTAGTGTGTTCAATAGCATACCTAAAGGAACACACCAATCCTAGATATTAAATCCCCAAATCCTGCATGCATTCTTGTGTGAACTTTACCTGTGTAAGTCATTCTTGCTACAAATTAAAGACTTATTCATTGACATTAGGTACTAAACCTGCAATATGTTTGCTAAGTGCAGGAAACTTTTTCTTCAGCTAGTAAATTTGTCACAGCTGCATTGAAGAATGTCATGGTCTGTAAGCATATAATTTCACGAAAAAGCTGTTATACCTTAGGAATACTTCTTTAAAACATTCTCCTAGGGTTTCCCTTGGGCACAACGCATGCTTATTTCTCATTGCAGGTCTGTCCAGCATTGCTGGGCATAGAGTGCTCCCAGTTCTCCACCTAGAAAGGAGAACCATGGATGTAAGCACAGCCCTTATACTGCTCTTCCAAGTGCTACAAACCAGGCAAAATTTGTGGTATGTTGGGACTACTGCAGTTTAACCTCTGTGTTGACAGAATCTTTTTGTACTCTGCGTGATCATAAATTGTCTTTGAAAAAACATCTTATTTTTAGGTTTCTTGAGGGTTAACTGTACAATATAGGGTATGCTTTACTGATATTTTTCTCATTCTGTAGCAACGGTAATATTAGCTGGTGGAATTCTCACTATGTGATATAAAGATCAATTGGTATAAAGATGTTTTCCAACAGTTGTAATTACTTTAAAGGATATACTGTAAGGCATTTGTCTGGAAGCAATTAAAAGCTAATATAAACTCACCGTTTATTTTAATCACTCAATCATACTCATTTATTTTTCTCAGTGTTTTTCTTCTGTTTTAATTTTTTGAATCTTAAGTGTTGATAACAGCTTTTGAATTTTCCTCTTTCTTTTCCCTTCACAGATCAAATCTTTTGGATCTTTCAGGGTTTCCAAGCAATGTTCTGACATACATTCAAAATTTCTTTACACTGCAGTCTTCCCATTCTCCTTTTGTTCTTGATTCAAGTATAAATAGTTAGGTTCACTTTCGTTATTTACAATATACTTAAAAAATAAGTTCATGTGAGTGTAGTTAGTGTATTTTTTTTTCTTCTTCCCCAGATCTTCACAAACTAAACCAATGCTCACAGTTTACTGAGATCTGAGTTGACACAGGTCCAGATTTGAATTTCAGATGTACAAGGAACAGTATCATTTAAATGAAAATCAATCTACTGTTCTATGATGATGTTCTGATTTTCAAATATCTATATGGAGAATGTTGACATAATGACTAAAATGCATGATCCTTTTCAAAACATTTAATCTCTTCATTATATGTTATTTCATTTTGTATTAGTTCTTTTTAATATTGTAAATGGATACATGCATAGAAGCAAAGTATAGACAGTTGAAGTGGCTATTGCTATCATTATTCAGAAAAAAGTATACTCACCACTGCCTTTAATAGACCTTTGCCTGAATAAAAGACAGAAAAATAAAATCCTTTTTATTACAACTTGTAAAATCTTGGAGTCTAGTCCTTAAATCTTGCCTCACTTGCAAGAATAAGTACTGAGAATTTGTATTGCATCAAACCAAAGGATGCTGCAGAAACGTGTTCCTCCCTGTTTCTTTAGTGCTATGAAGCAAAATGAAAACACTGCCTCTAAATATTTCTTTCTAACAGTCTTTAGTGGCTGATTAAATATTTGTGTGGTTCAATAGCAGTTCTGTAGAAGCAGGCTCAGTGCTTAGAAATTCACTGAAGTGCAAGACAGTCGTATCGTGGTGAACTGTTGTTAAATTCTGCTTATATGTGAAACGGCACAGAGTGGTATGTACTGAAGCACCACCTCTTAGATAAAGATATGATTTATTTTCACTAAGAATTTCTTAATTTGGAAATCTTTTACAAACAAAAACAAATCTGGTGTAGGAGCTTTTAGCATTATTTTCTTCCCTCTGGATATGATTATTTGCATTATTTTTAACCACTTCTTAGAAAAGTTCTATGCAGTCTATTTTTGCAATGGGCAGTATGCTTACCAAGAATGACTTACTGCCTACAAGACTACAGACTACAATGTGGACCAAGGAAGGCAAATGCATTCTAACTTGGAAATTTCAAGAAAAGCTGTACTGTTTTACTCTTTTATGACCTTCATTATGGCCTTAGAATTGAAAAATCTTTCTAAACTCCTACCCATCTGCTCTGAGTAAAGCAAATGTTTGTGCTGCTGCTCTCCATAATCCCTTTTTCCTTTCTCCCACATCTGCTACTGACCAGGCCTTTTCTTGATTGTTATGGAGTGCTTAGTTTGGAAAGACACAACAACTTTAAAATGAGAAGATGTCATTGTTATTAAAACATTTTACTCAGACTCAAAATCAGGGTTCAGGAATCTTCTGGTTTCCTCAGTGATTTTGGGCAGCTGACTGAATCCCTGCATGCTTTGGTCTCCTATTTGTAAAAGGGAATAATAATGTTTATTTTTAGGAGAAAAGTGTTGTTGCTTATTTTGATTGAAAGAATTTGTTCATTGCATAATATGAGGAAATAATATTACCTCTTGAGGCTTCCACACACTGCATACAATGAAAATATTTTAAAAAGTAAGAATACTGCCTCAAAATGCTTTAAAATTAAATTATATATGAATTGCTACCTTTGGTTTTTGAGTCTTCTGTTGTTTCAATGTTTGTAGACAGTGAAATAGTAATGTAGTTGAATAAAAAATGCTAAAGCTTTTCTATGGTTCTGTCGAACACTAGTAAGCTCTATGTACTATATTCTGTAAGTGCTAAACATAGGACGTCTCCTTACTGTAATGTTCATTTGGAAGACCAAATGTCTGGAGAGAAAACTTATTAAGGCTTGCCCATGTACGGAAGCTTCTATTGGTTTAATTATATAAATCAGATTTATATGACATGTATAAACACTACACTGTACTGTATCTTGGCAGGCACATGTTATTCAATTTGCTTCCAAGATTTCAGGTTGCTGAGCATCAGATATTGCATGCCCCAAATACAATGAAAAAAACGAAGGCAAAAAAATTGCAACCCTCCCCACACCCCGCTACATCCCCCGTAGGTCCAGTGGGACTGAACCCAGCCGCATTTGGCTTTAGGATTTCTGGGATTTTCTTAGCACTTTGCCAAGTGGAGTAGCCTTAAAAATTGTTTCAGAGGAGAGCTTGTCAACCTAAACAAGCACGTGCAGAAGTGGTTTAGCTTGTCAACACACTTTTTTGAAGCAGATCTCACACCACACCTTCTTGCTTCAGTCTGGTGAAGAAGAAAGCAGATCTCACACCACACCTTCTTGCTTCAGTCTGGTGAAGAAGAAAGCGACAGATCTTTTGAATTAGTTGCTCCTGCTTTCAAAGGAGTTGTTTGTGTGGCAGAGTAGACATTCAGTGAGTTGTTTAGAGATATTTACAGTATGGAGATGTTACTTGTTGCAGAAGATGGGAGGACATGAAGGTCACTTGACTTCGGGAGGCCAGTTGGTTACCAACAGTTGTGTTGATACCAAACATGCCATTCTAAGGTTGCACGTAAATACAGGATGACCAGAACTGGCTGCAAAGTTTCCACATGAAACTATGTAAAAAAATTATTATATCTTCCATTTCAGAGCAAACTTTCAGAGGAACCAATACCAGTATGAAAGGGGAGAGATTGCACTTGTGTCCCAGGCTGCTTCAGACACCCTTGGTGCATTGCAGACCAGTTTGGTTTCAACAAGTCAGTTGCCAGGACATGGCAGTGGAACTGAATGTCTGTGAATGACAACTGACCAGTGCACACTGCTGCATATACCCCTAAATATGTACTAGAAATAACACCTAATTTCAGGAAAGATTTACAAACACAGTAGGATCAAACTGAACTGCACTCGTACTTCGCTCCTTCAGGTGGGTGGCCTGTATGGCACCTAGGAAGTGAACATTCGTCAGTCACTCAGGATTGCAGGTGTATGAATACAGGTCTGAGACGTACTGGTAAGGTGGGCAGCAACTGCAGCAGGCTGAGGAAAAACCTCGTGGTACCAACAAGGGCAAGCAAGGACTTCGTCTGTAGCGCAGTTAGCAGAGTCTTATTGCCTGTGCTGCTATGAACAGCGTGTGAGAGGAGTCTATTTGGAGTTCCCCGTTCCTGTCAAAAAGTGCATCGTTCCTGAACTGGCTGCAGAGTGTGGAGAATAGGAAGCTGTAAGGGTCAAATACTTGTGTCTGCGAAAAAAAAAAAGTAATTCATAAGATAAATGAAAGTGTTGATACCGGCAGTGCTTTAATATCATAGTGTCATATTACCACGTTATGTATTCCCTAGTTGCAGCTTGTTGCCTCTCTTTACACCCATTGCAGTTAATTGTAGTTGAAAATAGAGATATCATCAGAGTGTATATACAGCAATGTGAAATGTGATGGCTTTTATTTATTGCAGATAGTTTACCTGAGTTGTGAAATGTCTTCTGTGCCCTGCCTCATAGTTGGTTTGATTTTAAGATTTATTTGTCCCAATTCAAGGGACATACTGAAATACAGAAGCCTGAAAAAGCTGGTTTTAATTTTGTTCAGTGACAAATTTTGCATTGTTTCAATTGGTTGTTAAGACTAAGTTCTGCGCATTTGAAATTAGGCCTGTATTTTCCAGGAGGAGCGTTAACCTACTCCAATTTAATATCATATAGCAAACTCCAGCCTTCTAAAAACATAGCCATTTTATGGTCATGATTAACTCTTTTTTTTATTGTTTACTGCAGCACCTGCCAGGAGTTGAGAGCTGCAAGGAATGTTCTAATCTGTGATTCAATGTGTTGCTGCTTCTCATTCTTCTTTCCCTTTTGATAACAGTTTCCAAAAAAAGCCCTCCAAAACTTTCCAAGGGGAAAGTATGAATACTTGATTTTCAGGGAAATCATTGTTTTATATTGAAAACTCTTACGCCACTGTGCAAATGCACAGAAATTAGTTATACATCTATGCATCAAGGCTGACGCACACACAAGACTAGCTAATTCCTTTTTCAAAAGTCCACAGGATTGTCCTTTGACACCATGCACAGAGCACATTTACAAATGAAATCCTTTATCATTCTGGACCTTTTCTTAAATATTTTTAGCTTATGCAACAGCATCTGGTTTAAAACAGGAAACAGGCTTATAGCTAAATGACTTTTGCACATAAATATTTAAGAGTCTATATACTGAAATGTGACACCACAAGTTATCACTTCCCGATATGCAGCCTCTTATGCTCAGTTTTATTTTGGCAGATATAAAATATCACAGAGACATGATAAATGTAAAGTCCTTCTCAGAAAACAAATTAAGTTCTAATATCACTTTGGAATGCTATGATCTTAAAGCATTATTTCTGATTTTCTTGAATTGCTGTTATTTGGGGGATGGTTGGTTTTTTTTCCAAAGGTAATCTGCCTTCACGTTTACTTAAAAGTTTGACCTAGTCTGCTCCCTCTTCAGCCAGTGGGACCTATAGCTTTGCTATAGATTTCAGCTGATAATTTGTATTACAGGAATGTTTAATACAAATAGTGTAAACTCTCTTCTTTCATGGGATATCTACAAGCTTTAGGAGATACATTAAACAAAAAGCATAGTTATGTTATTCTGGAATTCAGTGTTGAGAAGGAAGAGTTATAGCATATAAGTAAATGATTAGATCAGTGATTGACATATGTTTACAACATGAATGCTTTTTTTTTTTTGGATGTTCTTTCTCAGCTGTGTGTTCCTTATCCCATGCTTATATTTGTCTTTTTCTTCAGAATATGAACTATGTATGCCTGCTGTTCTATTTACTCTCCCTCTAGCTGGCCCATTTCAGCTAAACAACCTGGGATGTTCTACTACCTTTTCACTGGTCTCAACTGGACTTCTGTCTGATTCAGAACTTTGCAGTGGGTAGCAGTAGGCATGGTAGAAGCCAGTTTGAAAGCATGCAAAATCTTCTAGATATCAGGGCCCCCAGCCTGGTTCCTCCAGGCTCTGGCATGTCTTAAGAGATCATCGGGTAATCTTCTGGTTAATCTTAATGAAGGTTTTAGTAATAATGAATAATTTAATGGATAATAAGAATTTTGTTTTGTACTTATTCAGCACAGGAGGGATTTTGAGTATTACATTCTGTTAAGCAGACATTATAAGATGCATAAAGAGATGTAGGCCTGCCATTGAAGTATTCCTATGACATAGATAGACCTCAGATAAGAGAACAGTTGAAAACAGTTGTCCACAAACTGAGTGGGCTGCTTGAAAGGGAGCAGAGGAAAAGTGAGAGGAGAGGCATGGGCAGTTCAAAGGAGGTTGTGAGCACAGTGCATCTGAGGATAAGAGCAGGGGAGGGGGCAACGTGCAACACAGCAGAGTAAATTCTGACATAGTTGGGCTCTCAGCTATAAGTAGCTTTACCCAGAGTTGTTGTTCCACTCCAGCTTACTTAGCCTGAGTCCCACCTGCCTCCCACAGACCTAGGAGAGATGGAAGCTGTGGGAAAATTTCATTTCTCTTTCCTGCACAGTTGGTAGGCATGATCAGAAAAGAGAGTCAGGGAGAGCACTAGAGGATGTTATGGTGAGAAAGGAGGACTCTGATGACAATTCCCTCCAATTCCAGAAAGCTTTACAGCCCTGTCAACTTGCACTTTCAGCTTTGGGTATTTTAAGCTTAGGTACAAGGTTCTTTTTAGGAATAACATTTCCTTTATGCTGTTTCTAAAGAGCATCACTTATCTAATGTAGGGAATGCCTGTTCTTAGCTTTGTACATCTAAGTACTTTGATAACAGCAAGCAGCGGTGGACATGAAAGGTTACAAAATAGTGTCTAAGCATTCCAATATTCTGATAAAACGTTCTATTTGATTTATTCAAAACTACATGAAGAATTTACTGTCCATTTTGATTAAAAATGATAGCCTTACTCTGAATAATGGAAACATTTTATGAGTATTGGTTTAACCTGTAAGGAGTTCTGAAAAGTTTATAATCTCTTAAATCTTTTCTTATCAAAAGCCAATGTTAACTGTGATCATATTTGTTTGATTCTTAGTGTGGCACAGTTTTGAACCAAATTTTGAAAATAAGTAATAATTTCTATGAAAATTAACACTGAAAAAAGAAAATATTTCCGATTTTCCTGTGATTCTTATTCAGACCAAACTTGCACTTGAGACAAAAATGACCAACTGAGCTTATCTGTGATGAAAAAACACTTTCTGGATGCATGAATCATTAAGTAGAATATTTTAAAATTATATTTATTTTTATCCACAAGGGGAATTTGTATTTCCAGCAACCAAAGGGAAGAAAGAAGTCAGTGTCGTGACTAATTGTTTTATACCTTTCCACTAAATTTTAGCAGATTTGAGCTTGAACACTGCTCTTTTCTTGCTCCATGCTGGTCAGATGATAAGGATTAATTTGCTGTGACCTATTTGTTTTGACCTTACTTTGACCTTTAAGCTTTTTTATCCCTTTTCCTGACACTGTCTGTCATCTACCTTGGGCAGCCAAGTATAACTTCAAAGCAGTGTTCTATAGGATACTTAGTTTTATAGCATAGTCATTCATTCCAGCACATAAAAGATCATTTGCCTATAAACATTGTTCCTGAAAATAGGAGTAAAATGGGTCTGTTTTAAGCTTCCCAGGTTATGCCTCTGGGTGAGCGTTCCAAATGGAATAAAAGAGGTGGCACACACTCTTTCAACTGTTTAAGTCCATTATTTAATGCAATTTCTGCAAGAATATTAGCAGAAGAACCTCTGTATATATGATATAAAAAACGTCCATTGTGTTGTATTTCAAGAGACTGGGCTTCACACAGTTTCTATTGTGTTTAAATCCATTTTACTGCTAAGTTTTCACACTTCTGTTGGAATGTTTTCATCCGTCTCTGATTATTACATATGAGCCAGGGGTATCAAACCCGTAGAGTTCACATCTGGCTTGGGCACTTACAGGTATTCCATGGTTTTGACCTGTAATTTTTTTCCCTGTCATCTCTAATGATCTCACATGCATTTTATAGGGCTGCTCTGACCACTCTGCTTGCACGTATTAATTATAGCTAGAATTGGGCGTTTTCCAGTGGGTACCATTTGACACGGTGATTTTTCTTTCCTTTCACCATGGCAGGTGACAGTTCTAACTTCTGCAAGCTCCGTATCTTGCTATTCAAGAGGAGCAGAAATGAGAACTTCACGTTTCTAGTGAGGGAGATGCCTAACTTTCCGGTACTCTAAGTATAACTTCCCAGACTGTTGATCTCAGAAGTGTAGTGTGGTAGGCACAGAGGAGCTATGTTGTAAGAATAGCGAGACGATGGCAGTGCCCTAAAAGCTGAATGTCTTACTTTGCTCCAGGTTTCTATACCAATATAATGATGATACAATACAACAACTCTTACTAACAGCATCTTGGGACCACGATTAATGCAGCCGTCCCACACTCCTGCAGATAAGATGATCGTACACACACATAAAGTATGCCCACATGCTCTCCCATACTCCCTCATACAACCCCTCACCACAAACCCTTATCAACTTGGTTTACTCATCTCTCTATTAAGCTATAGATTAGAAGCCTATTTATTCTAAAATTCCTACTTGTTTCACAAGGAGTCCTGGCTGTACCAGGAATATAGGAACATCCTCTTAGGTCCCAGTGCAGCAGAACCTTTAAGCATATGCTTAGCTGTAAGCACATGTTTTAAGTTCCAGAAAAGTAAGAATCTAATCATGTGTTGAATCTGAGCCAGAAAATACAGCACAAGGCATGTGTAAGTAAGTGCAAACAGTTTGCTCAGGTTTTAGGGGTATGTTGAATTTTTTTTTTTTAATCGGGAAATGCCGTATAAACAGAGCCAGACTAAGTTTTGGGCATGGATAATCAGAACAATCTGCAACGGCTTCCCGTCTGTGGCTAATGGGATGTTTCTCCAAGCTTTGTCACCATGGCAAATACTTTTTAATACACAAACATTTGCTGCATTGAAAATCCACCCACTCTTGTTGAAAGATGGCCAGGTTTTGTAAAATTGCATTCCAGCTACCCTGCTGATTTTTAAGATAAGCCCTTTCAGTTAACATTCCATGTGTCTAACAAAAGATGTGTGAAAAGCACAGTTTATAAGAACACACATGGAATCTTTACAGTTTCACTGTTCTCTAGTTTAATGAGAAAATGAAGTTAAAAAGTCTTCTCGTATGTACATGCATGCAAGCATGCAAACACAGTTCTAGTCACTGTTTTTTCTTCTCCTTTCCTTCCCAGCCCTCAAAGGGACAAGCCAGTAACTCCATGCCAAGTTTCCATCTAAACCTGACTTCCCAGTTCTGGCAGGCATTCTGTGAACATCTCGTGTATTAATGAGAGATTAGTCTTTGAGGTTTCTTAGTCTTCACTGAGCGAGATGCATATGATAGGTAATGAGGTATCTATTTAGCTTTTTAAAATAATTGCTCTTAACTTTTCTTCTTGCTTAAGTATGAATATATAGTAGAATAACAAAAATCAGTGATGTTCTTAAGTGCAATGTAAATTAAATAAAATCTAGACATTTTCCCTCACAGGGCTCTAGGAATGATCTGTCCAGCTTTCATTTTCAGTGCCATATGGGTGTTTAATACCAGTAGGAGCAGTCCAAACACTTACATGAGATAGCTACATTTGAGAAGAAACTTCAGGGAACATTGGAGGGAAGATACGAGCTATAGCAGTCCCAAGGAAAAGGCAACTTGCCTTTTGGCAACTTGTGTGAAGTTTTGCAAGCCTTTAACTTGGTCAAAAAAGAGAAAAAAAAAACAAAAAGAAAAGGAAGGAAGAGGGAAGCAAATCAAATGACATTCCACTAACTCAGAACCATAAATACACACACCATTTTGTTCTTCAGGCTGATGCAGGGAATATTTTTCCAAAGTTATCTTCTTTTTTTTTTAAACTAACTGTCATCCTTTTATGCTTTTTAGCAAAATCCCTCGGCAGTTACTTACCGTATATCTTATTCTTCTGCCCTTTCATAAAGTATTTACTTCAGATCTGACTAAAGGGTAAACCTCCCTTGCAAAACACAGGAGGTAATCTGGTGCAGGCCTATTCACATCCAAATGCTTCATACTTCCTTCAAAATTAAAAAAACAAACAAAAAATTTACTAAGGCATCACTGGTGCATAAAAGGTACTGGTCCTTACACGGTAAGCTTCTCCAAATTTCCACAAAAATACTTTTGTAAAATTCCTGGAAAATCTCCAAGAGAAGATGCCATGTGAATGTAAACATAAATCCACACAGTCCTTGGATATGGTACTTGTTGTTATCTTCGTCCTTTTGAAGTATTATCAGAAATGTCTCAAACAGAAAAGGTAATAAATTACTCTGGTCGCCCTATGAGGTCACTCCATGAGCTCATACTACATGGGAAACAGAATTTGGAAGCCTGACACCCAGTTTTTAGGACTAATGTCATTTAAATTTTTATAGGAAGCATGATATTATGTTTTCAAAGCTGTTGTATGGTTTCAGATCCATTGGTTTAAGATTTATATTCACTGAAAGGAAAAGAAATAAAAATTTCACTTGAAAATGGGGATGTATTTATAACTAAGATCATGTTCGCAAATTTTGCCTGAGTAAATGCAGACGTGGTCTAGAAGTGATTTTAAAAGACTGATGTTTTCTACATTGGGTGATTGTACCACAAAGTATTCTTAGTAAACTTACAATCCCAACAGCCGAGGCTGCTTTGGCAGCACCCTGTATTTTACAAGCGCGGCAGAGGAACATTAGTTCATTAAACAAATGTTCTCCCCTGGGTGTGTTACTTCTTCTCAGATGCCAGCTCCAGTGTGTCTCTCATGCCCTAGGACCCCTGCTTATTCTTCTGGGCTTCTTGGTGGCCCATTCACTGCCATTTTTGCTGCTACCAGTATAGTGCCTTCAATGGAGTTGCTTCATACGATTTCAGCATCTATTAATTACCTGCTGCACTGGGGTGGAAAGAAAAAAGTGGAGTTGCACGAGTGATAAAAATAGTGGATATTTTGAATTGAACACATTCTGGAGCAGAAAAATATTTGCTGTCCAGCCAGGTCACAGCACAAAGATCCTGATTCAAAGCCCATTGAAGTCGAAGCAAAGATTCTTGTTAAAACTAGTGGGCTTTGGTTGAAAACCTAAATATACCGAGAAAAGATTCTTGCTTTCTGATGTGCACACAAATGAACCAGAAACAGGAATAAACCCCCTGTTTTCGATTTTAGCCAAAATTTTAGCAGCAGAAAAGATTTCGAAGGAAACACTGGTTATTGGTGGAAAAACGTTGATGCTCTAAATAAAGTAATTTGAAACATACTGAACTGATGACTTTACAGGTCATGTACGAATATATGCATATAGCCTAGATCTCTTAAGGTAGACTGCAAAGTGTCTATGTACTAGCTAGATGCTGGCAGGCTGGCTGCTGTGGCTAAATTCTGTACTAAAGCCTGTGTGAAGTTTACTTTCCCAGTTCAGAATGGAGATTTTTTCCAAGAGTAAGACTATAAAAGTGTAACAGGAAGCAAGCGAGTGTAAAATATCGAAGTCTTTTAAAATATTTAAATAACATTAGCACTGTGCTGAAATACTCATTTCCTAATTGCGTAGCACAAAAAATCTTGGTCTTGCTAAGGCCTCCAATAAATTGAAAGCAGACTAAAACAAGCTTTCATACAAGAAACATCTGGTTATTTAAGTTTCCTTCTTTTAATACTAATTTTAACAACTCCCAAACGTGGATAGAAATACTACCTATACTTTTGTTTAAAGTTCATTTCCTGTCCCTGGGATATTCGCTGACCTTTTAATGCTGGCCATTTTGCTTTCCACTTTCTTATTCTTATTCTCATTGACTTCATTCCATTCTTGACCTCTCTTCCCCTCAAGAAAATTAAATGCAGTCCAAAACATGTTGGACACCAATTAGTTTTACAGCTCGTCTTACCTCCCCTCCTACTGCATTCTTCAGTTCATTGAGTCCACTCCACTTTTATACCTTCAGTCTTCACAAAACTTACAGCCCCACTGCAAAATAAACACTGCTGGCATGAAATTAAAGCCTTTTTCTCTGCTATTTTCCTCCTGCTAACCAACATCAACAAAAAGTGATCACTAGACACACAAGGAAAAATATGATTAGCTTCTACCTTTGGCTTTTGAAAAAAAGCTTTTCTTTCTTGTAGTTGTAATATGTCACTTTATAGTAGTAAATCTTGACTAAACAAAAAGTAAAAATAAAACTTTTTGTGTACTGTAATTTACTTATTTATCTTTTAATTATTGAGGTGTTGGAATAAGGGAGAACATTTTTTTATTTGTTATGAGAAAGCATATTCTCTCTTGTAATTTAGAAGCATACCGTAAAATATAAACATACAAAATGTAAACAAAAAATAGGCCCCTTTTTCTATTTAAAGTTATTATTTAAAAATTAGACATATTTTGCACTCTTACGCTGGTACAAATCTGCCATTTCAGTGTGGTTATCAGTGGGATCTTGCCTAATAAATCTTTTGTTATTAGCCTGCCCCCTGATTCAGCGAGGCACTTGCTGAGTACATATATGGCAAGGTTCAGAACATTGCTGGTTGGATGGAAACCACTTCTCAGCTCCTGACATATGTTCCGAAGTAGAACATAGGCATTTATTTAAGTATCTTTCTGAAGCACACTTAGTGACAGTATGGCTGTCAGGCAAAATATTGTAGACCTGCGATTTTTTTTTTCTGTATGCAGTCACAGATCTTATGCGCCAACCATCAAAATTTTCCTTTGTCTTCAGTATTGCAATACTGGACATGAAGCATGCGTATATGTGAACTGTTTCATATTTTGAGAGGTTTATTTTATATGGTATGAGTATATTTATAAATATATATTTTACATATCTATATATGTACAATAATATTTCCGCCCAGAAATAGCAATGGCTTTTTTAAAATCCCTCTTCTTAATGATACTTGAGAACAGTCCTGCATCAGAGCTTATATCTAGCCTAAAGCAACCTGCTTTTTAGTAAGAAAATACCTATATAATTGCCAATAGTTGTTGTTCTTAAAACTCCTTGTTAAACTGAAAAAGTTAATGATACGCACTTTAAAGCTTTTATTAATTTATGACTATGTGATATTCAGTTGCTTGGACTGACCTGAAGAGTGTGACCAAAAACAAGAGTCCCTTCTTCTCTCTTAGAGAATCATCCTTCCTTTGGCTGTAAATAAATCTTATCACCATGAGCCAGAGAACACAGCTTTTATTGATTTATTTTCTTTTTTAGCCATCTTGTAATGTCTAAACACTCATATCTAAGCCATAGATTATTCAGGAACTTCCAGTATTGTTCACAGTATAAACTTTTCTTTGTCCACACTTGCAAGAACATTTTATGGCTCTTCAAGCTAGATATTGGATCAGTATGTTTCTGTCTGATATAATCTTTACAACATAAAAAACCCCTACTAAATCAGAAATGGTGTCTATGTAGTAGTGTTTCCAGTTTTAGTGATATATTATTTTGCTTTCAGCATTAATGCCATTAGTGTCAAACTAAGAACTGTAACTCGCATGATTCTGTAAGTCTGCCTTTTAACTTTATATGCAAAGTATCAGTTTCATGGGTGAACCCTGATCATGTTTTAGAAAAAACTTTAAAATGTATGATTCTTTCCTTTAACCAGTTCTTGCCCTGAAAAAGTGGTAAGCATTAGGTACTGGTGGTATATATTTCTGACAGAGACTACTCCCAGTTTTGTTTCTTATTGTTCTAACTACATGTAAGACACTATTTTGACTTCATTATTTCCACTTTCTACCTATCCTGGTAGACTAAGGAGAAATCTGACTGAAATTCATATTAAGAGTTAGATATCTGAAATTCAGAAGATAAATTTTGTAATTATATGCTTAAGACAAAAAGAATAATAAATATTAAGAAAAATCTCACTTTCAGTGTAACATGGCTTAATCTTCTCCTTTCTTGGAAAAAAAAACCCAGAACTCAGTTTTTGGCTGTACATTGCAAGAGTTCCTTCACTGTGAATATGCTGATTTGTGATACCTATGGTTCTGCTCACACATTGTTAGGCAAAATGAAATCTTTTAATCAGATGCAAGCTACAAAGAAAATTTGAAGTGGTGAGAATTATGCACAGAGAAGGAAGAACATGCCTCAAGAAAGTGTCAGTGCACCACATGCAAATGTTATTTACCTTTGGGGCATACAGACGGTTATAACCATATTAACGCTCACTGTGATCCTAACAGCACTTCTGTACTTTTGAATATAGAATTAATTTAACATAGATAACTGTGTTCATGTCCTACCAGAGGGTTGTAACCTCATTTCTTTCTAAAAGCTTGCAAAGTCCTCCTAATATTGTGTAGAAGGCTTATGGTGACTCACAATTCTGCCTAGGCACGTTTTCTTATCAGGATGTTATTCAGTTTCCTCCAAAATTTGTACTATAGCCACTCAGTTGCCCAGGACAGCGGAGGGTGGAATAACTCAGTAATACAAAAGTGCAACTAACAGAAGAAAATGTGAAAATTAAGTTGGGGGAAGATATTCTGTGCTGAATTTACTGCTGGGTCGGAAGGGTGAGACCACATGACAGGGAAGAAGGCTCAGCTCTACGCTAAACTTAGAGAATGTATCATATAGCAGGTTCCTTTTCAGGGTGGCACAGTTAATCCGCAAGCCAGATAATCCCCTACTGGTAATTGAGAGCTGATTATATTTGGTGACCTTCTGTACTAGCAATGCTATTTCCTGCAGCCTGAAATTTAGCTTTCCCACTCTGCCGAAAGTCAGGGGCACATAAATATCTCAAATCAGTCACATGATTGGTAAAGATAAGATGTCCAAAAAATGTGAATGCACCGTTGTAGGATAGCAAAGATTTGAATGAATAGTAGGCTCTTTGGATTCCCTGTGGTCATAGAGAACGAAAGAAGGAAAAAAAAAGATATTTTCAAAAAGTGGGCTCCCAAAACCTAATCAGTTGTGGCATCAAATTACAAAGTTTACTGGATAGAACAGCATTTCTATACCTTACCAGTGAGATTATGCCATAAATTATATCAGATTGTATTTGTTGGATTAGTAAATTCCTTTTGGTATGAATAGGAAAACTGTGAATGTGAAAAATGTATAAAAGAAGATATGTATAGGTTAAATTCCTCCATTTTAATTTTTAAAGAATATGTCAAGATAAAAAAATCCAAAGTAACAATTCTGTTAGATAGAGCTCAATGAAATCACCATAATTCTTCTTTAAATATTTTCTGTTGAACTCAGAATGTGGAGAATGAAGCTCTTGGTGTGCAATGTTTTTTATGGCTGGATTTTTGCATGGATACAGCAATTAGAATGAAAGTCTCCCCATTTGACTTTGAAAAATCAGGGTACATTCAAAAAATGTAAAATGTAGCCTAAACTTCAGCATGGGAGTTGCAGTTCAAGATTAGCTGCTTATTCATATTAACTCTGTATTTTTGCAGTAATTTTCTTTTTCTCATTTGAATGGCTCACTTCTGTTACTTTATTTTCCAGATGTTTTACTCTTTCCTTCCACAATGCTTTTAATTTTTCTTCTATCTAGAGACTATCTATGTTACATGAATGATCCATGAATTAGGGGTGTGGAGCTGTATCTGAACTAATTTAGCCTAATTTAGAAGTAACAATAGGAAGGGGACAATTCAATGGAGGATGTACTTGCATTGCTGGGCTACTCTCGCATCTGTGCTGCTGCATCTTCCCCGTTTACATAGTGCGTCCAAGGAAAAGCTCGTACAGGTTGGACCACCTGAGCTGTGGTACATTCGCTGTAGTCTCAAGGGTCAGGGAATTAAAATTCTCTCCCTGATGGCAGCCTTCATACATTTGTTCACATAAGAGGGAAACTCTGCCATTCCAACTTCCCTAGGCGCTGCTTGTCTTGTGCTTGCAGTGTAATTATATCCTCATATCCCATAATACCCTCACTTTATAGAGAGTTATCATTTTGGGTTTTTTTTTCATACCTCACAGTCCTACAGACAATCTTCCTTGCTCACAGAGCCAAGTTCTGAGGGAAAAGACAGTAGAATTTAATCTTTATGTGGTAATACAGTTGGAGAAGCAAATAGAACAGGAAAAAAAGTATCTTGGTATGTGGTTTTTGAGAACCAGAAGTTTCACATAGAAGTGTTATCCATCTCACCTTGCTTCCTCCTCAGCAGAGCTAAGAATGTTCTGGCAATATTTTAATTGTTGGAAAAATACAGTTCTGTTGAAATCAAACTGTTTCACAGGAATGTCTCATTTTAAAAAAAAAGTTACCCAAGAAAAATACAAAATGTATTTGAAGCCTAACTCTGTATGTGTGTGAGAATTTAATGTCAAACCCAAACTGACAGCATGAAAACAAATGTGTGACCATGCCAGAAACAAATGTTTTCAGAATTCATTTCAAAATAAATCTTATTATCTTGGCTTGAAATTAATTTTTAGATATGCCTGACTAACTTGGTGGATAGGAATTTTGCCTGAGAATGTACCAGCTCATACTCCCAAATAAAGGGAATTATATAAAATAAAAAATACTTAATTTACTATCCATACATAAACACATTTTTACCAGAAACCTATGCATGGATTGGCACATTTTTCAAAATATCTGTAAAAATAGTGAAGGGGACATGCAAGTGATGCTTCATGGTGCTGCAGAACCTCTGGCTTGCACCATTTGGCACTAATGGTGCTCTGTGGCTCTTTACAATGTTTATCACAACCCCTTTAAAAGCACCACCACACGATGTTTCTGTTTTTTTTTTTTCATTTAACTGCCATTTTAAAAGAGTGCTTGGCCTGATGAGGTGTATCTAATGTTTTCTTTCGGTTGAGGACAGGTTGAGTACCACATGTACAAAACAAAACAGATCAGGAAAGCCAGAGATGGCTAAATTCTGGCAGATAGGCTCTTAAAATTGATTGCTAAACCCATAATTTCTGAAAGATGCTAGAGAAATTCCTCATTCAGTAAAATCCCTTGTTAGGAAAAGGTATCTGATATCCATTAGCAAAGCAACAGTCAACTCTGTGATTGGAAAGGGAAGACAATTGAGTTTCTAATGAGACATTCACAGGGCTAAGCAAAAGGAATTCTAACGCAGTGTTAAACCTGAGTTTAATACATAATGCATTCATAAATTTTGATACGTTTGTAAACTGTATGAATTCATGATATAGCCAATACATTTAATACGTATGATCTTTAATTTAACCACAGGAACCAAGGGAGATATTCTAGTCCAGGGAATTGAGATTTAGAAGATTTGGGTTTGCCACTGACTTGCCTTGTGACTGTTCGGGTCATTTACTCTTCACAATGCTTCCACTTTAACACTCATAAACTGGGGATAACGTTGGTTAATGCTTTGCAATCCTGAGTTGAAGAATGCTGCAGGAATATAAAAAAGCTGATCTCCTTCCTTAAGTTCACATATAAATAACATATTCGGTAACTGTAATTTGAAAAATGTCACAGATATTTGATAAATTAAGTTGTGAAACAATCTTAGAATTGCGTGCAATCATCAACTTACAATACTCATTAAGAAGACCTAATGAAAAACATTTTGATATTCTAATCAGGCACTATTTTTATTTGTTATGAACACCTACCAAATAATACAGGCTTGTGCCCTGCAAGACATCATCTTTGAGAGGGAAAAATTCATATTTCAGACTGACAGAAGCCAAAATAAAGCCTCTTATTGAGATATATAAATAAGAGTTTATACCCTTTGCCAGGTATTTTGTGGTTCAGTTGTGACAATCCCTGAACGCTGAGGCAGGTTGTTCTGGCATGTTCAATTGGACTGGGTAATTAAAGCGTAGATTTTTTAAAGGGTTTCACCATCGCTAACCAACCCCGTTTAACAGAGGTAAAATTCCATAATCAGATTTTCCAAAACCAGCAGTCTCTGGCAAGAACACTGGAGACCTAAAACCAAAACCATTCAGGAGGCTGGGCTATGCTAACAGCCTGGTAAATAATGCTGCTGTACTAGCCACTTCTTTCCCTGTAATCAACGTGTATTTAAACTGTATTTTTTTAAAAATGTGCCTGGTCCTCTATCAGCAGAAGAGCTTCTGACATAACCTCTCAGTTTTCTGTGCTTTCTGTGTGAGCCACTGAGTATTCTTCACTGAATAGCAAAATGGATCAGGTAGAATGTTTTTGCCTGATGCTTTGCAGCGGTTGGAAGTATTTAAATATGCCAACAGAACTTTGTGTTGGCACAGAATAGATATTTATTTGGGGATAAAAAGTTAATTCCCAGATAAATTACAAAATAACTAGCTACATTTTGTTTGAGAAATCAGCAGAAATAAGCCTTATTACAGCATGTCTCTTGCTATCAAAAAAAAAAAAGACATGGACCTGTTGGAGTGGGTCCAGAGGAGGGCCATGAAGATGATCAGAGGGCTGGAGCACCTCTCCTGTGAAGACAGGCTGAGAGAGTTGGGGTTGTTCAACCTGGAGAAGAGAAGGCTCTGGGGAGACCTTGTAGTGGTCTTCCAGTGCTTAAAGGGGACCTACAGGAAAGATGTGGAGGGACTCTTTATGAGGGAGTGCAGTGACAGGATGAGGGGTAATGGCTTCAAACTGGAAGAGGGGAGATTTAGAATAGATATTAGGAAAAAAATTTCACTCTGAGGGTGGTGAGGCACTGGCACAGGCTGCCCAGGGAAGTTGTGGATGCCCCATCCCTGGAGGTGTTCAAGGCCAGGCTGGATGGGGCTTTGAGCAACCTGGTCTAGTGGGAGGTGTCCCTGCCCATGGCAGGGGGGCTGGAACTAGATGATCTTTAAGGTCCCTTCCAACCTAATCCATTCTATGATTCTATGATTCCAGGATGTACTTAATACTGGCACTGTGGCTAAGAAAAAAATATTAACTAAAACTGTCTTACAGGTTAACATGCCATAATAAAGAATTCCACTTTTCTAGAAGAATACTTTTCTGCACTTGAGTAGAGTGTTGTATAATTTTCTTAGGTGCTTGGATGTGACATTAAAAGATAAGGTGGGCGAGATTACCTTCTGAAAGGTTGGATAAGAGGATGGAAATGTGCTTCATAATAATGAGAATGTCAGCACTGCAGAGTTACCTCAGGTCACTGGTGGAACATATGAGCACATCGACTAGTTTTCTTAAGGCGTGAGCCCTAAATTTATATCAAAGTTACTTTACACATACTGTGTTCACCTGTGTATGTCACTGGGATTTCTGCAAGCGTATGCCATGTACCCTGACAAAGATAGTGACCTACATTTAAAAAAGTTTTCAACATTTCTTTTGCCAATAAGATTCTTGAATAGGTTCTCTGTTCCTCTGGGCACGCAAGGTTGAACTGAGGGAAGGTACTCCGTTGCTGTTCAGACGGATCAGCCCACGTTCTGACTGCACCACAGTAGATCAAATGAAACCTTCTCCATGGAATTGGCTAACTTGAGGTTAAGTAACCCTAATGCAAATCATAGTTTATGGCTAGGTAGAAGCCACACCAAAGTAAGGATGTGGATTTACTTTGAAATGAAAATGTATTCTAAATTATTGCATGAATTGGATTTTGTCTTGAGAAAACTTAGCCATGCTAGTTCCAAATGATTCAGTTGTGAACAGCGTGTTTGCGACACAAAGTTGTGTGTGCATGAGTGTTCCCTACAGCACTGATGATAGTGGCAATAGACAAAGTCAATATTCAGAATAAGGTTAGGCTTGTAAAACCACTTCACTTATATTTACGGTACATTGATTAAAAATTGAAAACTCAAGAGAGACAAAAAAAGCATATTTTTTCACCTTAGTAGTCTGTAGGGTTTTTTGGTTCTCTACTGCTTAAAAAGTTTCAAATTTAAAATATTTAAATGTCTATATTAATAAAGATGTTAATGTATTATTAAAATATTCTATATTAATATAAAATTTTACTAAATGTGATCTGAGAAATAGCATGTCATATCTTGACTTTTCAGCCTATGTTGTTTTGTCACCGAGACCCAGCTTTAGGATAAAGCTAAAGTACCTTTTCATATAAAATACATCAATGATTATGTTTTCAGTATTAAAGACACTAAAAAATTGTGATAACTGTCACCATTTTTTCATGCTGTTATTCATTTTGTGCAAGTTTACAAACAAATTATATGCAAATAAAATGTATGTATAGCAGAGTAAAATAATTTAGGTTCAAGCAGATAACATACTAACTTCCCTATATATATTTCAAACATCATATCAAAAGCAGAAATTATCAGTTCCTTCTTGCCAGCCTGTGGTCTGCTTCTGGCTGCTGCCTATGTATTCCTTCTCCAAAGCTAAAGCAAGTACAAGAAGTCCACATGGTAGATGTTTCTCTCTTCTTCGTGTATCCTATCCACTACGACCCTGTTATTTGATATATAACTATTAACTTCAGGGTATTAGCCAAGGCTGGCTACACTACATTAAACCAGATTTACTTTAATTCTGGAGTTATTATATAATCTAAGTTATTTATAATCTAAGTTAAAATTCTGACTAGAATAAACAGGACTGTGTGTGTGCATATTTTTAAGATTTTCAGCACACAGACCTGAGATTTTTTACAACTGTGCACAGCATCTATAAAACATCTTCAAAATGTGAAAGTGATTTCCTCCTTGCCATATTGTCTTTTTGACCCGGTGGCACAAATTTGTATGTTTAGCTGTAACTGCTTGAATACATTCCACAGATGTTCGCTGATAGGGAGTGTCTCCAATGGCAAGCATCTGATGTTGCAAATGTGCACAGTCTGAAACACAAGAATCCCTGAAAGATAATGGGTTTTATGCCACATAAATTTGGAGGTTAGTTTGCAGACTCTTCTAGGAGCTCCAGTACTGCACATTTTTCCATACCCATCCCCTTTTAGAAAAAAAGGGCCTCAAATATTTTGTCTGAATTCCTTGCTCAATGAACCTACAAGAAAACTTATGGAGCAATGGAATTAAAAGATTAAACCACAAGCCACTTGTACTAAGTCTTTAAATGACTTACGAAGCATAGAGTTTACATAGTAACCGAGTCTGCAGACTCAGTTGCTTTTGGAGAATTCTGAGGACTTTGGGTTTTTTTCTGCCTGACTTGACTGCTTTGTTGCTGTGTGGCTGTTCCCATCTGGATGTTTCAAAAGAATAAGACAAAAGATAAGATTACAATCAAGTAACATTTATTTGTTTGGGGTTTTTTTTGACCACTTCGTAGTTAGAGAGAAAATACCCTTTATTGTTAACCCATAGGGTAAGAATTGGAAACAGCAATATCACATGGTCACAGTGGTCTCACTCGTGTAACTACCTTCAGTCTTTGATGTATTTCAGGCATGCAAAACTACACACGGCAATTTTAAGAGACACAATGATTTGGTACACACATACATTTAAATGTACCCGACAAGGTGGCTTTTTAAAGTTTAAAGTTTAAATATTGACAGGACTGAAAGCAATTTTTACCAGTAACCTCCGTCTGTGGCTTTAAATCCATTAATTTTGTGTGACACCCAGTAGGTAAAAAATAAGCATTTTGCAAACACTGGAGGAGACAAGTATTTTACCCTGGATAACTAGGAATATATTCTAGAGTCAGGCTATTGGTTTGGTACAGGTATAAGGACACAGGTCGAAATATTCTGTGGATGCCTTTCAGCTTGTCTTCGGAGTGTAAAGTGCTTAAGTTTTAAATTTTGATTCCTGCAAGGCATAAGCTGTCCCCTATAGGCTTGGTCTCCTGTTTCTATTCAGTTAATGTGAGAGAGAAGGTAAGCTAATGTTTCCAGCAAGAACTGGGGGATTCCCCTTCTTCTATCAGGAATAGGAAGCTGTGTGTTAGAGAGCTAGGATAACACTTTCGCCAGTGAAACAAATGGAAAGGAGAAACAGTTAACAGTGTTAGGAGCTTGTGGTTCTACCGAGAGGCAAGTTTAGTGCTTCTAGAAGATCTAAATAAATAATAATGATGCAGTAATCTAAACTGTTCCCATGGTTGGTGTTTGTGGACAGTGATGGTCGTGTATCATTTTGGAGTGGGTAGAAATGGTTCTAGGCTTGATATGGGATCCAAGCATGGGTTTGGAGTTGTAAAATTTGTACCATTTCATTTTTGGTCTGCTTCCAACAATGCACCTTTCAGAAGACCACCAGGTGCCAGAGCGGACACTGTAAATTTTATACCCATGTATTTTTTCCATTTATGCCTAGATGATGATATGTTTTCATACCTGGTCACCTTGCTGAAAAAAGAAGCTGGTCAGAACCTAATACAGAATGAGAACAGGTTGAGAGCACACTTAATTGGTCCCCAGAGAAACTCAAGTAAAAGTGCGGGGCTCTCTCGCCTTTGAGAGAGGTCATTACAGCATATAATCAACCATCCCAATATTTGGTTATCTTTTGTTTCCACATGCTATGAAAAGGATTGTGTGGGGGTTTTCTTCTTACCTCAAGTGATGACTTCATCATTGACAGCTTATCCAAATTATGATAGACGTATAAAATTTTGTCTGCTTACTGGTCAGTAAAATTTGAGGTGAATTGAAGATTTTATAAATAACTTTAAATGGGACACTTCTGCAGATTAACATAAAACTTTTGAGGGAAACTTCATAAACACGGAAAGCGATGAATCTAGATACTGTGGGATTTCCAAGACACAACTTTCCTTTTTCATCTGTTTACAAAATCTTATTTCTGTCTTGTTTGGTTCTGTTTGGTTCTTGCATACAGACAATTTTCACTTATGGATTTCTGAGGTGTCAGAAGGAAACATCTAGCTGTAGATGAACCTGCTATGTGACTAGCAGTGCAGGTGACTGTAGCTCATTGAACAGCATTTTGTATTAACACTTGCCCTCAACAGGAAAAAAGTCACATTTCTCCAGAAGGCATTCAGCAGCAGAAACATAGACTGCAGTGAGCAACACTGTCTGTAAAGGACTAAGCAATAAATAGAAACACTTTTTTCCAAAATATGCCAAAAAGTAATTGGAATTTTTACAGGTGTTTATTATTTTAAATTCCTTTCTGAAGCAGAGTGTTTAGCATTTTCCATTCCTGCAACATTATCTGCCCAACTTCTTTATACTAATAGATTGGTCTTCTTAGAGAAGCTACAATTTTTTTTCAGTAATAATTCGGGTATAGCAAATGAATGAAGAGCAGGACAATTCACTAAAGAAGGACAGGAACAGAATTCAAACCTACCATTTGAGCATTTTTCGCTTCAGGACAAAAAAACCCCATGTGAAGTGTTCTGCATCTTATGCCTTAAAGTAAGCAGACACCCAAAGCTTCTCTGTACAATGACAGAGCATTTCATGTTATGTAAGATATTAACACAAAATAGCTCCAAAATCTGTTAAATCCAAAGTTACTCTTCAATATTGTCAGTAGGGTTCTGATGTGAAAAATAGGCCGTATAAAGCGTTGTAGTTCCAAGTACTTATTATAGCAATCTGAAGAGCAAAGTGGTATTCATAGATTTTGAGATGTGCTAGAACAAATTGCATGTGATTCAGTGGGGACAAATGTAAGGTAATGTGAAAGACTATTCAACTGCAAAGATACAGACTGAGAAAGGGTATTTAGGTAGCAGCTGTGTAGAAAAGGACTAAGGAGTTATTTTGGATCACTACCAATATTAGTCAACAGCGTCATTCAGGTTTGCAAAAAGCAGACATCATGCTGGGATATGAAAACAGAATCCTGTCCTGCCAGTTGTGAAGTCATTCTTCTGCTCTGTTCAGCAGAAGCTGAAGGCAGTTTAAAAGCAGAAAGCATTAGCAGGAAAGCGGCAGCTGAAATAATGTGCCCAGCTGTAAATATGACACTTGTAGAAAGACGGTGACCAATCAGCATCTAGAGGACAGCAATGAGGTGTTCAGGTCCAAGAAACATAACCTAAAAGGATAACCAGAAAAATCTGAAGTTATTTGTCCAGAGAAAAGAAAGCAAAGAGACCTGGTAACAGTGTGACGTACGCAAAGAACTGCTGTGAAGGAAAGGGAGAATCTATTGCCATGTTTGTGAGAGGCAGTACAAGAAGTAATGGTCTTCAGATTTTATGTTAGGATTAGATTATTTATTTTAACAATAAAGATAACTAAAGACAGGAATAGACAGCTTGGAGATGTAGTGGAATCCCCTTTATTAGAAGTTAGACAAGCATCTGCCAGAAATGATGTAAGGATAGTTTGTTCTGTCTTTGGGCAGTGCAGTAGCATCGACGATCTCAACATGTTACTCAGCCCCTGAATTCTTTTAGGTTCTGAAGTTCTGACTATCTGATAAGTGTTTGGTGAATATGAGCAAGAACTGAAGTGTGGCTAATGTAAACTGGCAGGCAAGCAAAAAGGGATACAATGAGGGTGGTACACAATTCGTCTAAAGTCTGCTGGCTTTACTAAGAAGTCGTGGAAGTGATGACGGGAGGAATGAATTTCCATGTGTAACAATAAAATCAATAATCAGAACAGAACTAGCATAGCCCATCTCATTTACCGCGCCTGAATTTTTCAAACAGAATAAAAATTCCAGTCTTAAACATTATATGAAATTTAGGATGAATCTGATAGACAGAATGGATTTTAATAGCGTGCCTTAACTATATTAAGGATGCACACTGCTGAGTTGTAAGTATAAAATGCTCCTGTCTACAAAATCTTTGCAACATAGAGGCTGTATATGTAACAATTTCTTTGCATTTCTTCTAAGAAGCCAACCCGTTAGCATTGGTTCTGCAGTGGAATTACTTGAAAAGCAAAAAATGTTATAATGATATCACCCTGAATATTAATTTTTATTAATTTATGTACATAGCTATTCAGAAAAAACACAGACAATACAAAATCTATCATGAAATTCAGCAGTGATGCTTTATACAAAAGTTGATATCCTTCATCAAATAACAATGATGTACTTTGTATGCCTAGAAAAGCCTTCTGATCTGTGTTTGCCATTCTCAAACATAAAGATTGCATCTTTGATTTTGCTAGCATTAGTATTTGGAGGAATAATCAACACAGAAATGCTCAGGTTTGACAAGTGGTATAAGATTTCAGTAAACATGTCTTCTCTCAGAGGTATATTGGAACCAGATAATATTAAGGGAAATTATACTGCTTGGAACTCTGATCTTCAAAGAGAATATAAGTATAGATTGAAATCAGAATGGACATTTAGGGATATTAAATGCAAATAAGGCTTCAGTTGAGGCTCAAAGATACAATTAAATTATGGAAATACGCACAAGTTCAATAAGTGAAAACATAAAATACTTTGCGATGGAAAGTTGTGTAAACATAAGCTTATTACTGCTAAATTAATATTTGGAGTTAGCTGGAATATTTTGGTAATATTTAAATGGAAGATTCTGATTTATCAAAAGTAGGATGCTTTGTGAAAACTTTCAAAGACTTTTCCTTAGAGAGAAAATTCTTTTAAGAATTTAAATGAAACCTAATCCAGCTATTTCAAAACAGAACATTCAGAAAGCCTCTTGCATTGGTTTGCTTACTGGATACAATTTTAAGATGGTCACATCAAAATGAGTATTTAGATTAACTCAAAGCATTTTTCTGCACTTTCTTGTGATGGAACTTTTCTGATATTTGTATTTGTTTCCTTTCCATTGCAACAGTAAAAGAGATTAGAACCTATGATATTCCCCCTAAAGAAAGAGTGCAAGTCCCAGTTGATTGTTTTGGAGTATTTTTCTTTAATGGTATTAAAAATGGGTCCTCTAATAAAAGTAAAGGCTAGTTAAATTAAAATACTTATTCTAAAAATAAAAAAATTAAACAATTCACATGAATTATGAAAAAAAATGTATTTCAGCCCTAGTCTTACAATTTCAAAGGCTACAATATAAATGGCAAACAAACAGAGAGTTCTACAAGCACATGCACGTTTATAAGTAAAATGTGAAAGTAGTTTTAAATACGTACCTTTCACATACCTTAGAAAATCATTAGGATTCTTCCAGATGGCATTTATATACCTTATTGTAAAATGTATCTGATGACATATATATTTCACAGGCAGTTAGAGGATAACAGAATTTTACATTCAGTGACCACCTACAATTTTTTTTTAAAGATACATGTTAGACTGAGTGCATTAGCAGCCTAACCGCATATTTAGAAAATGAAAGATTGGGCTAACCCTTATCATGTGAGCTCAGAAAGTACAGTTGTAGATTTAGACTGCAGGATAAAGAGGTGAGGGTCCTTTTGCAGAACTAGAGAGATGCAGAGAGTAGGATAAATGTGAGAAAAAAAGAGAAAATCTTAAGTACTCCCATATATTTCAGTTACAGTAAATACCATGGAATAAAAATGTCAGTTCATGAGCCTCAACTTTTCTTTCCCTTTCCCTCCTGTTCAGTGACTCTGTCCTCAAAACACTTCAAAATCCATTTAAATCCTGTTTTCCCCTACTCCAGATGTACGGTTTGAATGAGGAGCACACAGGAAGTTTAAAGCATCCTCTACCACTTGCTAGCTGCTATAGAGGTTAGCTGCACATCTGTATGGCAAGAAAAATGTAGAACTGGATGCTAATGCCACCAAGAATATTTCTGGTTTTAACATTGGAAATTAAATAACAGCTTAACAAGAATTAATGCTGCCTGGAAGGTTCCTGCACCTCTCCAAACTATAGAGTTCATCAAACCCCACATTTTTTAACAATGGGTTTTGAATATCTCAGTCTTGATTTTTACTTCTTTAAGTTTTGTTCTGATAGTCCATAAGATAACATTCTGTTTACTTTTTCTTCTTAGAGAGGGATACTTAAACCAGTCTAGGGCAAACTATCATCAAATTTGTTATTAGGTGATAAACCCCATCTAAACACATAGCTGGTCCCCCAGAAACAGCACTACATGTACACTACATAGAGTGTGCCTTACATGTATAAAATTTTACAATCCCTTTGCCTTTACAAACAGGACACCATATTTGTGACTTTAACACATATTAGTTTTTCTAATATATAAATGCAGCAGTAATGAGCAATTCAGTTGTTTTTTGGTTTTACCTTAACTCTGTAACTCCAATCTTCAAGAGCTCTGAGCTTTGCTAAATATGATGTTCCCGAAGGTTAATAGTGGGAAATCATGTTATCTCAACATGTTGTTTGTCAGGGTGTTTACTGGAACAAAAGGGGTTGTTCCTCCTCCTTTGACAAATCAGGCAAGCATGTGCGGCAAGAGGAAGTTGGGTTTTATCCCTGTAACATTCTAGTTAAGATAAGGAGTGCAGTGAATCTCTCACTTGTACTCACACACTGTACTTCAGATCATGTTGCAGAGGAGTCTCAGAGTGCAAATTAATTCCTTTTGAGTGAAACTAAGCTGGAAGATGCACAATAGGAACACATCCAATAATACACTACAACTGCAAATGGGCATTCAGTTAATGGGTCTAAACTACAGATAGTCTAAAGGAAAGAAAAAAAAGGGAAATTTACAATGTAAACTTCAGATCTCAGCCCCAACTATTTGACTTCACTGTTTGACCACAGTATTTGCTGCTCTAAACATAGCCAAAGAGCAATCTACTCCCTATGTAAATGTTGGCCCCTCAGTGAGGTCTGAGGTATGTTTTAAAAATGCAGCCAGTAGAAAGAAATTACCGCTGAAGGCAAATAGAGTTTTAAAGGATTGACCCAAATCTCAGTAAAGCTGCTGGATGATTCCAATCAATTTTAGTGGGTTTTGCACTAGACCTAGAAGCTCCAGGTCTTGCTGCCTGCTGTTGTCTGACAGCATTCAATAACCTTGACAAACCAGAAAGAACTCAGTAGAGCAAAGCGGTGATCTGAGTAGAGAACGTAGTTATAACTCTTACACACACAGATTGTTCCATTTAACAGGATGTGAGAGATTAACATATATTTCCTCATCTAGAGGAGCATATAGCTTGGAAACATCTGAAAAAGTAAAATAATTCTTAAGAATTCCCAGAAGACTCATTAGACATGACTGACTTTGACTTAAAGAAATTACTTCTAAGATAAAACCAAATATTTTGGTATAAATACATATGATATACCAAATATTTACTTATTAGGATTTTTCCTTTTTACAAATTATCAGCATCCTATAGTAATTCATAAAGAAAAGAAAAAAAATGAAAATGTGAATATGTTCTGTGAAAGGTAAGACATTTTTAATAAAATATTTTTGTTTTTCAGTCACTTCTGTTCAAGAAATGTATTAAAATACTATGTGTGTATATATATAGCTCAAACTGTAAGAATTAGAATAATCAATTGCTTATAGTGTATTTGAAAATAAATTGGATGCTTTGATACTTAAGTGTCTTGATAGCATATTTTCTGTTGCCATGCTTTAGATAAGTTTTTCAGAAGGAGATAAAAAAAAGACTAAAAAAACCCTACTTATAGCTGTGTACCTTGTTCTATCTTATTTTGGAAGAGCAGGGTGTTGCTCCAGACACTCACCAAGTTAATGCAGATACCAGCCTAAAAGCTGACTTCTCATTCTCATCGCTGGGGTGGCATACAACTTTCTCTATTTTGGTCTCCAAGCGAACAATAAAATTCCAGTCTTCCCTGAATTAAAAGGCAAGTAAGTAGCAGACGTAACCAAAGAAATCTGCCTGTTGTCTACTCCCAAAAAGTCTCACCAGAGACTCCTTCTTCCACCTTTGGGAATTGGCATCCTTAAGCCAACTGAGTCCTCTTCATTTTTTCCCCACCTTTAGCTCTACTGAAGTCCCTCATTTCCCTCTTGCAGTGTATCTTTATCCTGCTTTTTAGCTAAAGAACACCCCTTTAAACAGCTCTTTCTCTTGACCTCTCTCACATACAGGCCTGCTGTCTGAAGGGATTCAGCTTGGGTTTTGCTTACTCCCCTGCCTGGTCTCCCAGTCCCAACTCAGAAGCAGAATGAAAATTCCACTTGTTTTAAAGTAATCTTTGCATTGTATGGGTCCATCTTGAGACTTTTCTGCTTATACCACTTACAGGGAACTGCCTCCCCGCCTTGAAAACCACTGTTGCATTTTCTGTTATGGTAACAGTTTTAGTGCTTCTTCTCTCCACTCTGGCGTACCAACTTCTGAAATGGCTTTACCAACAGCTGAAACGTATGTTGTTAGATGGGTAACCACATTTCTTTCACCTGCTGCTGTGCTTAAAAGCCTTCTCCTGGGAGAGCATTGGTGAAATCTTTCCAGAGCACTAGGTTTCCTGGGCAATTAGGATGAAGTTGGCAATTCATTCTTCCCAGTTTCAAGCTGTTTGTAGACTTGTGTAAGTATTGCTACATTGACTAACCTTAACCTATGCTTTAAATATACTGTTGTTGAAAACTTCAGCCAGGAACTTAAAAGGAAAAAAAAATAAGGTGAATATAATCAGTTAATTTAGCAGGTGTGAGCTAAAGACCTTAAGTGTCTTAATCTAACCATAGGTCCCTCTGAGTATTTCTTCTCAGGGACAAAAACTGGTTTTATCCTTTGTCCTGATTTTCCCAGTGCTCCTAACTTTCCAGTCAGGTTTCCAAGCAGTGCTCTAAGCTAGAAGTCCCAGGTATGTTGTCATGAGAGCTAGTTACTCTCAGGAAACAGCCACGCCATAAAGGCATAGCATGCTATGTTAAGTATGTGCTATTTATTTATTGAGTATAGCCCTTCCTTTTTTTTTTGCATTCTTTACCAAAAATTTTTTCTCTGTACTTTCTGATTCACCCTGTTTTGATCAAGGTGGAAGTGTCAACCCTTTGTATTTCTTTAAATGTTCTGACTGAACAGATGACACTCAGGCTGGTTTCTGTGGTGTCACTGGCAGTACAAGGCAGGTAGCTGTTGCCAAAGTTTGCATGTGATGCATCTGTGTACAAGACAGCTCTCTTGGTGATAATGAGGTCATATTCTGTTGGTCATTTAGTATAAGCATAACCTTTCTGGGTCAGTGCCAAGCTCCCAAGTATCCCAGTTATTTCTATAGGGTTGTTTCTTTATTTTCAGATTACACAGGCCTACACAGACTCCTTTCACTCTTCAGTAGCTGGTGGAAGCACCATGCAGCAGATCATTGTTCATAATGAATTAGAAACTGCCCCTACATCTTCTTTTCCTTTTTCCCACATGCTGCTGGATTCCAGAATTCTCACTCCCACAAGTTGTGCCTCTGCAGTCAATAGATGTAATATACTGCTCAGGAAAAGCCCAAATATTAGAACTTGGCTAATTTTCCTCAAATTTCCAGTGTATTTTGCAGTTATTTGTATTATCATGAAGTAGGGAATAATTCCATTTAAGATGCTTTAAGATTTAGGGCTGAAACCTGGTTTCATTTAAATCAGTGGTGAAAGTTTGACTGCTTTCAGTAAGATTGAGGTTCAGTACTTATGTGGCATAAGGGCTTGAATTTGTGGTTTCTTCTGAATTCTGTGTGCGTTTTTGTTCTTTCCCGTAGGGCAATATATTGCTCCTTTTTCTGTTGCTGTTGGCACACCTTGGAAGTAAAAAAGTGAAAGCCAATAACTTATTTTCATCCAAATAATCTATTGCACCTCTTTAGCAAGATTCTTTTGCTATTTCTAAGAAAACATTCACAAAATGCTAAAGCACGCAGCAGACTGAAGATAGGAAAGCGGAAAATATTTTGCTTTGGAGGAACACTAATGTATTCCAATGTCTTACTGATCTGTAAAAATTACATTTAAATATCTATGGCTATAAAGGAGAGATCTCAGACAAAATTCACATATAAAATTCATAAGGAGTTAATTGTTCCTAAAATATTTCCAGCAAAAACTTTACCATATAAAGATGTTTCATGTGTAGAAAATTATAGAAAATAGTAATGTCTGAATGACATAAAAGTTTAAATCCCTTTCAAAAAAGTCGTTTAGGCATATATTGAAAGCAGAAGTACTAGCAGCTTGCAGAAAACCCAGCAGAATGTTCAGCCTACTGAAATAAGGCTCCTAACTTCACCCAGCTTGATCAGCTGGCTAATCTCCTCAGGCTTCCTGTATAATTAATGGAGAGAAATAACTTCCAGTGCCGATCCATGGCAAGAACCTAGTTTAAGTGCTTGAACTGCCCAGTGGAAGAACCTGTTTCTCTTCACTGACTATAAAGAAACCGAGCTGGCTAAGATAGGTGCATCGAGTTTGCTTAAAAACACTCTTTTCTGATTCCTAAGGGCTCAGGTTCCTGCCAGTGGAACTTCAGTCTTATAACCACTTAAAGTGTTTTTGCAAGTTTTTCCTTGGGGCTGGTCAAACAATTTAGAAAGAATTCCTCTGCTGGAGTCTTAAATTCCTTCCTAATTACATGCAAACAAATGACTGCTTTTACAAATATCCTGGTTTATCTAGAATTATTTAAATGTTGAGCATAACAAATGTTACCCAATTAGTTAGGAATTGCTTTCTGAGGTTCATCATGTCTTCTTTAACAAGTAGTATTGTAGTTGTTTCATCACTTAAATATATTTTCCCATTCCCTGATTAACTGGGTAGTATCTATAAACCATTTCTGCTGTGACCCTAATTGATTTTTTTTTTTCTTGACAAAAACACCTAAGCTTTTTGTTAGGCAAATCTGTGTGAAGATCCCCAAAATTTAGTCTTCCAAAATGAATTTCAATAAAATCTTCATGAGAAATTAACACAGTTACTAGCCCAAAAGTAGTATTTGTGAAAAATATTCTTATTGTTGTCCCCTCATGTAAGATATAGTAATTCTTACCGATTTGCTTATTACCTATTAATTTTCCTGCAAATGAATATTTAGAGTCTGAAAGCACCAGTGAGATAATGCAAACACTAGTGAGAGTTTTTGTTAATGCACTAGCCCAAAGCGCATTCTAGTGACTGAGCATGTATTTCTGAGTTCTGATACAAAGTACAAATTAATTGGAGAAATGGGATTGTTAGGATTTTGATTTAGCATCCAAATGATGTACTTGGAGGTGATATCTCCTGTTATAGCTTCCAACTAAACAAACTCACTCTTTCTTTTAACACATTCGTGATGACGACATCTAGTTTTCATCATCCTTCAGACGATTCTTTTGAGGAAAAATAAAGGTCACAGATCTCCTTTCAAAACCTCTGCATAAACTGCTTTTCTACCTTGACCTATAATTACTTTGTGCACTTAGCTTGAGAACAGATGTTTTTGAAACAGAACTGCAGCTTTATGAAAGGATTTTGAGAACTATTTCAGAACGTTTGAACTTATTTAACAGTTAGATATACCTATTTTATAGTCCTTCCTTTTTAGTCACCATACATTATTACCAATGTCATTAGTGAGGCAACTACTGGTGTGAGCAGTGAGTAGGAATCCTAGAAAGGATTTTTGTGGAACTGAAATACATATGCTGAAAATGTCATCTTCTTTTTCTGCTTTATTATTATCATTATATCCACTTTTCCCATGAAGTATGTGAAGCAGAATGTTCCTGCCTTCTCTTCATATCTTTATGATTTTTTTGCTATAAAATCCTTCTTAGTGCTTCTTTATTTTTATAGTGTGGTGCTCAGTGTAAGGAAGAGCTTATTTATCTTCTGATTCTGTGGTTAGAAGATTTTCTTTTGGAGAAGAGAGAGGGAAGACATGATGAGGAGGGAAGGAAAGGTGACAGCAAAATAAAGGATGAGAATTCTCTCAGAACCCATTTTGGTATCTCTAGTGGTGCAAGGGTGGCTGTGAAGCAGAACACAGTACGCTGGCACTTCAGATGTCATGCCAAAAGTTACATTAAGTTACAACATTGCTGACCGAAAACACATCTGCTTTATTTCAGATGTGTAGTGCATTTTGCTGAATGCGTCTTTCTCCTCTCTAGCTCCATCTGATGGAAGTACTTCAGTACATGAATCTCCAGATGTGGCAGTATCACAATTTATGTTTATCCATACTTTGTATTTTCTGAAAGTCATAAGTCAGATCACAAGCAATATTCAAAATATGTGTACACTCATGCCCTGAAGCATAAAGATTAGGGAAACTTTGTAACAGTGTAAATAACAGCATGAGCAAATGAACAAAGCTTTATTAGATTTCTTTTTCAAGCAATAATTTTAAATAATAAGTAGTAAATGCTGTAGAAACCTGCACTGCAATGAGAAACACAGCTCTATAGTGTCAGTGATCTGATTTCATTTTCATTGTTGTTAAACATCGCAGAAGAACATCTGTTCTCTTATCTACCTTTTCTTGTCAAATATTTTGATTTGTCACTGAAGAAGAGAAAGAGAACCTCTTGAAAGGATGCTAAACTATAATTTCAAAGAAAATAAAGAAAAAGAAAATAGCCAAGTGGTCCAGCTATTAGGTTCTCTTTCTCTGTCCTGATTCTAGGATTCGGAGACTTTTTCTTTGCTTCAAAATTAGTTTTCTTCTCTGTACAGACTTTTGTTTTTCTGTTTTTTCTTCCTGCGTAGAACTGTCCCCTTCTTGCATCAGTCAAAAAAACCTATCAAAATTCCATGCCTGTGGTTATTCTATAAATTATGTGGCAATGTTGGAGGGAAAATGAATCAAAACCTGCGCAAACTGTACTCGCACTTTTGTTGCAGAATATCCTGTTCCCTCTGGCTTAGAAAAAAAATTGTGCCCAAGGCATCACCATGCCATGTCTCCTTTCTGACAGCAAAAAGTGTTAGGTTTGTGATTTGTTAGATTCAGAAAAGGACAGTGAAATTTTTTGTAGACAGCTTCTCTTTACACAGACCCTAATTCTCTCATATTTAACATGTTTCCTAAATGAATATCAGCAGATATTTAACTGGTGTTTATGAAAGGAATGACCAGCTGGCTTATTGTCGGTGGACATATCCAGGTTGGCTATGCAAGTGAAGGCCCAAACGGGCCAGATGTTTTCCATCATAGCACACTCTCAAAGTGCTGCTCTTATGCCTGAAAGAACCCCACACATGAAGCAGTAATTGTGCCCTGATTTCTGTTCTAATGCACATTGCAGCATGAAATAAGTTACATTCCATCTTGTTGACACAGCGTGCTTCAGCTGCTGGTGTGGCAAGTTGTTTCTTCACTGAAGCTGAACTAAGAAATGTCTGGCTTTATTAGACAGATTATCTTATTACTCTTTTCTTGGCAGTTCCTCACAATGGCACTTGTATGGCACCACGGGAAAGTGAATATCCAGAGCACTGAAAGTGCATTAACGAAACAAATCAAAACATACATACACTTCCAAAAAGTTATTTTGGGACAGAATTCAGGGACAATATCATCTGTTTGGTAGCAAACAGAGGGTTAACTTCATGTGACTGCATTTAACTTCCCTGAGTGGAAGAAACAGAGAAAACTTCCATAGGTCAGTTAAGCTCCCAGGACTGTGATAAAAGGAGAGTCTACAGATATCCTCCTCAGACATAACCATCCATGGTCTTACCTATCTGTACTTTCTAGTCTAATGTGGGTTAGTCAGTTTAGCTTTCTCAATACCCCATAGCTTAAACATGTGGGAGCAATCAACCCACTTGGCTAGTTTGACTGCCTCTCTTTTTCTGCCTTTGGCCCCAAAATTCAGTGTTCCTTTTTATATATCATCTTGGCTTCAAGAGGAGGGGCACAGAATACTCTATATCAGCTTAACATGTGTAGCCTAAGAATTTAGGCACTCTTAGAAGATAGAAACTGAAATTTGAGCACCCTCAGGATAAAGAAGCACTGAGATTTCTACTTTCTAGACAAATTCTGTAGCTGTTCTCTACACTGGTTTGTAAAAAATGTCTCCTTTCCCCTTCTGCTTTTTGAATAAGTGGGTGTTTTTTGTGTAAAGTGAAGTACATCCTGTGTTTTACGTGTTTAAAGTACTGTTAGATTGGGTCATTGAGGAACTTGGATAGAGAACTTAGGCACGGGCATGCTTTATGAGTCCCAAATAGATCAGACAAGCGACGGATACCAAAAAAACATTCAGTGTAGCCAAATTATGGCCAAGTGTTGGTAATATATACTAGAAGAACTTTTAAAATATTGATGGAAAACAGTGTTCTTTTGCCCTGTATTCTTATAGTTATGCTGGTTTTTATGAACTTGCCACTTGGTGTTACTTGCTTTAATGTGAATTTTCATGTTTGTAATTTATTGGAAAGGAGAAGCATTTGGGGCAACCATTGGACCTTTTTTGGATTCATTTATTCCTGCTGCATTATTGCAGTTTTATCAAAGGTACTGATAAAGTGGAGGTAAGGAATCTTTATAGCGGTAGGTCAGTTGTCTTGTGCAAGTTCATGTAGCTGTCTTCTGCAAAGTAAATCTGAGCCGAGGCTCAAAATGATGGTGTTCTGTAAACAATGTGCACTATAAGTCACTGGTTCCTAGAGCCTGCAAGAGATCTGCAGAACCACTCAAACATTACGAGGAAATTTATAAGCTTTGACTTTCTCCTTTTGGTGACGGTTAGAACTGAATCTTTACAATGGTAGCATTTTAAGAAACTGTGCATACCTGTTGGGGGCTGGGTTTTTTTTGACTGTAAGGACAAAATGTATTGCTAATAGGGCTAGAAAGTAGCTGGTCCTTCTACTGAAGTAATTAGAAACAGATCGTGGCACCTTAGACTGCTAGCTTTACCAGTACCTTGAGAAATTTTCTCCATTTTCTATTTGCATGGTCTTTCTTCCACTGCTGCTGGTAAGAGACTAAGAAAGATGTAAATGGAGGTGGTCCGCCCTTCTGCAGTTATTGCTGCCATCCCTGTAACTGCAGGAGCAGAAAGTCCACCTTTGCAGAGCTCCCTTCCTTTTTGCTCTTCTTTCCCTTCAGTCAAGATAGCAATAGGTCCAGGTCGAGCAGAGCCCCTTCCCAGGAAGACACAAAAATAAAATAAAGAAGACAGAAAGCAGAGGTTGCTTAGGGGGTGGAGAGTGGGGACTTGGCTTAAGGAGTCGGAGGTGGGATCTCATATCCCAGAGAACTGGGGAAACTGGAGGGGATCCCAGTTCAGGGTATAGTGAGAAAGTGAAAGTATCCCTCACAGAGCCCTTCGCCTCTATCAAAACATTTCAACCCATCTGCTATGCAATCTCCTCAGCTCTCATCACTCCTCCAGTGTACTTTTCTTCTCTCATTCCACCACCTGCTTCCGTATCTTCTCTTAAAGGGTGCAGAAGTCTGATACAATTGAATCCAACTGGTGCAGAAGTTCCAGCCTGAGCAGTCTACACACATGGATCAGATTTCTGGATCGAGGCCTAAGGCTGAGACTGTAGCCAAATATTTCCTGCTTTACGTGCGACCCCACAGTGCACGGCTGTGTCCCGGAACAGTGCATTAACTTTGCAATGTTGCAAATCATGTTTCTCTTTAAAAACTAATTTTCTCCTATGAAATATCCATTGAAATTGGTACTAGCTTTTGATTGTTTGTGGTAGAGAATGGCTGGTGGTAATCGTGTTTGGCTTTGTGCTCTTCATTTTACTTTTGGAAAAATGTAAGAAAGACTCTAGAGTTCCCGTTACTACTATTTTTCAGCTGGTATTTCTGTGTTGGTGAACTTTGAACGATCACTGCAGTCCAGCAATGGACTATTCCACTTTACTATTTACAGCAAGTGCACTGCTCACACTGGGATTCAGACGACTTTCCTGAATTAGTTTAAAATACCTCAGGAAATTTTGAGTGCTAAGGACACTGAAGAAATCCTTACTGCATTCAAGAACAGACTATATATAAGGAGTTTTTCATTATGTACAGTGGTTTCAAACTACTAAATCTTGGAGTTTCTCTATCTTTTATTTTGTTCCATAAAATTGTTGTATGCCAAAGCAACATCTCTCTTCTGCTTGATCTGCTGTAACCATTAAAGAAATAACTTTGCTTATTAAGTTATTTGGGCTGTTAGAGCCCAGAATTTCTTTTTTCCTCTGAGGTGGAGGAAAAAGAAGTATGGGCTTTCTAGACAGGGGAAAAATAGGGTGAGAACAACATGAGGGAGGTTCAGGCTCTGCAGCACTCTTCTGTTATCATTAGTTATGTTTGCATTAAGTAAGAAGGCCTTCTGAGAGAGGAGTTAGAACTTTGGAGATAGCGGCCAGTGAAGACAACCACTCTGACAGATTTTTCTAATCCAGTACAGCCAAATTTATGGAGTGACCTAGTGAAGTAATTTTAAATATCAAGAGAAAGACTGATTAGAAAAACTAAGGAGATGGAAATGAAAGATAAGCAAGTCATAGCCATTTGCAATTTTGGAGCCTTTTCCCTTAAATAATCTTATGGGAAATTTTTCATCGAAGTATGGTTACTTTATGGGATTGCCCTCATAAGAGAAAGAAGTCAGTAGTCAGCTGGCCCATCAAAAATGCCTGATGATGTAGAGTTCAAGAAGCTTTTTCCAGATATCCTGCACTGGAAATATGTTTGGACTTGTAAAAATCTCCATAATTACGTAAAACTTCAGAAACAATTGGTATTTGTTTGTCAGTTGCAAAGGATCAGCTTACATTCTTTCTGTATTTAAAAATCTGTGCTAATGCTACTGCCAGTCATTACTGTTTTACTGCTATTTGTTTTGTTACATTATCCAGCGTCTTTGAGCACCACCAGCCTAGGCATTTAATCAAAGACCCTGTCTCGCTGTAATGATCTGAGAACTGATGAAATACTGTCTGGAAAGACCATATTACTTAATCTTTGAGAACAGAGTACAGATTTATTATTTTTTTTCAAAGTAAAGCACTAAAATGAAGCAATCCACACTGTAAGTTATTCTGGTATTGGTTCTGACACATAAGGGACATAACATTTTTTTTATAAACTAAAGTAAATTTTCTAATTTAATATTTGCTTTCATTGAAATGAAAATGATTTGAGGAAAACAAAGGGATTTTAGGAATGATTAAAACCAAAAATAAAATTACTTCAACGTGATAATTACCTTTCTTAAATCTGGAATTGAGTACATGAAGAACAATCGGTTTTTTACATACTTCAAATTGTTAAGTAATATAAAACAGGGCTAATAAACATAATAAAACCTAAATTTGATATTTTTCAGGATTAATCAAATTGAGAATCATTACAGTTATAATTCTAGTGGCTAAGAGATCTGGCCTATTGTATTATTCAAATGATTTAACTGCAGGAAAGTTTTAAAAGTAAATTTTGTGATTTTTTAAATATTCTTTTATATAATCATGTAATAAAAATTAGTTATCCAGGTAGCTCAGAAAAGTTTACAACTGTCTTGCTAGAGTTGAAACTGAGGGCACTTGAGCTCTTTAAGTACAAGTTTGGTGTTTTCTGGTTATCAGTCCAAGCTTGTGAATGAGGTTGTTCCACTGGTAAAAGATCAGGAAAGTTAGCTCTTTACCACTTGAAAAAAAGGTGAAAGGGAAATACCCTACAGACTAGAAAGGAAGGCTGTAGCTGTAAGGATTTCTTCCGAAAGTTCCTAGTCTGGCCTCTAAACAAACGCAAAGCAAGTTTAGTTCCAGGAACATCAAATAACTGCAAACTCTTTATGAACCTAAAGCTGCAGGATTGGTACAGTTATACTCTCAAACAAAGCACTTTGTTTACCCCCTCATAGCAGGTAGTAATGCTTGGTTTGTCTATGGAATCTAAAACTCTGTGGGTTTGGACCCTGGCAAAGTTAAACTTAAAATTGTGCTTGAGTTAAGATCAAATTAGGATCGCTATCCTTTCATGAACGTACATCTTTAAATAGATTTCAGATTCCTGTGGCTAGATTCCCCAGACTAAATGAGCTGCCCTTGGCAAAGGACTGGAAAATGGAAGAGGAAGTGAAGGCTTTAAAGCATTTGTGGTTCCCCTCTCTCCAAGCTGGCAGAGAGTCAATCCGGTTCGAATGCAGTGTGCTCGGATGCCCCTGGCCTCCAGGAGCTACCCTGGCAGCCAGCAACTGATGCAGGCAAAAAGGCAAGAAGAGCTACTTGCTTTTGCGTGTGAGAATGGGCATGAGAGGCAGACCTGAGCTAAGATCCCAACCTTCTGCCTAAAAGTTATCTCTTTCTCTAGAGGAACAGGATATTAAGAATCTTTTTGTATGCAGAGAGTGTTTTAATACTGCCATTAGGAAAAAGATCTTACTGTAAACGGAACACAATTTTACGTCAGGTTTATGAAGAAATTTGGAGGGACAGAAGATCAACAGGAGGATTTGGGAAGGAACAGATCAGATGTGGGGATGTTGAACACTGTTTAAAATGGATGTTAATGGTATAAGAGGTTGTGTAGTTGACAGTAACTTGCATTACTTATAAATGTGCGGAGAGCTACAGCTCATATTTGACAAAAGAGTACTGACTATAATGTACTTAATTTGAACACCTTGGTTTCTAGAAGCATCTAAGAGGACAGCTGTTTAAATGTACTGAACATGATAACTCCGTAAGTTAATGAAAGCTTTCATCTTGTGAACCTATGTACTGCAAGGCCTCAGGGTCTAAAGTTTGAAATGAAGTGCCATCACATCTAAAAACCTCACCCTCACCCTACCTGCCTTAGTGTCTCTGTTCATATGGTAAATATTTTTATATACTTCTATATAGTTTGTATATACTTTCAATTGTATTTGAAGATACTTCAGGTGTGTGCAGAAAAGAACAAAAAAAGTGATAGGTATGTGATAACTGCATACAGTTGTTTTTAACCTCCATCTGCTAAGCTGACAAAAATTGTATAGTCTGTGGTGTACAAACCAACACTGGTGCAGTGTTTATTGTCCAAATCTGGGTGCAGAATCTTACAATGAATCCTAAACCCCTTTTGTCTGAAGAGAGAAATAGGAATTAGACACCGCCTAAGAGACTACCCACTGATTTAAAGAAACTGAAACAAACCATGTAAATGCTTTTCAATGGAAATTAGTATACACATTGGCAGAGAAATTTCTCAATATTTTGGAACATATACCTCCATAGAAGTAAAAAAAAAAAAGCTAGCTAAGAAATAGTGTTTGAATTTAATAAAAAAAAAAAATGAATGAGCTTCTCAGAGCCACAACCATTCCTCTATCCTTCACAGGCAGAATATAGACACAGAAAAACAATCTTGAAGCAAACAAAGTAGCTTTAGTCAGATTCATAGTCTCTCTCACACTTTTTTTCCTTTAAACTTGATTTATTTTGGGGGTTATCTTTCCAAGGGCTTTTAAAAGGTTTGAATGATGATTTGAAAACACAGAAGAGTCAATAACTAAGTAAATGTCGTCTTGTGGCAGATATAATTTTTCTTGAAGGTTAAAGCCAAAAGCACTATGATTTGTAAGTTAAATTCCTTGCTATTTTTGCTGTACTTCTCATTTATTAGCTGGATTTTCAACAGCAATGACCGAGGGATTTTCAAAATGGAGGTATGAGCGCATAAAACTTAGACATAAGATGCAACTTCTCTGTAAAGAAATCCTTCAAAATATTTTTTTTAATTTAGGGTATCAAGTTCCTACATCTCATTCTTCAGAGCAGAAAGGTTAACCAAATATTGCAGACAGGCCATTACAAAATGTTTTCCTCCCTTCACAAGGATGAGCTTTTGCACCATGCAGTGCATTGTGCAATGTTCTGTTGCGATGCAAACTATGGATTTCTGTGGCTGTGGGGCCTCTAGTTGAGTGGGACATCAAGAAAATTCTCTGATGATTTTGTCAAGCAGGTTCTGTTTCTGCCAAAACAGAAATGGCCCCTGCTCAAACTCTTTCCCACAAATCAAAAAGCATATGGTTTTTTTAACATACTTCTGTTGTATAGTAAGTTATTTTTCTGCTGAATTCTGTCATTCTTTCCTCTTTGGTGATTATGTATCTCGGCTCACATCCTTCTACCCAGTGATCTCAGTTTATTCCAATTCAACTACCATCCACAAGATGCTTAGCATTTACATGCTTCTTTTTCCATCCTGGTAGTAGGAACACGTGGTCGTAGAGAGGAAACTACAGGCTTTGGGCCTCTGCCCAGAGCAATTTAACTGGCAGAGTCATCACATACTGGAGATAAAGACAGCTGAGTGCATAGAGTGGCTATGACTTCATGACTTGCAGTGTTAGCTGATACACCTTCGAGCTGCACAGAGCAGGGAAATGCCTTTGTGAATAACTGCCTACTGTTATTTCCAAAACATGCTTAGGTCCCATTAACACTCTCTAAACTCTTATTTTTTAGAACAAATTAAGCTGGTTTTATCAGGGAAAGGAACACAAAACCTCTCAAACCACAACATTTTCTGTGCTGCTTTAATGTAGAGTTTACTAAAGCCATTTTATCAAGTGAAACTTTTAAAATAGACTTGACAGCTGTTTATGCCAACATTGACTCTAAAATTAATTTTCATAGTTGAATCACACATCTCAAAAGAAATTGGAAGTGATGGAAACAGTGCTACAGAAAGCGGGGTTTGCAAGTCTAATTTGACTATATAATATATAAATTCATTCTCTCCACGCTCAAACCCCCCAGTGGAGTTTAAGTTCCACCAGCATAAATCAGCATTGCTCTATTGGTTTCATCAGAGCTACATTGGCTGACTCCCATTCAGCTCAAATCTGAGAATGTTTAGATAATTAGCTAATATAAGTCATTTACATCCTTCAAGGGTTTTGTTGTAAACTGATGGTGACCTTTCATTCCTGCTTCAGACTTTGGTTATTATTGAAATTTACAAAATACCAGCATATTTGGATAAAATGTTGAATTCGCATCCCTAATTGTTAGTTGCATTTTATAGAGGTGTACGATGCTTAGTCTACAGTATCCCCACCTTTATCTTGCTACCTACTTTACTTCCTAGATCATAAAAGATCATGAAAATCCTTCTTTAAGAAAGGAAAGCCATTGCATTTATTTTATGACTTGAAGCTTTGATGCAGACCTGGGAGACTCATTAGTAGAAATTAATTCATAAGTTGTGGAAAGTTTTCTTGTCATTTCAGTCAGATTAGACAAGAGTCTAAGATCAAAGTAGGGCTATGAATATGTATTTTTCCCAGAGTTCTGTAACTCTTCAGACTGAAGGGTCTCTCATACAAACTTCAGTGCATAATTCAACTTAGTAGTCATTTCTACTATTATTGAGTACTTTTAGCATAAACACAAATGTCTTACTCTGTTCAGTTTATTTTAAACTTTTTTGTAATGTGAAGAATTTCCTTTGACTTATAATTCAGTTTAGTAAAATTAGATGTTCATTGGCTTGAATGAGCTAATGAATACTCTATTTGCTGAATTAAGTGCAATCAAAGAAACTATCCAGGTTCCTCATGCATTATATCTAAAACTCTTGAAAGTATCGCCATCACTGCGATTTGCAAAATCACGTGAGGAAAGTACTCAGTTTATGGGATGAAAGTAATTGAAATTTCGGTAGAAGCTAGCAAATTTTCTGTCTTGGATGGGTTTAGGTAATACATCTTAGACAATTGTAAATGTTTCTACAAATAGCAAGTAAAAATGTCAGATGTCTAGTGTCATACTTTTTGATGGTTTTGTCCTTAAAAAGGGTAATGGGATCTGTAACTTTCCGAGGTGCTAATCCTAAGAATGTGAAGTAAGCACCCATTCCTCTCCTTGGCTTTGTGATGAGTTGTCAAAATCGTGTCTTTGAAGTCCTTAGACAGAGAGGGCATGCAAAAGCGTACACATGCTTTGAAAACCTGGTCCAAGCCATTTTATTTTTGTCTCTTTGCCAAAGAATGTTAGCTATTTTCAAAGGCTGTTTACAAGTCAGAGGAAGTTCCCACCAGATTAGAACTGTTTTAAGGAAAGTTAAAACCTGGGCCAAACTATTCCACAGCGCAGAATCTTTCTAATCTGCACATACAATTCTTGCATCTATAAAAGGAGTTATTTTTTGATAAGAAAAGTGAATGCATTGAACCTGCATAGTAACATGTCTTTGTCAAAGGCTGTTGTTACAGTCCCTGTGGTTGGTAATGTAAACAAAGTGCTGTAGGTCTGTTTTGATGAAAGATAGGTCAAATAACTATCCTTTTGCTGGATAGCGGCAAATACTTTGGAGAGTAGTTGTAAAGATTCTGGTATCATTTTACTGTGACCCGAGAAATGAAATGAACCCGCTAAGAAAACAATGAGTAAATTTGACCTACCTTTAGTCATAGTGTAACTTTATTAATCTGACTGTAACTCTAATTTTTTGTTCCCTGCTATATCTTCACCTAGAGTAAAGAAACAAAGTCTCTGTGACTCATAAAACAAGTTGAAAAAACAAACTGGAGACATGTCTTTAACTTACTGAGTGCTTGAAGTTCTACTAATTTAGGTCTACTAATTACAGTCCTTGCCCCCATGGGACAATGTACAGTAAGGATGCTGAACAGATCTTGAATGTATGACATATGAGAAAGAAGAGTAATTCCAAAGGTGAATAGAATTTCTTAAATAGATTGTATACTGTAGCCACCAAAAGAGCAGTTACTTCTGTTTATATCTGATCGATTAAAATTTTAACTATGGTAGGATGCACAAGAAAAATAAACAGAGGCACACTGAAATATTTGTATATATATAAATACTGTATTGGGGAAATTACAAACCACAATTTTTCACCAAAGTCAATTAAATGAAAAAATGTAAACTCTTGGGAGATCTATGAAGCCCAAGAGCATGGGCTCAGAGTGTGAAGTTGTCTTCTCAAGCATCTTAATTTGAACACCTTGAAACCAAAGCATTCACATTTACTATCCATTCTTGAGTATTCTGCTCATTCTGGAAAGTCCTTTTGTTCTTGATTATCACAGAAATCTAGTGTACAAACCCTATTTAAACTCCGGATATCGAATCCTCTTTTAATTTGGAGTTATTTCAGTTGTGTCTAAACAGCATAGTGAAATCTCATATCTTGTTTCATCCTTTGGTTAAATATTAATGAATGGCACAAAATGTTGAAACTTTATGATAACGATGAGAAGAAGCGTATATAAGTGTTCAAATAAGCTTTTTGCAGAAGATATTAAACGAGTTCTGAATGTTGCAAAATTGTTATGTTACAAGACTTCCTGAAAATTAAAAACTTGAAAATGGTTGGTAAGAAAACTGTGTTTTGTTATTTCTCTCACCACTCTCATTAACATACTCATCATCTCACAGGTAGAAAGATACACTGAATATTTATCTATCACTTTCTTTTTTCATCTTCTTGCTTTTATCTGATGGTTCAATTGCCACCATTGGATGTAAATGGCAAAGGGCTTCCCCTGCTTTTTAAAGTTTCTTGAATAATAATTTAATCTCTAAACACACAATCTCAGTGGAATAATCTTAATTGAGGGAAAATACTGAATTCCATACCCATGCAAATTCAAGCTTGCAAATTAGTGATTAAGCAGTGGAAGTCTATTTATAGTATATACAAGATCACTAGAAAATGTTGTGTTTCAGGGAAGTACGCTTTTTTGAGAAAGCTGCCTAACACTAATTTTTACTTTTACACATTATGTAATTAACATGCATAAATATATTTTTATATGAAAAGCTCATAATTCTCTCTGCTCAATTTTAATTAAAAAGTTATAACCTAGGATTATGTTTTTTTAATTTCTTGAGCTGCGCAAAATGCAAACGGTAGAAGACTTTCAATATAATTCTTCAAGTCTAAAATATATTATCTTTAAGACATGCCCACTGACGCGGGTCCCAGTGTTCATTTTTTTATGATTTTTTTAGGCTAAATTCTGATTTGCAATTCTATTTACGTCTATGTAGTTACACTATTGTTAAGTTGGGGCACAAGGGCTTCAGGCTGTGTTGTCTCTACTGGGCTTAGAACAAACCTTAGCAGCTCAGACAGAGCAATCCCTGCTGCCTGCTCTCATTTAGAAACATCCTCTAGGTGTTTAATATCTCTTTATCTCTCTTGCCAGCCAAAGAGGGCCTGCTCTGTACCTGTTTCAACCATGCTAGCCTAATAGGCTCGTTCTCCACCACAAATCAAGATGTGTAATGGAGCTTTTGAACCTTGAAGAAAAAGCCGACTCTCACAACGAGTGCACAGGGACACTCTAAAAAGATCTTGTCAGCGCGTTGGCTGTATTTATCTGGGCAGTTATTCCAGAATGAGTCATTTGCGTATAGGAGTACCTTTATACCTCTATGCACATATATGTAAGGATATCATTCTGTTACTGACACTTACATTAGTGGAATCTTTGTATTGTTCATATCCTATCTTATTTTACCTATATTTACCTGTGGTAAAGCTAAATTGAAGTCAAGCATTAGTCATTTTGCCACCGAGTCTCACTGTATAGCTCATCTTTGTGAAAGTTAAGTTGCACAGGCACAAGCAATTGTTATGCAAGTTCTGATTCCTGCACTCACAATTCTCACCTTAAAGTGGGATAATGTTCTCAGACTATCAGTATCTATGCCTAAGCATCTCAGTGCTGTTTCCCCTCCTCTTTTGTAACATATAATGGAGATCACCTACTGCAAGACGCACTGTTCCGGAAGTCATCGTTCTTTCTCTGCACTAAGAATTTGTTTAAAAGCTGCTTTCCCCACTCAAAACATCTTCCCCTGAAATGGAGAATAATAAGCACAGAAAATTACTTGAACCACCACAAATGGTGAAAATCGCAATCTAGAACCCCAGGAATCAGAATTGCTGTCTTACTTTCTTATACTGCTAACTTATTCTTTAGTAGTTACGAATCAAGTTGTCTGAAAATATGACTGGGAGCCTTATGGGGCCATTTGCAAAGTGAACAATACCTGCTTCTGCCTAATTCTAGGAATTAAGGAGTGTATTCCTTAAACTGTTGCGCAAATGAGCTATCATTGGTGGGAGTGGGATTGGAGGATGCTTTTAAAAAAATATCACTCTACTGAAGTCAGAATTCTTTTCAGACTAAGAGACTCCATTTTCTGAAAAGAATCAGAAAGGAGAATGGCTCCACAGATTTATGGCTCTTCATAATTAAGCATAATTTGCCAATGCAATGTCACAAGGAGTAGCTGCAGCATAAATCAGATTCCAATTTTAAATGTATTTTCTATTTCCAAGTCAATACGCTTTGCCCAGATGCTCAGTAGGTTATGTTCTTATGTCTTCCTCAAGAGACAGAGATTAAGGCCAGGTGGAAGTCCAGTATTTTAACTAGATAAGATACTAGGTAACCTTTATTTCTGTGTCTATCCCTCAGTAAGGAAAGAGAGGTTTAGCTGAATAACGTTGTCTGTTCCTATCCCATCAGACTTTGAACCCCTGTGAAAAGTAAATTCCACATGTAAGGAATATTTGGAACCACACTCGAGAAGCAAGAAAAACAGACTATCATAAGCTACGTGCACACTGTATTGAGAGAGCCATTCTTAAAATATGAAAGTTCAAATAAATATCAGGACTGTCCCAGCTAATAGGAAGCTCACTGTTAACTTTAGGTTAAAGAATTCCACCTTCTTCAAGAATCATTAGATGTGTCAATGACAACCATAACATTACCCTGTCCTACCATCTTGTTGGACTGTTGGGATTCCCCCAAGTAGCAGGAGAAATCAGGCATAGTGATGCTTCTACACTTTAATGCTTGCAATAATTTTTCTTACACTATCCCCTAAAAGGAGCATTTCCACATTCGAAGATATATATTCTGTGCTCTTAATGTCCTTATGACAGTTATCATAAGCAGAAAAAATGAGGAATAATTGCCTTCTATTTACCCAAAGCTGGCATGCAACGGTCATTGCCAATTGATGAGCAATTGTTAGTGTGGTATAAACAAGTATTTTAAAAACGTTCATTTCTGGATTCTTACACCAGGATCCTATCTGATCTGTAGTTGATCTATTTTCTCTGCTTGTTACTGAGGTGACGAATATCTTGAGCTGGGATTTTATCTAATTTTTTTTCTCAAAATAACAACAACACTATAGAAAACAGTATGTTAGACTTCCCATTACAAACCAGAGTTGCTGAAGCAAGAGGGGATTTTATTTGTAAAGTTCAATCATATATTTTTATCAAATACAAACTACAGTAATGAAATGTTCCTATAAATGTCAGCACTTTATCATCCTTACACTCAAAATCCTTTAAAGAAAAAATAAAATGAAGCACACAAAGACAAATGTTGAGCTTAGCCAGATGTGAATTTGCAGTCAGCATTTTATGGACCAAATACCATTTGAACAGAACAGTAGAGAAAATATTTTAAGATTTTTTTATTTAAACTAAATAAAATATTTATGCAGGAGAATCTCTGTGGAACACAAAGACAAGCATTCATCAAGTTTTGCTGCCTGTTTTCCTCAGCTCAGTATTATGGTAAGTAAAACTGAGTGAGTCATAGACTGAGAGCTTCATACATGTTTAGTTATGTGGGTGGATCCTCACATTGATGTTGACTTGCCACAGCCAGCTGTCTGTGTAACCTGGGGAGTAATCACTGATACACTCAAAACGCAGTATCTTTTACCTGCATTCCTGGGCAAAACCTGTAATATCATCTATTACAGTACAGAGATACCCTTCTTAACGCGATAGAAAGTTTTTCTAGAAATAATGTAGTAGTACTGAAGAGCTGCAGTTCAAGGTAAAGAAAACTGGTTACAGACATATTTTTCTCTGTAGGCAAAGGTCATGTATCCAACCTGCCTCTTCTAGCCCACTCCCCTCTCAGACTTCTGATAATTGCTTGTCTATATTTGGTATTTTTAGAAACATGAGTGAAAAACAGATTTTGTGGTGGTCTGAATGCAAGCTGGGATATTACTGAGACAAGACTCTGTTCAGATACTGTTTTTGCTGTAGGAGAATATTAAGTGCCTTAGTAGGGTGAGCCTTTACTAGCTGAAAAGACAGTCCATCTAAATGAAACTGTATTTTTTTAGACTTGAGTCAGCCTGGGTCAGGCAATAGTTAGTTTTGCTTCTATTAAGTTACATGGGTTATTCTCATATTATTTACTAATGTACTATGAAATGTATTCTCAGATCCTTCCTGTTTATTTTCTTCTATTGTGTTCCTTCAGTTCTTCTTTCTATGCTTTATCTCCACCATTAAAAATAAATTTCCTGTACTTTCTCTTATCTGCTACTCATGCAAATCTTTTTTCCTCTTCCCCATCCTGTATTTCCTTTTCCATTTTCCTGCTTCTTAGATTTTGCCTTTCTTTCTTCTTTCACTTATTCTTTTAAGTCTCTTCCTTTTTTCAATTTTTCTTTGTCCACCTTCCCCATATCATCCCAGTAATGAGATTACTGTAATTGGTGAGCTGCCTTCCCTTCCCATCCTAGCCCACTTTACCCTTTATTTAGTGTGAGCGGGTGGCACTTACTCAGTAAATCATAGGAAAGGAGAAACTGGAGAATGGCTGTCAGGGTGCAGACAGAAAACTGTTGTCAGTTCTTGGCAGTGTGCTGAATATATTCGCAGTTAAGAGTAACCCATACAAAGGCACACGTTTCCGAAAAAAACTCACCCCAAAATCCCAAAGGTAACTAATGCAGTGTTCTTGTGTTCCGGTCCTGTTGCTAACCGGCGTAAGTTCACTTTCAGTAATGAATCCCGGGTTAACACCAGCTTGGGATCTGGCCTGAGGTTTGTTCTAGTGAGATTTTGCCAAGTGCCTCCTTTCCTCCATGCGCAGAGTGTGGTGAGCATAGCTCCCTTGATAACCCTCAACAGTTGCTCCACAGATGGCTTCTGACTGTGTAGGAGGTCCAACCGAGAGAAAGTGCTTCTCAAAAGGGCAATAAGCCCGCACAGAGCTCCGTATTTCTCTGCTTCCAGGTAGCTAAAAAGCTAGTTCCCAGTTAGGCAGTTTGGAAAGAGCGTAGGTATTTCTGCTTGAGAGCACAGAGCTCTGTATAAAGTGGGGAAGCCGATGTGCACTTCGACTTTCTCCACTAATACCTGCTTCATGCCCTGCTTTGCATGGGCTGGAAACGCAGGTGCTCCAGCCAGAAGGTAGTCGGGGCACAGTCACAACAGTTTGCACCCGTGGTCTCTGAGTGCTGAGGGAGGGCTGCAGGTTCTTCAGCACGAACATTAGTCCTCAGCCTCCTTCTGTTACTAAGACACTGATCTCCCAAGCACTATTCCTGCCTTTAAAGATACGAAGAACCATCAACTCTTTTAAGTAAATATTGTCAAGATTTTTGACCCACTCAAATAACTAACGTAGGGGAATTTTTGTTGTTACTTGCTTTGGCAGTAAGTTTCTTCTAACAACAAATCCATGCAAAGCCCAAAACCTCATAGCTGTGACTCCTATGGCACTCCTAAACCAAACTGTACGTGCATATTCTTTCTAACACAAGCATTCACTTAAGGCACTGTTTACTCTAGGGCACAAGTCATGTTTTTTTTTTATTATTTTTTGACAACTGAACTTTGCAGCTTATTTAAACCAGGGAAAGAAAAATATATTTCCCAGTGTCTTTGGTTTTTGTATAGGCAGCAAAAACTATTGTTAGAAGAACCATTTTTTGCAGGTGAAAACAGTGCTTTAAAGTGTTTTAATTAAAAAAAAAAAAAAAAAAAAGGGGGNAAGGTGGTTGGAGAGCCGGCAGGACCCATGTGTAATACATTTCTGATCTGTGCATTTGTGACCTCCAGGGCTGATTACTGTAATTTATTTTACCTCGCAATGCTGCCAGGTGCTTGGGGAAAAAAACCTCCAGCTAGTAAAAAAATAGCAGCTTGTTTCCTCGGCAAAACAGGTCGAAATGAACCAAGTCATCTCAATCCTGTTCTGCCTGTGCAGTCTTCTTGGGAACAGATACTAGTTGCGTGTCTCTGCCCTCATGTTGGAAGTTATATCTGAGAAGTCTCCTCTCCAGCCATAACCACTGACTCTCACCACAACTGTTTCTTGTAATAGTTAAATTGTGGATGAATAATGGGGGGAGGTTTGTGGATGTGAAAGACAGCTGCTCTACAACATGGTCCCTCTTATTTTTGAGCATATTAGGGGAAAGACTCCTCAGAAATGGTTTGGCACATGCTTTTCCCTTTTTTTTTACCACCCTGACAACACACACTCTGGAAAAATATGAAGAAATGTAGAAATGACAGTAATGAGCAAGCTATTGCTAATAATACTGAGTCTCATGCTGTAATCAAAGATGTCAGTGAGAGAGTTTGTTGTTTTCATTTGCCAGTGACTGCAGTCAAACAATGTTTTCTTTCTGTGTACTTGTATCTTATAAGAAGGATGTTCCAGCAACATCAGAGTAACAGAGTTGATATTCAGCACATGATAGCTTAAGATTAAATTTGTTCTTACAGTTTCATGAGTTTATAGCAATCAACATTATGCATCAGGCTCATGTGCCATTTTATCACTTTTAATATATTTATATGCTGTGGTTTGAGTTTGTCAATTTAGTCTAGGCAGAATTATTTCATTTCTCATAAGCTAATAGTGCGTTCTGTATTAGCTACTGTATTTTATTAGTGCGAGACATGTCTTTTTAAGGATCAAGGCCAAACCCACAATTATTATTTCTTCTTATCAACATTCAGCTTTCACAGGCAATTACAGCTTATGCATATTTTATAACAAGCATTTGGAGCACATGCTGATTATGTAGTACTTGCTCAATGCCTTGTAATATCCAAGAATGCTTATGGCAGTATACAGTATTGTGGGATGTTACAGTATGAAAGAACCCTTTTCCCTTTAATCACTTACAAAAAGCAGCGTTTTTTGCTTGGTGACCCTGCTATATCTTGTTTGTTTCAATTATTAAAGATTAAAAGAAAGGCTAAATATTTCTGCTTACATTTCTTATCTGTATGTTGGCACTGTGTCACCATGTGAGAACAGAACTGCAGCAGAGGAGCTGCCACGTGGAAAGAGACCTGCAATCCCTCCAGTATCCAAACACGTAGCCTGAATCTGTTAATGACCAGCTCCAGATATTTGAGTGAACTGAGCAAGAAGCCATAGAAAAAGAAAGTCTTCATCTTGATCTTCAACTCCTAGCTAGCAGATAGCTTTTGTTTTGAAACATGAATGCTTGTATGTTTCAAAACAGCATGGTCATATCTAATTTATCCCATCTAATCCTCATTTTTGTTATGCGTATAAAATCTTTTTCTTCACCAGTTCTCAGAATGCCCCCAATAAACTGTGAGAAGAGAAATATGTCTACAAGGTGCGTCGTGTGATACACAGCATTTGAGACAGTTGAGGATCACATGTTACCAGCTTCCTCACCATCTTTTGATCCGGACCCATCTCTTACAAAGAAAAATTAGGGTCGGGTGGCATTATTCTGATCTTCTCCAGCTTTGCCTCAGTCAAGGATTTTTTGGTGTCAGGGAATCCACATCTGCCCCTTTAAGACTTCTTTCCATCTTCTTCGTGCTGTCTCAGCAACGTTCTGCAGAAAGAACTGGAGCCAAGAACTTGGATCAAGATGTGTAATCGTGTTTTGAATTCTACTACGCTTTTGGCTTTGGTAGTAACTCGTGGCTGTGGGTTCCACAGCTTAATCATAGAATTCATTGTCAAAGTCATCATGAAGATCAGTAATTTAATGAAATTCTAGCCAAGCCCAGGAAGCATTTTAAAAGTGTCAGTGATTTTGGGGAAAGTTTTATTTAAGAAGCAATAGTTTTTCAAGGAAAGCTCTCGTTTATCTTTATCCCAATTCAGTTTAATGTTCTACTTTCTTCTCATGAAACTCCAGCTTAATATTAATATAATGCTTTTGACATGGAGAAACTCTGGAGACAAATGAAGATATTTTTATCATTACCTGGGCACAAAGAGGTGTTTTGCCTGTTTTTTCCCTGCTACTTTCAGGGGCAAAGATGAAACCCCTATCCCTTGGAGGATGATGTCAAACTTTCAGGGAAAATGGAAGTTTTGCAAGACTTAATTTACCTGACAGAGCTGTATGTGAGTGATGAAAATGTTAGCCATTCAGCTGAACACCTATGTGTGCACATAAATGCCATAAAACTCCATTTTTTGACATATGGCTTTCAAATTCAGCTACTCTACAGAAGTTTATGGCAATATATTTCTACTCATCATGTGTTCTGTGGGAGTTTTCCTAGGCAGTATTTTAGAACTTTTAATGTTCACAGTCTCCCATGAAAATGCTTCTTTTAAGACTGAAGTTTACTTCCCTAGCAAGAAAAGCAAGAACTCTAGCAGACAAAATCCCCTGAATTCCGTCTTGACTCCAGAGAAATCTCCAAATACATGGGAAAGAACTTCAAAATTCAAGCAGAAAATTTGTCTTGTCAGTTAAGTAGCGATCTGCTGTCTTTATCTTTTAAGGACACGTCTTGAAGGAAATCAGTAACAAATACCAAATCATAGTTTTGGTTTGAAACTAGAACTTTCTGCTTCTTTCACACGGCATGATGACTTTATGTCTTTATATATGAGAGCGCTGCTATATTAGAAAAGTGGGGTTTTGGCATGGATTCCAAAGGGCAGAATTTCTGTATCCCCGTTACGCCGGTGTTCTCCTGAAACATGTGGCTAATTTCACAATGAGATTATAAATTGTGGGTTTTTTTTCTAACCCGTATTTTGGCATATGTGATACAATTGAGTCAACTTCCCTGTGAAAACCAGCCACTGGAATGCCAATGAGTGTGTTGCTTGCAGAGTTGTGTGAATGCAGTCACAGCCGTTCAACTTTGTCATGATAACACACAATTCTGGTATGGCACATATTACTGATATGCTTCAGAAACAACTTGCTCATCTGAAATCCTCACTATGAAAAAGAATGTATGTATTTATTAATTCATTGTCAAAGGAGCAGACTTAGAATCGATCTAAATTAAAGCATAACTCACAGTCTCTTGTGAGTAACTGAATAACTTGGTTCAATGTTAGGTCACAGTGGAACATAGACTGTAACAGGAATATATAAAAGCTCTGAAGGGAGCAAAGAGACTTTATTCTGGAATGGTGAGCATCGTTGCCAGAGTAACATAAACCTTGTGTGTTTTCACAAGGAAATGAGTCACTTGTTTCTGTTGGCCGGAACTCTGTTTTCTTTTAATTTCATATTTTAGCTGCCTAATATAGTTTGAAAGAACCCTAGGGTTGCAATCTTTACGCTAAGATACCTTGTTAATTAAAGCAGAGTAGAAGGGTAGCATAGTAATTACACAGAATCAAGAAAAATTGATAGTAAATATGACATTGTCACGTGTCGTGTGAAGGAAGCCTTGATCCCTTTGTAGTATAGTTCTGTGAACTATTTATAAAGTTCTGAAAAGTAGATTTATTTTCACATGTGTATACCTGTATGTATCCTTACATCTGAGGCTTGTGTTCTTTGTGAAACTAATTTGCAAGTTCCCTCCTTGCAACTGCGAGTCTTATCGTTAACTTGAGGACGTAAGCCCTAGTTGTCATCAATGAACAGATTATGTTAATGTTAAAGATGTTGGATTAGATCCATACAAACAGTGAGGCACTATTTCCTTTCCTTGGACCAGCAGCTCGGAACCAGTAAGACTCTTCTGCATTTTCTTAGTGTGAAGGCAGCACCGAGTATTCTCGCAGTGTCACCCCTTCTTGGTGAGTCGTCCTCACGAGACTTAAGATCAGCGCAGCTCATTCCTAAACCACTTTCTATTTTCTCTTCTTACAGCTCCAAGCTATGGAGATTGTGCCAAGCAAAATAAGTAACACAGACTGTTTGAGCAATTCTCAGCTACAGTGGAGTCTCTGAAGGTACATAGCTGGCTGGTACAACATAGACTACTTTATCCTGTATGTAATTTGGGCAGAAACTCCATATAGCTCCCTTCACTACTACAGCCTTAAATGGTAGTAGCAGAGATTGAGGGCCAAATATATTCAGTTGAGAATTAAAGTATATACTATGACATTTTCTGATGGCATAAATCTATATGCATAAACATTGCACACCTGTGTCTGTATATGTGATAGTGTAGACATGTAAGCATTTTTTTAAAGTTTGCGTACATGTATAGATGTAGCAGATAATAATGCATTTATTGCATCGTGAGTACCAACAAAGCAAATTCCTTCTCCAATTGGTAAAGATTATTCAAAAAGCAATGCTTTATGCTTAGATGTAAACACTGGAAAACACTGAAGAGATGCTTAATCTGTCCTATTCCAAAACCAGTGCCTGCATGCATATTCTGACTCACCTGAGAATCTCAACCCTGATGTTTATTAATTAAATATTGAGGCATGCTTTTGACAACCTGACTGAAAGATAAGCAAGCATTTTTAAATAATATAATAATAATAAAATAAAAAATAATTTAAAAATAAATACATAAATAATGGGGAGCAAAGGAGAAATGGAGAAGCTAACTGAAACTTAGTCATCTACTGTGATTGACTCGGGGGGGGAAGTCCTGGCCTGAACCAGGACCTTGCATTAGCAGTTTAGACACAGGTAGCTGGTTAGGACTTTCTTGGCATGTTCAAAATGCTGTAAATCCCAAACAGCACAGCAGATGATATTCAGATATGTATAAGTGTAACTGAAGTGAATTGATGACTGTTAAGTGTTAAGACTCTTGTTTATTTTGAAATGTATTATGCAGAGTAATTACGGATTAGGGGTAGTTAGAGAGAAAGCCCAGAGAAAACAACTTAAAATATTTGGAATATATCAAACACCCTGTCTCCCTTACACAGAAGACTAATTCTTCTTTTCCTCACCAAACAGTGGTTTAGCACATAAAAATAGGTAAAGAAACAAACTGAGGTAATAAACACCTTGTGTACAAGTGCTGCATATTGGCCTTCTCTAACAAAGGGTTATCACAGATGAATGTGGATGTTTAAAAGCAACATTAACTTGCAGACTTTGTGAAACATGCAACCATTAATTTCATTTTGTTTCCCATTCACTGACTCTGGCCTACCTGATCTATTCCGTTCATACACCTAAGCATTTTCACAGCTGCAGGCATTATAGCGTGATTGAGTACTTTAAAAAGAAGATGTCTCTGCCATAAATTTTAACCAGGGTTTTTACTCTTTGGTTCTCACATTCTCTTCTCTTCAGACAGGTGGAGGAGTGTGGAAAGTGCATAGCAGATGTCATTGTATGTTTACTAATCCTAATGAGTGTTGTTATTCTGCTAATGATACATGCCCTACGTTTATCTTCTGTGTCTTCTAGCCACAGCTGTTTCACATTTGTAATGAATATTTTATTGTTTCTGAGGAACACTGTTCTGTGGAAATCCACAGAAACATGGAATCCATTCTTACAACATGGTCAAATAGTTCCTTTGACCATTTCAAAATAACAAGTACAAAGGTCTTCAGAGATCAAGATCAGAATCCTGAGTTCAGTGTGGATTCAGTGTAGGGGTATCTTGCCATATGGGTTTTCAGATTTTGGAAACATTCAACATAAATAGAATAGGTACCGTTACTGATACTTATGTTTAGGATCAAATACTGTTTGGAAGCCAATATTCCTAACTGAAAACCCTAAAAAAGAGATCTTGTAGACTCACCCTTAAAATGCCCAGTGTAGATTTTTTTACCTCAGGTCACAGCTGTCCCACGTACTATATTCAGTGTCCCTTATATGCTTATGTAAGTGATGACTCATGAGCACTGAGAAGAGAAATCTGCAAGAAATTTTTGCTTGGCTCTGTGCAGGTTTTATCTTTCAACAGGTACTCATTTTAAGGATGATGGAGATGTAAGGACTTTTTTTCAATATTTTTTGCTGGGGTTTGGTTTTTTTTTTCTTTTCCTTTAGTAACTGCAGTTCTAAAATAAGGTTATTCTAAATAGTATCTGTTGGTTTTCTAGCCATTAGAAAAATAAATTTAAATACTAACAAAACTTCAGCCCAGTGCTGGTCCCTATACAAAGCACCATGTAATCTGAATGCATTTTAGTCAAACATACTCCTCTAAAATTCTATGAAAGATGTTACAAGCATTTACCTCCCTGCAAACATCCATTTATCTAATAGTTTTATTAGTATTAGCATAATACCTTGACTATTTAGTCACAGGCTAGGTATCCCCATGGTAATTTGACTGCATTTTGTTACAGTTCCACTGTATATTCTCAGTACAATATTACCTGCTCTAGAAAGCTCATGATGCAAGTGAAAGGTGGGATCACAAACAGATAAAGAGCAGGAAACATCTGTAATCGAGATGACAGATGCTCCAGCGCTGTCACTGTAGGTGTTTCTGACTCTGCTGGTCCCCGATGTGGAGTGGCTGAGACTGGGGAGGGCATATGTCATTAGTGGCCAGCCCAGCCCAAACCCCGACAGCAGGACTGGATATAGAGCAAGCAGACCCAGAGCATACCAGTTGTGCAACTTCGGAATACTAACATTCATCAACTTTGCTTTTAGGGAATACAATTTGGGCACTCTTGGGTTCTTTTCCATCCTGCTCTCTGTCATATTTGTCATGGGATACCAGTTCTTCAGAAATGTTTTATTACCGTTTTCCTAGTATCAGGATTTCCTAGCCTATAAAACTTCGAGCTAAAGCTTGATTTTGCAAGCTGGTCCCTGAAAAACATTGCCAGCCTTGAAATATTCCATAGAGTGAAATTCTAAGTAGCCCTGCAAAAGAAACTGATAAAACCTTGCCAGATTTCAGACATATTGCCAGTTTTTTCTATCCCTACTGGAAACTTGAGCTCACACTGTACTATAAGTTATGTGTGGTCTGTACTGAGAATTAGCCTTTATTCTGTTTAGAAGTACAGTTATATCAGACAATGCCAACATGCAACATCACGCCTTGCCCTCCGCAGCTTACCCTTACTAAAAACCTGAGTAAGCTCTCCAAGTACAAATTATAGTTTGAATCACCTAAACTAAGAGTTTTCACTGATATGATCATCCAGCTGGCAAACAGCAGGAAAATCCACGACCTTAAGCAAAGTAGTCTTTAGAAAAATCAAAAAGCCCCTTTAGAGAGTTTCACTTTCTCACAGTGTGAAAGTATTTTCTAGTTTCCAAATCCTTTTTTTTCTAGGAAAGATGTAAAAACAGGTAAATGCAGCTTCCAGAGGGAGCCTGGACTAAACAAGTTGTCAAAAAATGATCTGAAGAACCACAGTATGTTCCGTGTAGTCAGTCCTCTGTGAATAAAGTGCAATGCTTCCTGCATGTCACCTTTGCATAGAGCTAAGCAATTGCTCTAAATCATCTTGCAGGCTATTACGTGTTTGCAGGATATGTTTTTATGATCATTAGTCTTTCACGAGAATGAACGATAACTTGAAGGAAATCAAGGATGTGTTAAATTAATAAGGATCTCCCTTCTATGTTGTCATAAGAATTTATTTTAGTGTCTACAACTGTGTAGTTGGCATACACGATACTTCTGTTTTCTGAGAAAATCTGCAGTTTGATGGTCAAATGGCAATGAGCAATCTGCATATCTTTCTTTTTTCTTTCAGTGAGAGTTAAATTTCTGTCTTTGTAGTACGGAATGTAAAGTAAGACCAGCTATCAACTGGCATTTGAATAGGAAGCCAGTATAAAGTGTGTGGTTTTAGTTTCCACTCAGGGTAAGCTACTGGATAAATTGCATCAGCTCTTAAACCCAGCCTGGATTTAGCCTGTTGTCTACATACTTAGGTCTGCAGTAATAAGTAAAGGGTTCCAGTGAAAATCAGGATGCAATATTAATTTATCCTTTTTATTTTGTCATGTTTTAATCTAGTAGTTTTGAAAAGGAGGGAAGAAAATACACTGTTGGAAAATGTTGCAATAAAATGAACTTATGTGAGAATGAAATGTTTTCTTTTAGCCCTTGAGAACAGGCATGGGGTAAACATGGACAATACTGAGCAAAGCCTGGTCTACGCTTACAGAACTAGGAAGCAGTTTGCTTCTCTCTCAGATAGTAGACCTTTTATGTAATGAGAAGTTAGTCTTCCACACAATGTCTAAGGCAAAATAGTGCTTTGAGTGTTTCCTAAGTTATGACTTCAGATGCTGCACTCAGTGAAGTAATGAGCTGTTGAATTGTTTTAAAAGAATGGCATTCCAGCAGAAGATAATTCCTCATTTATGCACGGTACACTTTGTTTCCAGGAAATTACACAAATATCGATTAACTAACCATTACAACACTTTGAGAGAAAGGAAAAAAAATTACCATTCAAAAGTAATAAATAAATGTGGCACAGAGATATAAATGCTGGCATGCCAGAACTTTGATAAACACAATTTAAATTATTTTCTGACTTTATGTAAGAAATGAAGAAATCTTTATATACCTGTATCAAGTAGTCTTACATACCTACATGTGTGAGAGTACTCCGACTCACTTACTCCCATTACAAGACCCATGCCTATCCCAAGGTAGGAAATGTCATTTTAGTGATGATAATGCTTTATTTGTCACTGCATACATGTGCGAATCACATGGCAGGAATGCTTTCTTTTTCATCAGCTGTGGTGAGCTGCCTGTACCACAGCATTTACCATTTGGGTATCTCGAAAAACTTGGCAGCTTCTGGCTTTGACACTATCCAGTTTGTCAAATGCGAAACTTGGAACACAGGTCTGAAATTCCTACTACTGCTAGGTATATACAACTCCTCTCTGCCTCAGCTGCGCTGGGTACAGCAGGGGGTCTGTCCTGCCCTCAGATTTCTAAACAGTCTTATTAAAATAGAAGGAAGAAAGAAAAGCTCACTCTGGTACAGAGCTAGTTATAAGGATGTCAGGCTCAGATACCTCCTACCTTTGGGAAACTTTCCTCATGTTGGGTGAAATTTCTGGGAAGAACTTGCAGCTCCTATCAAATCTTCCCGTAAGCTCAAGCATCTCCAGCGAGACTTCCCAGTCTCCATAAGTCTGAATTCTCTTGGGATACTTTAGAAGAAGCTTCTCCTTTTCCGGAAGTCATAAACAGGATAAACTGTGGTACCTTAACTCACATACCACCCAGAAATAATCTGCACAGCACAGTTTGGATCACCCCTGCTTTGTGTTAAGGGCTGAATGAGCAATCTACTGAATGTCACAGAAGTCTTTCGACTGATGCTAAAGTGATTTTGGGTAGGGACTGTCTGCTGTATCTTTCTCTCTAGAAACTGCAAGATGCCAAAGAACTAAAGACACTGATTCAAACTGTGCTTCACCTCAGGAGGCAGATAAATGCACTGTTCCTTTTGAATATGAGAGGAGGGAATGTAGGAAGATGAGATGGAAAAGAGATTCCTAGGATATTGCGGCCAGCCTTGTATTGTCATCAGTCACATCACATACTGCCCTTCAGAAACGCATCTACCTCTACCTGCAGAACAGCAGAGTATTAACTCCTAGTTGAGTGCTGCTCCAGAGTGTCACTCTACTGAAGGCTGAAGATATTCTTCTACTATCAAGGCTAATACTATTTGTGACACTGTTCACTCCTTTTCTGCTTGTGTCCTTTCCCTTAAATAGCTTGCTTCCCCACACATCCAGTCCTCTTATAGAGAGAATTATCTCAAGACATATGGAACGCTTAAGTCCTTGGCCAAACTTTGGCATGGTAAAAATGCATGTAACTCTTAGAGAAGCTGTAACCATTTACAATGCATATTAATTTCATATAATAACTTTTATGTTGGTTTGTAAGGGGATTTCAAAAGAGGATATTACAACGAAAAGCAAAAAAAGTACAGGCAATTATCAGTGGAACACATTGTAAGACTTTAATGTTACAGTAGCTTCTATTATTAGTAATTGCAAAGCTAAAGCTAGTTATTCACATTCTCTTACACAACAGTTTCAAGTGCCCTCAGGATTTATGGCTCATCCAGACCCTGAATTTTAATCTTAATTTAGAAATTCTGTGACTGGGATGAGGTGAATCAGATGATTTACACCTCTTTTGCTGTGTATTTCTTCTTTATAAAACTCAAGATAACTGAGCCAACTCAGATCTGGGAAGCAGGATGACAGGTGGTGCTGTGCCCCCGCTGGTTAGCTCTCTCTCTTTATAATTGTACCAGTTATGGGATCCTAGCTAATATCACTTCATGGTTATTTTACTGTGCCATGTAGATAAACGAGCTTATATTCAGAATGAGCGCCAATCTCCTTGCTTGCCACTTTATTGTATGACAAGGATGACTCTTTGGTGTCTTTCCATGCAGTATAAACATCAGGCTTTTTTTCTAATCTCCTCATCCTTTTCATCATCAATCTTTGTACACATTTCTGACATGTTTTAAACCCTGAACTTCTTAACTTTCGCCTGGTCCCTTAGACAAACCATTCTACTGACTAAGGGAGAGTTATTACAATTTTTTTTCTCAGGGTCAAGTCCACAACTGCTCATTTCAGGCATTCTTCATCTTTACTTAAGATGTAATGATGAGGATGAAGATGTAACTTAAGAAGTACTAATCACTATCTAAGATGGGATAGCTGAAGCACTGGACCACCAATCTTATGTGGTGTGGCAAACCTTGTGTTCCACATCTGTATATTCTTCAACATCGAAATTGTTTGGTACAATGTTCCTTCTGTATAATTATGCATATTGGGTAAAAAGCTGATTTCCACTAACTAGTGGGTATGATACAAAAGATGTTTATGCTAATTAGTTCAGCTAACGAAACTGCCATATCACATTTTTGATATTATCTCCAGTTCTTGGATTGGATTGGACCGGAGTGTATGTTTCTAGTTTGATGGAACAGGACAGAGTTATCAAGCTCCCAAACAAACTTGGAGCTTCTTGCTGTCCTCGGTGATTTATCGGCAACCTCACTTGTAGGTTGTCAGGGAAAAAAAGAGACCAAGAACTCCAGGTAAAAGCACACTGTTTGAAAAAGGTATAGCTTGCTGGTTTGGTAAATTTGCTCAGGAGGCATTGGGCCACAAAGACGCTGGGCTTAAATGGGACTGAATATTTACTTTGCTGGAGATGTCGAAGAAGCTAAAGAATGGTACCAATAGCTCCTACCCTTGCTAAGGGTTTCAGGTGGAAATGGTAGCAGCTAGATAGCTTGCAGAAAGAGGGAAGGTATTCCCTTTTCAAAAAGCCTATAACATGTAGTCTGGGTTTATATTGGAAATTAAGTTTATTTTTAACAGTGTTTTAGAAATAAGTGTGAGGCAGCTTCTAATTAGATGTGTCTGAACGTGCTGCATAGTTGTGTGTTATTAGAACGCTCTCTTTTGTTTTTCAAAAAGAAAGCGCTAATGAAAATAAGCATCTATGGTAGTACTCATATGCTTCATAATTTCAGGAAGAGTAAGAGCAATGCTGCACTAATTAATACTGAAGTTTGTCAGGAACCACAAGTCTCGGGATTCCTGCAGACAAGCCCTGCAGGGGTGTCCTGCAGGGAGGAATGTTTTGAGCATTTCCCAGTCCCCGCAACAGCCTGTCCCTATTCTGGACGGAATACTGTCCACTGGAACAAAGAGGTGAAAAGCAAATACCTGTTGCATATCAGCCTGCAAGTCTTCTGCGCATTCATTATTTGGTGTGTTATTTTAACCTGAGACCAACGGCAGCTGATGCTAGTATTTCTGGCTGTGAACCTTGGGGATGAAGATTCAGCACGTATTTTTTACTGAGGCTAGTCTGGATGCTAGCCTGGGGCAGGGGAGGAGGGGAGGAAGGAAGGCAGACTGCTGGGAACACCCCATACTGGTGTCTTATATCATCCCAAAGGATCACCAGTTTTATGAAAGGACTCTTTTGTAGTCCTATTAGCAACAACACAACCACTTTCAGAAGCAAGATATAAGTCAACAGAGCAATTTCTAATCAAGATTTACATAAGTATAACTATTGATCCCAGAGTACCTTATCTGACTCTGCATCAGCTTAACAGAATTAATTTAACACGCTTGTGTTTCATGGAATATATTTCAGATCTTATTTGTAGAATGCACTGCCTTTTAATTGCTTGTAGCTTTTAGAATACATCTTATTTTTATATTTATATAATCTCATTGCCAGTGTTATGGACTTCCTTGGAAAAAAACAAATCACAAAATCAAAGGAGACATTTAATAACTTTTTTGATATGAGACCTGATGAGAAATGTTATTTGTTCCCCAAACAGAGCAAGGTTTCTTTATTGGCCTGTCAGCATTCCAAAAACTGCATTTATGTGAGAGATTATGTCATAAAAAATGTATGCAACAGCTCTGTTCTAGAAATGGGAATTCTAAATAGCAAAGTGCAATAGCTACAGTACCGGAAAGCATTCTCTTAAGAAAATGTTTTGTTCATTTCATGCAAGAAGCTTTCTCAACTGTTCAGAAAAGAGGGTGTCTACCAGGTATTTTTCTCTGTCCTTTTCAAGCAACTGTTGAAGAGTAAGTGTAAGTGTTAAACATTGCTGGGTTCATGCAGTTGAAGAGCCCCCTAGGGTTAGATTCTAAAGCCTTTTCATGGCCTTTATACTCATAAATAAGGGATTTGCTGCATTTTAAAGCATATCAGATCACAGTGGAAGTTTAAATTAGCATTCGCTCCAAGGAGAACACATTCCCCAACCCTTGTTAATGTTCACCTCTTGGGTACATACAAAGATTGAAGTGAGAGGCTTTCCAGACACGCTGGGCATTTCCCTCCTGTTCTCTGTCCCGTTTTGCTCCTTTGGAACTGCAAAGCAGCAAGATGAATGTGGGAGGGAGTCTGCTGTATCGCTAAAAAATGAGTTCCATGTTACTGCAGCTATACCACATGGGTGTATTTCATCAATTTCTGTAGTAACTAGGTGGCAGCCAATCACAAAGCTATTGAAGTGTTCAAATCCAGCTGCCAATTAGCAGCTGTAACAATAATCCATCCTAACAGCTATCAGCAGACTCAGTGATGGGATGTACCTTTACAGCCTGAGACTGAAGAAGTAATGCTTATCTCTGAATCTTCTGTTTTTGAAAAACATAGTGAGCTGTTCTCATTCTTGCAGTTTTCCTTCTGAGGATTTTATTGGTATGCAGTTTGAATAAAGTATGCAGTAGGGTGTATCTGATAAGAATATTTGGGGCTGGAATTTTCAACGGCTGCACAGTGAGGCACACAGTTTAAGACTTAGACATGTAAATGTTTTCATCTAAGAACAATTTTTGGACATGCAATTGAAGTGACTAATGCAGCTGAGAAGATTTGCCAGCCTATGCATTTATGACTGCACAATTCAGATATTGCTTTGAAAAGATTTACGTCAGTGGATAAAGTACAATGAGAGTAAGTAGCTAGAAAAGCCTTTGCAGTGCTCTGCAATCTGTGCTGCTCTGAGCACAAGCCCACCCAGATTGCAGCCTGGGGGACGCTGTGTAGGCAACCAGCACAAGATTGTGCTGCAGAGAATTAGTTTAGTCGATGCTTTCTCTTCTTTTTGGTGGAATGTTCTGAGGTTTTGTGTTTGGATGTCTCTGAAAGGGGGAGAGTAAATCTCTCTTCATCATACGTTCTAACTGCTCTTCTAGGTCAATGTTGTTCTGAATTTTTGCTCTTGGTTAACCTCAGGCTCTGAACATGGATAAAAGAGGACTCTCAATTCTCTCTTCTGGAGGCAGAGGAGGGGCAGGATAGAAAAAGGTGGTGTTATCTTACTGCTAAATACTTGAAGGAGAGTCATTTATTATGATAAGGAGACACACAAGAACCTTAATAGATGGGGTCTTGCAGATACTGATTTTCTGTTTTGTCTCATGTTGCTGTTGTATCTAAATATTAGCAAAGGCTTAGAGGCTTTTATAGCACTTTTGCTATGCCGTCCTGTACCTGGAAATTGGCAAAGCCAAGTTGTGACATGAAGCAGATATTCATGTATCTATCCAGTGGCTGGGTTTGGTTATTTTTTGCATGGGTCTCAAAAAAGTTCGGGCTTCTCCTTTTTAAAGCACAGTAAAGCTAACAGATTTGGGCTTGACATTCTATCTCTGGAAGTGAAAACTGATTCCTTTGCCCCTAGATGGTAAAGTTAGAGAAATTAGCAGGGGAATTAGAAAATAATTATTCAAAACGCTGTCACTGAAATGGTAATCTCCTTCTGCTGCTCTGAGTTCTGTTGCTGCTTTGCCTTCCTCAGTGATAAGTTTCATATAATCCAACCCTAGAGTTCTCTGCTGCCGTGAAGCAAATATTACCAGCAGTCCTGATTCATTGCTGTGATAACAGAAAAATCCTATTCCTACTTAAGCTGCTGCAGTGCGACTTCTGATGCAGTGTTAGGAAGAAATCTCAAAGCTGATTTTTGTCCAGACAGGAGAGAAATTCTCATACCTTTGTGCAAAGAAAAAGGTGGAAAATGCTTCTATATGATGGCACCTCCTCTAAGGTGTAACTAAGAAAAATTATCGTTGTTATTTAGGAAATTGGGCAATTTATAAAATGTTGAGAACAGTAATCTGCATGATGGACTGCGTCAAAAGAGATATTGTAACAGCAATAAATGGTGAATTAAATAGAAAGTGCTTGAGGGCTGAGAGCTGGCGTTTAGTCTTGGAATATTAATTAAAATGATAAAAGTACGTGGCATTCCTATGAAACAGCTAAGTCTATTGGAACAAACTAATTCCCATTATAGCTCTGCTGAAGACACATGAGTCACACAGAATAAATTTGGCTCACTGAGTTAAATTCTGCATCACTACTATGGGAGACAGAACTGTACCTATTGCACCAGGTGCAATTAAAGAACTCACAAGATGCCTAGTCTTACTATAATAATTACTTTTCTCTCAACAGTTAAAAAGGATTGAGACAGGACTGTATATAGGAGGGGGAAAAAGGCTTATTTTTATATTGTTATCTTTTTTTCCATTGCAGTGGAGAAAAAAAGAATTGTGTGAAACGGCTGTTTTCTTTTAAGGCGAATTTTACAGATTATTGGTTCAGGATGTTCGCTCTTTATCCAGTAGACTGAGGATAATTTAAAAAATAATAAAGCGTACTCTTTTAATTTTGATTTTTTCATTATTTTTACAAAACCCACAAAACAGAAAGGACTTTCTGATCTTGATCAGCTTCGTGTTGATGCTAACACATCTCCATAGTAATCAGTCTGTTATAATTAACAATCTATTCTTTTTTGCTTTTTTCTTACAATTGCCTCATGATAAGAAGGACAAAGGAACAAAAATGTGGAAAGAAGCCCAACCAGAATAATTTATTAGTAGGAAATAGTCTCAGGTAAGAATTTGCATCCGTTTTCACAAGTTCGAAATTATTTGGCACTGTGCAGTGAATGTATAAGGAGGAAAAAAGTGTATTCTCTCACTAACATAATGGTAGGGCGCTAGGCTTCAAACTCTTTCTTGGAAAACCAGTCTCATTATGGGGTATTTGCCACTTCATATGTAAAAGTGTGTATTCAATGGTCCCTCCTCTGGCACACTCCCAAAAACTCTATCCAGAGCCCTATTCATGGTTAGCGTAGTGTAAAATGGGTCAATTTAACAGACTTTAATTGGATCAGTTTTCAAACATGAGTTACAAATATGGGTCTCTTCTTTTTTCACTTAACTCTAATTGCTACTTGCTGTATACTGCATGCCTGCATCAACTTGAATGCTGAAGTACAAAGATGTTGCTGTAAACTGAGCACCTCATTCTGAAAAGGGAGGCCTACGCTGGTTTCTCAGTATAAAGCGTAGAAAAGCATTCAACAGTGGGTTACTTAGTCCATAGAAAGATTAATTTCTACTTACACTGATCCTTATAAAACTGAAGTCTCCTCTATTTCCCAGCTACTTTTTAAAGCCTCTTGTTAATTCAAGCCTACAAAGTCCTTGGTGGTGGGAAGGGGATATAGCTGGAAGATCGGTGATTATCTGCCTTAGGATGACTCATTCAATATGAGCAATTGTGAATCATGAACAAACTATCTACCGGCAGCACACATAAGACTTAATATCTTCCATGTTACTAGATGCTTCTAATGTTTAGCATTAGTGTTGCTTTCGTCTTAAAAGCAGAAAGGCTCACAATATGGTATTGAAGAATTACTGATTCTTCAATACAGCACAAAAGCTGCACAGAAATATCTGTGATGCTAATTGTCTACCAGTTACCGTTGCAGGGGGGGTGAGCCAATCATTTCAGATTCTTGTGTATGCAACTTCAAAAGTCTTTAAAATGTAAAAGTTTATCTCTGGGCAACATACTGTTACTCCTTGTGCACATGGGTCATTACAAGATCAAACTCTGTGATGCAGCTGCTTCAGCTGGCGTAGCCAGTAGCAGGGTGCTCTGCTAGATGGTGAAGGGCCAGCCGCAGAGTGGGAGAGTAGCTCAGTAGGGTTTACCGATGTTGCTAAAGAGAGAGGAGCCGTGAGATTTTAAAACCTCCAGGTTCATACTGACTCCAGCATGGAGCATCCAGTAATGGGTAACAGCCAGAACAGTACACACAGATACCCGATTTCTATTGCTGTTCCAATCTGTCTTTGTCCCAGCATGGTGTACTTTGACATCCAAGCGATCCACTTCATTCCTCATCCTAACCTTCATCTTTTTGTTCAGCCAAACCTATTTTTCCTGGCGTTGCTTTCTGGCACTGATCCCATAGTTTCCTAGCCCTTCTGGTACTACCTGTCTTGTTCCAGGCTCGTTCGCCTCACCTCTCTCCTCCCTTTTCAGTTTCTTCATTCAGATTTTTGTTCTGCTTTATTCTTCTGCCTCTTCCTTTACAACTTTCTTGACTCTAGCTCCCCATCTCCTTCATTCGGGTCTTGTTTTCAACCTTCACCTGGCAATCAGCCCAACCCACTGTCCCAGTCACTTGTCCAGTCAGTCTTATCTCAATAGGCTGTATATTCTGGCTGTATATATAGGCTGAGTGGCCTATATTCTTGGCTGTGATCAAATCTGTCTGAGCTGTTCCATTGCTTTCCTATTCTCTTTACTTCCTATTTTCAGTTTACTCACTGAAGCAATCCTTTTTTGGTTGGTTCTACCTTGAGGTCATTCTCCCCCAGTGAATAGATTCCCAGGACTCCTCTATCTTGCTTACCGACTTCTTGTCCCTAGCTCAACCAGTCTTCCTATTTATTAATTCCTACTTCCATTTACCCACCCAGTCTCAGTATCACCAGATTCCTTGCTCCAGATTTTCTTCCCTCTTTACCTCCATATGCTGCCTGCATTTGAATCCTGCCATTTCTTGTGCACGTCGTGAGTGCCAACAGGACAGTCTTGGAGAAGGTAGCTCATCTTACGAAGTTACTCTTCCCCAAGGATCCCTCTCCTGCTGTTTGCCCAGCTCAGTTCATCCAGTTCTCAGCCCATTCCCTGAATGCACGTGAGTTACCTCAAACGAAGAAGGCAACCGGGACCAAGGCCCAGGAATGTCTCAAGTGACCTCTTCTCTCAAGCAATCCTGGAGCACGCAGGATTCGACTTTGGTGGATGTCCTTGCAATGCATACGCGATAAAGCTGGTATTCGTACTCAGAATATAGTGCAGCCAGTAAGTGTGTCAGAGATGCTGGGACGGGAGCGGCTGCGCTGTGCACCTCCCCCCTGCTGAAAGGAGCTAGCAACGGGAAGGTTGCCATAGCGCTTCTGAAATGCTCTGTATTGTTTTAGCTGCATAATATCTTTGTCTTAGGGAAACTTCAATTCTGTTAAGAAATAAAAGCTGAGGTTTCCTTTTATGTACCTAATGGTTTATTTAAATTATGAAAAGATTCATTTTAAATGCCCTCATCTGTGGTTACATAGTAAACACTTCTAGTAGCAGAAGTGTGTACAGGACACGAGAAGCAAGAGAGAACCCAGAAAAGACCGTTAGGAAAAATAACTTCCTAAGACGTGTCAGAGGAGGTATGCTCTGCTTTTGAAGAAAATTAATTTCCCTTCACAAATTGGTAAGGCTTCCTATATTCTGTGTTCTGAACATATACTCTGTGAACACCAGTGGTTGAACACCAGTTGGCAGTGGTCCTTTATGCAAGCATCCGTAGGTTAATCCTAAATGCTGCTCGTGTATAGCCAAGCGCTACATGATAACTAAACATTTTGTTTCTGATAGTGCCCTTTTAATGAGTTGCAGGTGCCACAAACTTCATGTTCCCTATAGTGCTTTATTGCTTACTAGATGCAGTAAAACAGTTGGCACACTGTAAATTATCAAGTGATAATTATATTCATGGCCTCAATACAAGAAGAAAATCCTCTGTTAACAACATATTTCTTCCAAAATGTGGTAATGAGATGTGTTGCACCTCCTAAGAAGAGCTTGCAGGGTGACTCTCTATTTAGAATACTGCAATCACAGTTCTATTTTTGGCCAGCATCTCTCTGGTCAGAACGGAGAGTGACTCTGTACTCCCAAACGCGTATTTCTCATTCACTATACTCTTTAATTTTTACTCATCCACTAAAAGAAAGTACTTCTGTGGTTAAAATTGGAAAGATTTGATATTTATGTACCAGGAAGGTATTGATGTGAATTTTTCATATGATCTGATTTTAAAAGGTTGAGCTGTGAGCTACAGTAACCTGCTGGCTTAGCCAAGCTATTCTAGTATTTTTCCACTGTTCCAAATGTCTCCTGTATGTGAACACTCCATGACAGCCACATCTCAAATGGTAATAGTGTCTCTGAATAGCATAGGATGCTTCCTATCTCTAATAAGCTCCTTTAATATACCAGTCATATAATGATGCTCATCAGTACAAATTACCACTGCAAGGTCAATGAATGTTAATATGTTTCCTGCAACAGAACCTTGAAGAATAATACAACCCCCTCTTCCTCTCTAACTAAGATAATTCCAGGCTGAGTACTGTCCTGCAGCAAAATAAATTAAGGAATACTGGAGCATGTGGTTATGCGGACCACGATTTTGTAAAAAAAATCAATCTCGTCTTAGAATTCTCCTCAAGTGCTATAATAATTATTACTTCTTAATGGTTTGTATTAATCTGTCAAAATTATGTGATGACTGTAAACAACAAGAATATTTAGGGAGCAATAGTCACATAAGATTTAATTTATATCATTTCAGTTTTAATCTTTGGAATCTTCCTCCAGGCTGCAAAGCTCTACACAAGCAAACAGGCACACGGGGTATATGTAATAGTTAGACGCCACGAGAGAGCTACAATAAATTCTGGCTCGATCATTAGAGAATTTGGGGTTGTTTTAATGAGTTCTATTAATGTTTTTATTTGTGAAACAACTGTTTGTCTCATCACTTTTTAAACAAATTATTTGATCTGTTATTTCTTAGGTATTTTTTGTTGCTTTTTGGAAAAATATAGACGTGCACTGAAACTGAAGGTTAGTCATTCCATATGCGGGCACTAATTCAAGAAAAATTTAAAGCTGTATTTTGGTGCATCCCTGTTTAGGACAGTATGTGAAAAACTAAGAAAAAACTCTGAACAGGAACCTCAAGCAGATTAATTTTAGTATATGAAGCTTTAATTCAGTATTGTCACCAAAAGTTTTGTAGCAAAGAAAAAAGGTCTTCTGAATATTCTGTTCTGTTTTCTTTCACAGCTAACTTAGCCACCTGTCACATTTGTAGCAGATAATTAATTTCAGAGCATACAATTAGTCTAGCTAAGAATAGTCTTTGCAGCATACTACCTTCTTATTATTTCTTTATCATGCTTCCCAGCCCATTGACTCATTACTTCTCAGCTACTACATTTACATTTTACTCTTGGGTGAATCCACAAAATAATAAAATGATAAGCTAACAGACTGACACTGCTCATTATGTATTGTAATAACCATAATAAGAGGGATAATCATATCACGCTTATATTTCATGCATACTTCATTGCCTTAAATTCTGGCCTGTACTCATTGATGATTTTGTTTATTTCTTGGTGTTTGCTAGAAGAATTTAGTATTGAACAATAAAATATATTAAACGATAATGGACAATTTATTGGAAAACCTAAGGGTAAAACCAGGATAAATAGCTGTTTGAAAAACACTTCTAAAAAGAATGTCTTTAATTAAAAAGGTATTTCATCATTAAGATGACAGACAAATTAATAAAAATCTGTTTTACTTTATAGCATATATTACAGTTAAAAAGGGACTCTCATGAGAATAAAAATGCATCAACCACAGCGTACTGCTTTTTGCCCAATACATAATTCATACATGCAAATGTTCTGCAGATATTTCACTATAAATATAATTAATTGCTCCAGATTCACAGATGAGGCTGTGTGACTGTGCATGCACGCATTGCCAGGCACACTCATTTATGTTGATTTCAGGCTAGAGACTCCTGTGACAAGCATAATAGGTAAAGCGGGAAAAAAAAATCAGCATTTAGAGACACACAGAGTCATGTCATATCTATGTAGAAAATTCCTTACAGAAATGACAGCGTCCACCACAAAACTGATGAAAGTGGCCTGAGGTAAATAAGGAAAGGTCTCTCATACTGATAAATACATGTACCACGTAATATTGCATAATATTAGCATACTGCAACTTAGTTGAATTTATTCCTTGTCACTCAGCAATTATCTCTTCATGCTGTTGCTGATTATAACTATTGGAAAATGGGGGGGGGGAAAAGCTTTAATGATTATATTTTTAATAGCTTTACAAGGTAGAAGCTCTGTTGCTTTTGTTTTATTGTTATAAAAAGCTACAGAAAAGTTTACAGGTAGTCTTGCAAAATGGGGACTTCGGGTTGATAAACATAAACACAGGGGTCATTTGGAAAATTCCAAGCAGGGAGGAGGAGCTATTTGGCTTTGGAGGAGGGAAGCAGACACACGAGGCGATCTAACAGGCTGCTCTTGTTCCTATTCTATATGATTTTATCACTGATAACACAAAGCAGCTCTTGGCACTGAGTAAAATAAATTATATAGTACATAGATTTTGCTGTTATATCTCAGTATAAACATTGTAAATATTTAATCATGCTTTTATCTAAAATGTCAGTAAGACCATGCACTGAGAGATTCTTTGTTTCTATTTGGATTTTCAAATTCCTATCTAAATTGTGTAAAAAGAAAAGAGAATTAGGAGGTTGCATTTAGTGACATTTCCTACGGCATAGTCAGGTGTAAAGGACATGCTCTGAAATTTCATTACAATTCTTTCATCAATTTACATATCTGATCTGAGTTCATACTCTTTAAAAACAAATAAACACCTTGATTTTTAAAAGTCTGATCACCAGAGGCTTCCAATGCCTTCAGTAGGAAATCGGTTAATCCATTTTGAATACTAATGCATTCTCATAAATAATTAGAGGTCATATGTTACTATCCAGTTTCTAACAAAACTCCAAATTTATGTCAGTGTCCAAAAATTAATGCCCTAATAGATTACTAGGGTAGAATTTTTGGAATTTTTATGATTGCTGTGCTCTCTCTTGTCCATTTCTGTGACATACAAGAATTCTCAGATTATGACTTTACTAGACTTCTACAGTGTTTGGATAATTCCTTCAGCCTTCCTTTCTAGACCTTTTCTAATTAATTTGATGGCTATATTTAATTTCTCAGAATTATCTTGTTTATTATACTTGGAGATAGGTTTGGTAGATCAGCATAAGCTTTAGTTCTTTCTATTTTGGTATTACCCAGTGAATATCCGTTCAGAACACATTTGATTTTTCATGGTTTATAGTTGGTTCAACTTGATTTAAATTTTAAAGTCTTAGAGATGGCACTTTGGTTTCTGAATCTAGGGGTTCCCACACAGAAAAAAAATCTGTCACTTTTGAAAATCCAGTTGTTTTTCACATCCAATCAAGTCAAGGGGGAACTGGAAAAGGTGAAATTATGATTACCTCCCAGTTCGGGGGGTCTCCATGCCTAATGTGCTGTGCAGGAGAATGCATAAATATTTGTAGATGAATGGGAATTCTGATATGTTGGAAAAGCCAAACAGCATCCAAAGAAGAAAACGAAGAAAGAGTTACTTTCGTAAAGGCTTTCTTCAAACACTTATGAATATCAGTCAAATCTCTTTTTGTTGTGTGCTTTAAAGTCATAACTCATAACTGTTATTCACTTGAGTTATCTTGTTTGGATAGGAAGCGAAAAAGCTTCTCATTTGTTTGTTTGCTTTCTGTCTTTTCTTCTTCCTGTTTTTACTTGGCCATTTTTTAGTATTCCAAGATTTTGACAGTGTCAGTGAACCAACAGAGAGAAGAAACACAAATACTAATTAGGTGAAGTAGCTCAGTATGAAAGAGAAACAGTAAATGGCCAAGATAAAAAGTTCACAGATTGAAATTTCCTTTCAAATTTGAGTACCGTGATTGGCAGGTAATAACAATTGACACAAGTTGATAAATGATGGAATGGGACAAAACAAAAAACACAAAACAAAACCACCACCCTCCCTAAGTTACCCACAAATTGTTTTCAGTAAAGAATCTGATTTTTTCTTCCTACTGAATCTGAATAACCACTATTTTCTTGAGTGACTTCTCTGAGCATGGAACTTAACCACTGGAAATACCTTAATTTTTATTGTTTTCTATACAATATTTGTACTATTTGTGTTGTTTTGCATGACCATCTCTCTGGTTTATGAGGTTACTGATGTTGTCTGCATCTTTAACTTAGCAGCTTAAGCACAATTTCCCAAAAGTGAATGGGACACAAATTCAATGACTCTGCTCTGCTTACACTGACATTTCTGACACACTGTCTTTTAGAAGAAAATCCCTCTTTTTGTGAATTGTTACTTAAAGGCAAAGAAGAATTTCAGTCATTCCCCCGTAGTCAATACATCATAAATTGTACAAAAGGCATCCAAAACAAATCTCAGTTTTAGCTTACAAATCAATGTAAAATTTTTGTCGGGTTCTCTTCTTCTATCTGATTCCCTGAAAGAAAGGGAAAAAAAAAATCTTCCAAGTTTCCAGTGAAATCAAAACCTACCCATTATTCTTCAACACTCAAAAGCTTATTGCAAGTGAAGATGTGTGGGAACATTTTTTGTCCAGCAGCATCTCTGTTCTAGCTACAAAAAAGTTGCTTGCTATCATCTTTCCTTTCAAATTGACACCCTGCAGGCTTTTCTCGTATCCTCTGAAAAGCTGTAATACTTGCTCGTCTGCCTTTTCCAAGCTTGCAGAATTTGTAGACTAGTATCCTACTCATTATCTCAAAAGGTTTCTTAAGAACTGCTTAATTATTCCCATCTTGTCATCTATTTTTTTCAGCTCTTTAATTGTCTCCAAAAAATCCATCCTACGTGTAAGTTAGAATGATCTTTCTCTTGTGAAAATGGCAGTGTTAGAAAATAATCATAACTCCATCCTGCCTTTGATTATGGTTTATTCTTCTTCTGTCATTGTAGATCTCATTAAGATTCCAAGAGATCACTCGTCCTTAAGAAACACCATAACTAAGATAGTGCAGCTAGGAATCTTAGCAAAGAGTTGAGGAGTGAATGGGCAGAAACCTAGATCTGCTTCTCTCTAAAAATAGATCTTTTTCTAATTCAGAGTTCATCAGTTTGGTCTGTCAAAGAGAGTTACTGTAGAGCAACCAATGGAGACAGGGCGAGATTTTCCTCAGGAGGCACAAATGCTTGGAGAATCTGCAGCAATCATGAGAACAGATGGCAGATTTAGCAAAGATTCACTGATCTAAATCCTAAATCCTATCCAGAGGGATGCTAAAACTAACTTGCTCAGAAAGTATAAGCTGTCGTCAGTTTGACTTCATCAGTTGAGCTTATTACTGTGGTATGCTGAAGCGGAGCTGTTCCACTGAATTAAAATACGGGTGGCAACTAGCAACAGAGGTTCATTGTTGTAAGATTGCTCTATAGAAGAGCTGTCTTTGAATATATAAAAAAATAATTCATAGTATCACTATTCACATACGAGAATTTATCGTGGTCTATGTAATAGGTAGGTTCAGTAAAGTTACATGACTATTGTTTTAGGAGATGCCTGAGTTATCATCACAAGCTCAAATGGCGATTGAGAGGATCAGCACTGATCCCACCATTCCTGGTGTTTGGTACCAACACTGGAGAGCAGCATTATCTCTGAAGAGCCTTTACACGCCTTTCCAATAGTTTGGGTATCATCGGAAAATAAAGTTCTGCAGTTGCACCGTGTGTGTATCCCCTAATAATTTTTGAAGCTGGTGCTGAAGTTGTTGAGGATTACTTGAAATTAGGCAGAAAGGCAGCAATCTCACTGGTCAAATTCCAACAGGTTTTGTGAAAATCAGGTGAATAGAAAGAGAGGAAGGATAGAGACACCAAGGAGTGCCCCCAGGAAGGGAGAGGCTGCATGATGAGCTCAGCAGTGATCCGTCCTGTTTAGCCTGTCACTAGTCCTCGGCAGGCAAATGCTGGCTGGCCAGTAAGCACTTTCATGACTGGAAACCAGTGACTGGGTATGCTGCCTCTTGCCGAAGTAGTAGTTGGAGGCAGAAAAGTGCTGTGGAGATAATGTGAGGGAACTTGAGTGGCCGGGAATGCAGCACAAAGGCACAGGAAATCAAGCTTCAGTAGTTGTGCTGTTTAGGGAATACTTTGAATTTGATTCAGATTTTGTTCCAATAGAGGAAATAATAAATTTGCTTTGAAGAATTTCCCTGGTTTGTCCTCTTTCTTGCTCATGGCTCTCAAATACTTCCACTTTGCAAAAAGACATAGATTTTGTTGGTTTTCCTTTATATCTATGTAGAGGTCTCCGTGTAGAATTTGCTTTGGACTTCATCACTTGAATTCTTCCTATGCATTAATCAATTTATATTTGGATCTCTCCCATGTATGAAAGCATTATGTGTGCTTACTCTCACAGTCGGTGTCTAGCTTACTCTGCTCCAGGGCCTTCAGGAAGTGCTTTACAAGTGAAATTGTCCCTGCACAGTTTCTGAGGGTTGTAAGCTGTTAGTAGAAAGAAGTGAACCGAGGACAGCTAAAACAGGAGAACGTGTATTTTGCAGCTTGAACAAAGAGGAAGAGGAGCTGTAATAGGTTTGCACCCTCTGTGTCATTCATTATCATTTATCTTACGTGTTTGGACACAGACACACTAGCTTTGAGTTACTCTGGGTTTTGCCTTCAATCAAAGCCAAAGCCAAGTACTTTTCAGCACTGAATACTCACATGCTGTTGAAAGGGCCCTCTGCAGCTCTGAAGAGAGGTCCACGCCACGTAACTATAAGGTTTTTCATCATTGAAGTGCTGCTGCAAGCAAAAAAGAAAGTACCTTAGATTTTAACAGAAATTTCTCTCTATCTTTGAGAGCGTAGATGCATTGCCCCTGTTCAGAAAGATTCCCATTGTGGTGGATAAATCACTATAATGACTTTTTATACATTATCATTGAATTATGCTCAAAATTCCTCGCAGGCTGGTCAGGATAATGCTATAAGAATGACTGCCATTTCATCCTACCCCCTCTTCACCTGCTCCTATGAAGATCCCTGAGAATATTTTTTTGTTGAAAGAAAGCACACCACAGAGTCAGTATTTTTCCCTTCCATCCATGGACTTCCCTCATGACCAGCTGGAGATATTCATTTTTATCTCCAGCAAACTATGATGGAAGCATTCATATTAATTTTAAAAGAATGTTAGATGGAGTATATGTAGATTGGTTTCGTCTACTGTTCCTTACTTTTACCTTCCCTGTTTATCCTATCTTGTCTGTGTTAGTTTAGATTGTAAGCCTTTTGGAGAGAGAAATAAAACATTTTATATGAAGCGTCATCAGTATATAGCAAATAATAATGATGATGTAGCTGGGAGCTCTTTACTATTATTATCTATATATTTTTCTTAATTTATGCCTTCTAATGTACATAATTCTGTTTTTTTTTTTTCACTAAGGCCATACATTTATTGCATGTTTTCTGCTAAATATTTACAAGGCAAGTATTTCTTTGCTGTTTAACAGTTTAATACACACCACTATTGAAATTAAGGGGAAACACTACTAATTTAGGATAGACTTGTTTTGGTTTAAATTTTTAAAAAGCATCATAAGTTCACGCTTTCTTTATACTCAGAGACTTCCAACACTTTCTCTCTTGTGTGTGTTTGCATTTATAATCCCCTAGGACTTCTTGGGTTTTGCTGGCACTGGAACTGGCAGCACCAAAATACCACGATAAGGGTTGTTTATGCAATATTTCCTGCCCTCCCCAAAGCCAGGAAGTGCTAACACCCCTACAGAAATTTCACAAGCTGCAGAGTCCAAAGCTGTTCAACAAAGCTGCTGAGCTTTCTGGATGCTAATGCTAACTGACCTTTTTTTTTTTTTGATATTTGCCTGCCATTAGCACTGTGCCCAGAACGATGCCAGTTTGTCCTCTTGCATTGTTGGCTGTCCTTGAAGACTACAACCCCATGCTTAATTATTCTTTCAATGGGACAACCATAGCTCACCAGCTTCTTTGCACCATTTGTCCAATGTGTCCCAATTAATTTCGTGGAATAACCATCTCAGGAATTCACACTTGGTTTAGGCTGAGCTTGTTAATTCTTTATGGTGTGACCGACGGCAAGCTGGTTAGGGTGAGGCACTGCTGAGAATCTTCCACAAGTGTAAAAAAGAAGTGCCTAGCACAATGGTTTGGAAAGAAAAATACCTCTGTGCATCTCTGTTGTTTGACTTCATGTTGGACCTCAGCATCTTCTGTTTATCAAAGGAAAAGATAAGACATGGCTTCAGTCACAGTTGCTCATATAGCTCATATAACATTTTTTCCCTGGTTTGTATAAATAACGTACAACAAAGTATCTTCAGTTGCTGTGAGTGTATAGCTGTTGAGAAAGGGACAGACATCCCAAGTAACCTTTTTAAGGAAGAAATTGGTTGGCAGAATTTGGAAGTCCATGGCAAATTATTACTGCAAACCCTAGTGCTGAGTATCAGCTTTTACCAAGACGACTTACAAGACCCTTATACAGACAGAGGTCTGATGGGGTTATATGATATGCAAAATGCAGAATGATCCAGTATGTCAAAGCAACATTTTTTACCTTTGCATGGAAGACAAGACTTGATAGTGAGATCATTACACAGCCTATCTGAGAGCAATTTCCTTTATAACCCGATAAATTAGTGTTGCAACTCTCCACTTGAGAGAGAGTCAGGTCCAATGTAGGTGTTTGTGAGCGTGTTCAAGTGAAAAGGGAAAGAAAGGATTCATAGGTGACAAACCTGTGAGGGAAAACAGTTTTTTCTTAATAAGCCTCTGCCCCCATCCCCCCCCATTCATCAGAAACCAAACTCCAGAACCAAGAGCGAAAGAGCCCAATGGTATCTTCCTGGAGGAGCGAGTCATTACAGCAACACAGGAGAATATAATAGTGAAGTGACACAGAGGAAAGAAATAACTTTTTCCATCCTGTGTGGGCTAGGTGCATAAATTAGAAGCCTGCAGCTTGCTGGGATCCCATGCTCTTTCTTCCTGGTAGTCAGTCTACTCCCAGAGAGATGGAGTCCCAAGTCCATTACATCAACTTCCTCTTTGTGAGTAAACGCTTTACAAGTTGTCCGCTTAGGGAGTTTTTCTATTGGAAAGTGGTACCTTATTCACTTTTTTCATAAACTGCAGGATCTAGATTGTTAAGACCTAAAGAAGCTTAGCACAGGTGACCCCATATCTCTGATCCCTCAACGATTTAAACTAACCTAATGGGAATGGAGTTGAGGGAAAGGATCAGAGGTGAGGAGATAAACAGGGGCAGGGATAGCAGCATGCAAACAGTCATGGAAATAAAAATAATTGGGTGACTATCGCACCCGTGAAAAGAACTATTCATAAGCATTGGATCACCAGACACAAGCCAAAGCCAAACGACCTACCAGTGTCAAAAGATGTGTAATGCTTACTTTTTAGCAATAAAATAAATGTTCCTTATGAGAAGGTACGATCCTTCCTAAGCAATGTTCTCAGCTTCCTGAATGTGCAAAGTGAAGGAAAATTTGAGACCTAAAAATTGACTTCAGGATTTGAATCATGCCTTGACTGAATGGTGGACTGAAGAAAGGTCATTACCAAGGTCTTGTCTCTGAACAGCTATACGAGCAACTGTGACTGAAGCCGTGTCTTATCTTTTCCTTTGATAAACTGAAGAGGCTGAGCTCCAACATGAAGTCAAATAATAGCATTCTTCGTGTAAACATGTAATGCCTTGTAATTTTAACTCCAGTCTGTTTTAAAGAAAGGCTCCTCCCTGTTTGGAGGCCTTTCAAATCCATGGTCTTAGATCAGACCCCCTTCTCTGAGTTGAAGATGTCCATGTCTATTTATGCCTACAAGAATACCCATACACACACGCAAATGTGCTCACATGCTCCCAGCGGAATTGATGCATATATACATTTTGCAAAATGTTTCTATATTGAGCGTGTGTTCTTTTAGGAGTATCTTCACCTCTAGTACCCTATTGAGAAATTAGTTTAAACCTCTATCTTGCTATATCCTACTAAGAATGTCTGATAACTGGAAAGAAAGAAAAAATGGTATTTAGAAATCAAAAAAAGAAGAAATCTAAAGAACAGAGCAGCCTATCCACTGATTTCAGAACCAATATTTTAAAAAGAGATTTTTTTCATAATTTTTTCATCTTTTGGCTGAAGCTTTGAGGGGTAACAAGAATCTGTGCATCATACTAAAAACTTACATCCCCACTTAACAGCTTGTATAAGATATATGATGAATTTGTATTAGTCCTGTTAAATACTCATGTAAATATATTATTAACAATGATTCATTTCAGTTATTTTAATTATTCACTTCTTCAGCTTGCTCAGATTGATTTTCCTTCCTTTGTGGGTGTTCTGAATAGCTAATTGGGTTCTGAGATGGGGAATATGTTAAGAGCTTGTCAGAAAATACACAATCAGTAGTCAAAGAAACTTCTAAAATGTATGATATTCAGTACCAGCGATTAAAACAAATAATACGAAAAAAATATGGAAAGGTAGAAGGGCTGAATAGGAATCAAATACATCAATTACTTTTCAACATGGTATGCCATCTTTTTCTGTTTAAATACAGACAAGAAAGAAAAGGAATAAAATTTATTTTTTTTTAAGATGCAGAGATGATGTTGTAATAAACTTTAGTGTATTATTTATTTATTTATTAGTAGTATAACCATCATCATGGTGGTATGTGGAAATCTGGAAGGATTCACAGAAAACACAAAATAACGGAGCTGCTAACGAGACAGGCAGTGTGCGGTACCGTGAGATGCCCTACAAGGCGCTGCGCACCTCCAGTGGGAGATGAGCTCCCTCGGTATGAATCCATCGGGAATGAGGAGCGTGCGCTGCTTTGCAGCATCAAACCTTTCAGACGTCAAAACTGGAACCAAAACTGTCGAAACGGTGTTTCTCCGGGCGTGGCGGTGACTGCATCCGTGGGGAGAGAGGAGGGCTTTTGCCCGTCGCAAGTTGCCCGTGTTTCTTCAATCAAAGTGACGTGCCTTTTGCCACGGGGACGTGTTGCGTGGCTCCGTCCCCCTGGGACCGGAGGGACTGACTTTAGCGGCTCACCCCGCTCCCCGGCGGCGGCGGCGGCGCGCAGCACCCGGTGGCACTGTCCCCCGCCGCCCCCGCGCCGCGGCGACACCGCGCGACGGGGACAGGGCTACCGACCTGCCCGCAGGGGCTTCTGCCTGGGCACCTTGGCCCGCGACCAAGGAAGGGGAGTCCTCCCAGCTCCGGCCATGATGCCATGTCTTTAAGCTCGCTGAGTTCTTTCTCCGAGCGTACCAGCAAAGGCTGAGAGCTGGGAACGTCCGGGGCGCTGGGAATCAAACGGCGCGTTTCGCCCCAGAAGGTATGGGACTGGCCGAACGGCTACAGCAGTGAGTCTCCGCTTTCGTACCCCACCAAAGGCAATTCCTGAAGGAGACTTTGCTCGAGGAATCAGGAATTGGTACTTGTCCGAGGTTCCTGAAAAAAAAAAAGAGAGAAGTCCGCATGTGGCGGTCTTCAAGTCACTGCCCAGACTGCCCATACGCTCAGTTGTATGCTGACATCTCAAAAATTCTGTATTACAGCTGCTGTCACGCGTGTTCTTTAGGTTACGTGGGGAGTCTAAGGTTGTAAATAAACTAGAAGTTATAATAATCCAAAACTTTAAAAAAACTCTGTGAATTCCTAGCACGTTCAATCAGCCAGTATAAAAAGATGAAAATCCAAAACTATAAATCCTGAGGATGATTGCGAGGATTAGAAAATACTTGCGAGTCTCTAAGTCCTCTGAGGAAAAATGATTAACATTCTTCATTGCTAGAGACGTGTTGATTACAGCTCAGACTTTGGCTTGTTTATTTACAGTTTTTAGGTCCCCTAGGAACATATGTTTGGAGGTTTGATGTCTTTGTGCCTCCCCTAGTGAAAATGGAAGCAAAAGCGCTTTATAAACATCAAATCATACAAAAATTAATCAAAATTCTTAAAATGATGCAATAAATATTGCTAGCATCTGATAGAAATACTATCCCACGATCAGTGCGTACATTCTTAAGTTTCTCAGTGGATTAAAACCCCGGAGACCAGAATTGGAAATGCAATATTTTTATTTGGATAACTTTCCAGCAAAATAAATACACATTGGTTTATAAAGAGTTGTTGTGAAACACAAGATCTGGAAAGCATTTAAAATGCTAAGAGTGTTTTGCTGTATATCTGAAACACTTTTTTGATATCACAATGTTTCTGACATGCATGAAATCCTAAGGAAGGGAAGAAATACAGTAAAATGAGATTCTGATAGTTTTGGAAACAGGAAAGGTAAAAAATGGTTAAATATACATATGAGAATTCAAAGATTTCATTGGTGTACTTTCTCACTGATGTTAGGAACAACATAAAACATTAAGCTGGTCCAAAACTGGAGAGCTAGCCTTGGAATCAGAAAATCCAAAAGTATGTAATGTTGTTTTCATTTTAAAATATTTTTATTTTATGTTATTTGCAACAAAGTTTATGTCATCTGTAGTCTTGTAAAAGTCATATAGTCCCTCCACGTCTCAGTTTCCCGTCTGTGAGCAGGCTCAAAGAATGGGTTCAAATAGTATTGTCAAGATGAATAAAAAAATATTGTGACATTATCACAGTGCAGTAAAAGGACAGGAGATAAACATCCTGAATCATAGAATCATAGAGTGGTTTAGGTTGGAAGGGACCTTAAAGATCATCTAGTTCCCCCCTGCCATCGGCAGGAATGTTTCTAATTAAATAAAAAAAGGGTTTGTCTTCTTAGTCCCACTAGCATGTAAATTGGTATGTCTTGAAACGGCGCAAAATGGACCCAGAAGAATCTCAGTGTATCAGATCGACACTTTTCCACTATCAGTTTTCAGAAATAAGAAAAAACTTTTTAATCCCCTAAGAAATACACCATGGCTGGGCCATCTAGCTGGGCCTTGCTTTTAGTTCCACGAATTCACATCAGCATTAGCATTACTGTCTGTGCTGAACAGAGGAAAATAAATGAAGTTGCTCAACTCTGCTTTGTCAGCGTTGCATGACTCGAGAACTATTTTAGCAGGGAGTGCTGGGGCTGCCACAGCGAGGTCACCGGCTAGAATGAATCACCCCGGCTCGACTGAGGATCCGGCATTTCGTCTAGAAGACAGAAATGGATTCAAAGCCAAGGAGGAATCTTCCATTTTTACAGCAGATCAAGGGTGATGACACTTTAATGGCTTTTTGAATTATGCAGTAGAGACACACCACCTATTAGCTCTGACGATGTATTGCACTGTAAGTGTTAATTTGCATGTGCATGGGTCTGAGTGTCCAGCATTTACAAATAGTTTGTGATAAAGCTAAACATGATAAATTTTGAATGAAGCTCAAATACATGAACTAATTCAAAATGGCAATGGGTTGCGGTCCTTTTGTGAGAAAGGTGTTTTCTCTGTGTAAAGAAAATCAAATAAAAATAGCAGTGGTAGGTATCTGTTGAGATACATAGTTTAAAGGTTTGGTTCATATGGCAAAGGATTTTTAAAAATTTATTAAAATGCCTTATTCTCTGGTTCTATTAAATTACAAATTTAAGACATCAAAAATGTAGAAGTTAACATTGTATGCTTGATAACAGGTAAAAGAGCCTATGCTCTTTGACTTATTCGTGTGCTTTCTTAAGGAAACAAGGCTCTTGCAATTGTTTTGCCTATTCACCTTCTCCTTACGCCACTATAACTTCTGTAGCCTTCAGCCAATTTCAGTCAAAGGTGATGGTGGAGAAGAGGTGTCACAGACAGGAGGGCCCTAAAAGTTGCGTGAAAATCAGTAGCTGAGCAAAGGTGAGAAAGCTGGTGTTCTGCTTGAGAGCCCGGCAGGTGGGGTTCAGCCCGGGCCGTTTGGCCAGAGAGCAGCCGGCTGCCCAGGCCCCACTTGAACGACACCAGCTCACCCGTACGTACGACTGCGCAGAGGGCGTGGGACAGCTGAAGGTATTGCTGTGGGTGATGGAAGGAGCAGGAGGAGTTTGAGACATTGGAAAGGCTTGTTAGATATTTCATAAGCTGCAGAACTTGTCTGAAATACAACTGCGTTTGGAATGGAAGGTTGACATTTCATAGTTGGCAAGAGTGTTATTCCAAACCCAGGAAAATTTAGGGGCATTTTAGAATAGAATCCTGAAGGATGTATGCTTCACCTCTTATTCAGAACTTGCTTAAGGAATGCCTAAAGACAGTGCAATGTGTCCCTAAAGTGTGTAGAAATAAGATGTCTCTTGTCTATGTTAATTAAACTTCTAATTTTTGTTTGGAAAAAAAATGTTTGTTCTGAATTATCCACAAATATTTAATCAATGGTTTGAATTCGATCAGGACCAACCACAGCTGGTTGGTCAAGCTGGTAAAGAGACACCCACAAGAATTCTTATTACGCTGCAGCCAAAGCGGGCTGGGCTTGGTGTTTTCCTCATCTGTTTGCGGAGAATGGGAAGGAATGGCAAATACTGCCCTGAAACTGAGATGAGAAAATTGAAAGGCAATGTCCTAATGAAAGAATTGTAGCTGGTCAATATTTTATAGAGGTACAATTATTCTCTTCCTTGTTCATCTGCTTGCATAGCGAAGACCATATTGCTAGAGAGACTCCAGGGCAGTTACACACTGCATGGGATGGAAGTTTCTAATAAATAATGTATGAATAGAAGTTGGGTTCTTAACTACCTCCACCCTAGGATGAACATACTCCTGTAACACACCTAATTTTTGCCATCAGCGAGAAGACGATTTAAATAAAATGTACATGTATTAATTAGACCTATAGAGCTGGACCAACAAAAGATGTCTCACAGGTTTTGTGAAGAATGCTGAAAAAAACCCCAATTGCTGTTAGTATGCAACCATCTTTATTAGCTGGGCATCTTAGGGTAAAGTAAACCAGAATATAGAAAACTTGGAAAATGTGGTGCTTATGTGGGAAAGGATTCTCTCAGACCTATCTGAACAGGAAGAAAAAGTTATTGCTGGCAATCAGTGCACTCAAAGTCATGGCGGTATCTTCAGCTGCAAACGCAGAAACAGTTTCCACGAGTGGTCCGGCTGCATCCTTTGTTGATGTCCATTGCCAATAGTGGGAGCATTGCCTGGTGCACGTGAAACTTCATGAGAGGGGAAGCCCAAATGCAGAAGTATGTTAAATTCCTATAAGGCAGTGCCAGTTAAATCCTTCAGTTGGACAACCTTAGAATAGTGTATAGCCCTGTAGATTTTACAAAAGTGAATTACACTGAGTGCAGCTGTCAGGAGCAGCTGAGCCAGCGGAGTACATGGCTGAGCTGAAAGGATAAACAAGGGCACGCCGCATTCAGCAATGTTTCAGTGAAGGGTTGTTACACCGGGAGAGCTACTGTAAAAATACAGAATTGTAGTCGCTCTGTTGAAATAAATATTGAAGTGTTTGCTGAAAGGGTTAATAGCCACTAAATCCAGAGAGTTGATTTAATTGATGAAAACAATCAAGTGCTTTTCATCTTGGTGGCCCAATAACAATGGCCGTTTATTTAGCCTTTGTGTTTAAGAGTGTGGCCTACTGCGACCTGAATTGAAGAGTCTTTCATTTGTGTTGCAAAGCAGTGAAGGCCATATGATGGGGCTAAGGGTGGCATTACAACAAGGAGGTTTTGCCAGTAATTGGAGCAGTGTGTGTTGGGGTGAGGGAAAGAGCAAAGAAGTTGAGAGCTTAAACCTAGTTGCGTTTCTGTAGCCCTAACACACTGTTTTGGGGGCATAAAACAGATCTTTGGTTTGGTAACATATATATGGGAATTAGGATGCAGTACCTGGCTTCTCTGCACCCACAAGCGATGCGCTGCCACTGCTTCTATTTATTTTAGTCCTTGTATGTGAATCGCGCTGGGCAGATTCCTAGGAAATGATAGCGGTGCCTTGCATTGCCTACAGACTGACCACACAAGGCAGAAAAAGAACAGAGGAGGGTGAAATGTTTGACACAGTTTGCAAACTGGAGAAGTAAGGCACAGGGTAATTCAGCCACTTGCTCACCCTCTCGCCCACATTCTGTGGTAGATCTGGTATTGGACAAAAATCTCCCAAGACCCAAGCTAGTATCTTGACCAGGAAGAAAAAAAAATATCCTTGTTCAAATATTCCTGACTGTGTCAAAGTAATAACGATTTCAGCATAAACATGTCTGTCTCTTTCAGCTTAAACCAGTGCAGAGACCCCAAGTGGTGCAGAGTACAGCAGTCCGCTTGGGTCCTGCAGTGAGGTGGATTAAATACATTTCCCTCCTATTCTGCATTGCATTTGACTTTTTCTGCCTTAGGGTAGAACAGTAGAACTCCTAATGTCTAAATTAATCTGTAATGCTTAAATGGGATTTCTCTTCTCTTCCAACCCTCTTAGAGTCAGTGGATAACCACTGATTGGGTTTAACCGAGTTGCCCTAAAACTCATCTGACGTGGCAGCCCGTACAGTGCTTCTCAGGCTTTTGCAACAACAGCCCACCTGTGTTTTCATCATATTTTAATCAGTCCTGACCAGTTAGACTATAACTATGATAAGGAAATAATGTTAAAAAAAAAAAAGTTAAAAAAAGAGTAGAATTGAATATTGTTCCAGCAATAGTCAGTGAAATCTGGCCATGGGCAAAATTATGGATTACTGTTTTCCCTAACATTCACAAAGCCACAGTATCTACATTTGTACTGGTGCACTGTGTAGGAAGTCAGCTTTTAAAGAAGAAAAAAACCTTTTTGTTGCTTTGCTGGGTACCTACTAGCCTTCAGAACACAATTCAGTGTTTACCTTCCTTCTTAATCCTGTATTTTGTGCAGTGTGTAAATGAGGGAAGCACTTTTAACCTTGTGACTATTTAGTTATGATGGCAGGAGTCAGTACCCCCAGACAGCATAAGCAGTTTCAATTTAAGTGTTTGTTTGCCCTTGTTATGAACATAGAATAGGCAATTAAAACCAAGCATTTCCATCAGCACGAAAACGTAAGAAATTAGTCATGTGGTTTAAAGTTTCTTCTGCAATGCCATCCTGTCTGTATGGCACAACTTGCATTCATATTAATAAGCTGGCTGAATAATCAACATATTAAAAAGATACAAGCAGAGACTGCTCTGAGTAGCGCTTAATTAAGATTTTTTGCCAAAGAATTCTTCATTGATCCATTCTTAAGACAGTAAACACCTTCAATACCATTTTAAAAAATGAAAATAAATACTGTAACTGAGGCTCGTGTAAATGATTCCAATAAAATAATTATATTTTCTAACCTCATTTTAGCAAAAACTGAGCAACATTTGCAAATTCTCACTAATCATCAGTGGGATCACTGCACCGTAAAAGTTTGTAGTATTAAGTTGCAGGTTTATTTTTTAAATTCAATGATAAACATTAAACACTCTCAGTTTTGAACTTCTGCAATGTCAGCTTGGCTAAATAAAATCCATTCCAATGGAAGTAGATCTTTTAATTAGAGAATATTCTGGTTGAAAATGGAACCAAATTGGTTTCAGCCTTACGTTAGCAGGGATGCGTGTCTGTGGATGAGATTAAGCTTTAGAGCAAAAGACCTCGTTTGGGAAAGTTCTAAGTCTCTGCAAGGAGAGACTGGGAAGGAACTTGGAGATCAGCTTTAGCTGTTACAGTTGTAATCAAATACTCTCTTAGCCAGATTTCTGCTTTCATCACTTTCAGGAGCCGTTGTGGCAGAGTGCATTGCTGCTCCTCTCGCTGGCAGCCATCAGCCATTCTCAGTAACTTGACACAACTAAGCTGGAGGCTGCTGCAGTTGTAAATGCTGGAATGGTACAGGCTGCATTTCCCCTCTCCTCATTTCCTAGAGATTTTTTTCTTCTGGATCCTTCTCTCCCCATTCATGATTGCACAACGTACTTGTGACAACCACAGTAGCTGTTTACATGAAGATGGATTCTAGGAAAACACTCTTCTATTTCTAGCTGTCTTCAGTACAATATGTGTTTTCTTTCAGATCTCATTCTTTCTTTCTCCTCAGGAAAATCCCCACAACATCCATCCATCAGCCGCCGGTCTTTATTTCTTCTTCTTGCTTGTTCTGTTTTTCTCAGAAGGAAACTGAGCGTACTGAGCACCCGTAACCTGTCAGCTTAAGAAAGGCCAGCACCACATTCTTTGCAGTTCAACCAAGAACTTCAGACCACAATCTGGCAGTTTTTAAAGCGATCTGTAGCAGTATCATCACGTATCTGGGCTGTAGCAACATATTTCCCCATGAAGCTCTGAAACTTCTTTTCTACTGTCCTCTAATCGTGCACTGCCCTGGAGCCATATTACCTTGCATTCTTCAGATATAAGTGCAGCCCGTATGCTTTTTCCACTGCGTAAACGCCAGTACAGTCAACAGAAGGCAGCTGATTTTGGCCATGGCCATTTCAGCTTTTCCAGATGCACATTCTTAACCCGCTCAAATACCTGATATTTCTGTTCTGCTCAACTTTTCTCTAACTTTAATCTTTGTCCCTCCCACAGAAAGTTGCCGTCATGGACACAAATATATTACCGACTCATATGCTTTCTGTGTTCATCCTTCTTTTCATAGACATTCTAGCCATGTGTTAACCAAAAAAAACCACCCCAAACCCAATCCAAATAACCCCCCCCCAACCTAACTAAAACTCAAAAGCTCCCATTTCTCAGTCCTGGAGAAAAAGACGTCTCCTTAAAGATGCAATTAGTCTCTTAATCTGTGTGGACCGTAAAGCGTATACAAATTTCTTCCCTGGAAAAAACTTGTAAAGTGATCTTAGTGGCTAGCCAGGAGAGCTGCAATGTCATTTGCGTAATTGTCCTCCGCTCAGCTGGAATTTGGAAGAGTATCTGCAGTTCCCTCTCATTGCTCAGCCTGCACCAGGGATTCATGGCTGCACAAAGGCTGCCTTTGCTATTGCACTGGGATGCTTGTAAATCCTTAAGTTTTTTAATCTTTCTTTCCACTATTATCGCACTTAGCCTGGCTGATGCTAATGCGCTCAGGAGTTTTGGTGGACCTTACGTATATGTTTTATTAATAAAACAGTGCTGCGAGACAAAAATGATTGTGATTAGTGTGACAAAGAAACGGCATCTGCTTAATGCTCTGAGGATCAGTTTATCTTTGGGTAGAAAAGAGACACATTTATCAGAAGGAAACCCACTGGGCTAGGTGTTGGGTTTTTTTTTACAAATAACAGTGGATTATAGCATGCTGCCGGTCCCAACTTCTAAGGGGTTTGGGAAATTATCTTTCCGAGAGAAAATATGCAAGAGGAAAAAATGACAACTACTATCGACTGGAACAGGAATGTTTCCTGTTCGAGAATGAAGCGTACACAGCACCGCTGGCGAAAGTACAAATTTAAGGACGTAGGGTGGGCCAGACGGAGAATTTGGTCTGGTTTTGTGGCTGCTGTACTGTAAACCGATTTTAGCACTGCAGTCCCTTCTGCTCCTAGCGCATAAATGGACCCTCTACCGCCAGGCAGACCCGAAGCCAAATGGAGTTTTCCTAAATCGTACCCGATTCTCCCCTAAAGCCTGCGCCCTGCACCGCCGCTCGCCAACGAGATGCACAAAGAGCAAAGGCGGTAACAAAGCACCACCCGGTTAATTAGGTCAGAGCTGAGCCGTGCGCGGACGCGACCGCTGCAGCCCTCCTCCTCCTCCTCCGGAACGCGGACGCCCCCAGCTCCGCTCCGCTCCGCTCCCCGCCGGGCACCGCAGCT
>VZSZ01002859.1:1323864-1375421 GCA_013398815.1 Ibidorhyncha struthersii
CCCCCCCTTTCTCCTTCAAGTCCGTAAGGGCAGCCAGCCCCACCGCTCCCGCAGCATCATGCTGCACACTGGCAGATGCAGAGGTGGTTGCATCAGCTGTCTGGAACATTTAGCATAAGCCTCTCCAACCACCAGTGTCACTCCTCACAAATCAAAACAGACCCATATGAGGCTTCAATGTGTGAACTTTTTTTAGAGGTTATAACCGTGTTGTGGGTGTTGTGCTTTGGGTTTTTTTTTCCCCTCTTCTTTTGATTTTTTTTTTTTTCTATTGGAGTGTCCTGCCTGTGTGGCACTGACAGGACAAGAATTCCCTTCTCTTTATCTGCACACTTGGTAGGCTCTTCTTTTTATTGTGTTCTCTGTTACGATATTGTGACATGTAATTTATACTGCTTGGCTGAAAAATAAATTCAGCTTGACAGTCACGAGACGTTTTACAAGTCAGCAATGAGGAGGCTTTGAAATGTGCTTTCATATATACAGAAATTGATAGCAATATGATAAAGGTCTTTAGGTGATTTGAAATGACTAATCTCTTAAATGTGTAATCGACATCGGGCTAAACAGTACAGTCTGTAGCCATTTAAAGATTGTGCTGCAGACTAATCACTTCAGTACTGCTTAGATAGATATGTATTTTTAATGCATTATTTTTAAGAAAGGTAGAGTGCCTAAAAGACAGCCTTTTGCATCACTTGGCTGTATGTCTATATAAATATTCTCAAATTAAAAGATGTCTTTGTTCAGAAACTTTTACCTTCATGATTTTGTATGACATTAGTGAGCTACGAACCAAATATATAACATTGAATAAATATAAAGCAATGTCACTTGGCTATTTTGACCTGTAAATAATTGAAGAGGAAGATAAACTGTAATAGCTTACTGTAGTTATGAGAGTATGGTCCTAGAAATCCATGATCCTATGAGAAAGCTTGATGGACCATCTTTTGAAAATGTTTCCTGTACAGATAATTTAATATTGATTTGTATTACAGTCAATGACATCTTCAAAACATCTTGCAGTCTTTGCTATAAAATTATACAGCCTGAAATTACGTTACTGTGTTTCAGCAGAGAGAGCACACAGCCATTTGACCTGCACACATGAAATCAAATATCTGGGATCCAGTGAGTTTCCTGCTTTCGGAGATCTTGATTTTATAAAAGAAATAAAAGAAAAAAGGTGGCTCCTTGGTGTAGATAAAAGGACCAGTAACTGTAAGTTTCAATATTCACGTATGCAGAATTCGGTAATATAAGCAATCTGCTCACTATGGATCCGCTCTGAACATGTAGAAGAATTAATTTAATTTATAGTTTTCAGCTGTTCTGTGGGCCCCAAAACAACCCGTTGTCCAGTACACGAACTATTTCTGTAGTTCTGGAGAAACCTTTGGGTTTTCTTAAAGACAAACTATAATAGAATTGAACAGCATTTGCTGACTGTATGATGGGTAATGGTACATGATTACACTGGGGGAGGTAAGAGATTTTGAAACTGGAAGTTTTGCTTCCCATCTTAGCCTTATTTAAGTAATGATGAAAAATCTGCTGACTAGTAAGCTGCACATTGATAATTAGGAGATGATGGGAATTGCTTGAAGATGGATTTTTCTGTAGAGAGCTCAAAAATACTCACTGGAAATTGCATGCATTACGAATGGCTCTTTAGGTTAAAATGTTGATGCGGTCAACTGTTTTAATTGCTACAAAATATGTTATAGATTTTAAAAACAGATTTTGTATTTGTCTGTTATGATCTTCACAATCTTATTCATGAAGTATTCAAGCTGGTTCAGTCATATTCTGGGAGGAAATATAAACATTTGCTGTGATTCAGCACCTCCCTCTAATCTTTGGGAGTTCAGCATCAAAAGGGATTAGTGAAACCATGGACTTAAATGAAATGAACAAAATAAACATTGGAAGAAGGTGTAAGGCTTTTAATATGAAAAATCATTATGGCAACGAAAATAGTTTGAAATGGTTTCAAGTTGAAGCTTGTAAAACCTGCTGTGTTTTTGGGACTGCCACAGTTTTTACTCTGGCAAATGATATGTTTGACATATCTGTTACGTTTTTGTGTCTTCTAATGAATGTGTGTTTTAGGCCAGATCCTATATTGCAGCATTGTGTCAGAGAGCATCAAAAATATTTTCCACGTTCAATGGATGTTTCTAAAGGTTTAGATACTTTCTTTAGCAATATTTCTGTAACATTGCTTTCCAAATTTCAACTCAGTTTCCTTACTTAGTATTTTGTTTGTAATGAAGAGATTCTGTGTTTCAATGTTTTAGAAAATGATCTTAATTAACACGGTATGTGTTTTACTAATGCTTAAAAGGCCTCTCGGACCAGGAGCAAAATCTGACTGTGCTATTGTAACTTTTAACAAGACAGTTAGAATACGCATAAACAAATATGAATGTGTATATACATCTCTAGGCCACAATCTGTTTGCTTTGGTTAAGTAAGAAATAAAAGTGAATTTATGTTTTGTTTTCCTTTATCTAAATAACAAATGCAATTCAGGGACACAATGCCAGCAATGTTTTACAAATAAATTGTGATAACTAGCTGTATTAGTGTTTTTTCCTTGGACAATAATGTGACCATATGACTAATTTTACTCATAGGCTTCCATATCATAAAGAAAAGTTCTTTGTATAAGAAAGAGTTAGTAGAAAACAGCAACATTTCCTATAAATAGCATGGTTTCTTTAAAGTGCAAGCATTTAATATTTATAGATAATATTTATGTGATACTTGAATTGTATTTCTTTTGTTTGGTATTAGGTAACAACAACCCAGAAGAAATGAATCTGGTGAATCTTGCTAAATTACCTTAGAGTGGGCTTTTAACTGTATAATTTGGTAGCTGCAAAATTAGTGCCCTGGCAGCTATGAAAAGAACTAATATTTTGAGACGTTTGTGTAGGTTTGTAGGCAGGACTGTAGACTGCTGTAAACTTGCAGCGAGCAGGCAGATTCTGCCATGTCAAAAACTTATTTTCAGGCTGTTGACAGCAAACTTTAAAATGGGAACATTGAATTTTTATCCAAGCCTGTTGATGGCAGAGTAAGTAGGAAATCAGTTAATGGGGAGCTTACTGTGGTGTTACACAAAGCAGATATGAAACCTTCTTATTAGGAGGCGCTGGATAATCCAAAGTTTAGTGTCAGTGTATGAAGTTAGTAGACCGATGTAGAACCTTCTGGTGTAGATGCTTCTAAAGCAGAAGCAGTAGGACCCTCCAATGGGGCACTGCTAATCAATACCTTTACTCATCGCATTCTGTGGCAGGCACAGGTCTATTACCCTTTAAAAAAGTTTTACTGGCTTATGAGCTGATTTTAATCAGCATAAATGATTACTCATTCTAATCAGTTTAGTTAGATTTACTCCATATGCAGTATGACTGCAAAATGTGTACATAGTACAAGACAAATCTACAGTAACACAGAGTGTACGTGTTTATAAAGTTTGATAGAAATAATCTGCACAGTTCTTAGCTGTGGGGAGTTATATTAATTGTCCATAATCGTGATCTCTCTTGTTCTCGACTGGGCTTAGAAATCCATTTGAAAAAAAAAAAAAAAAAGCACAGGTTAGCTGCAGGCAAACTTTTAGTCTCTGCGCAATTAGCTGATCCTCTTAACCCCTTCAGCCTCTTGAATGTGCTCTTGCCCATTCTGGCCAGGAGGGGATTTTGTTGTGCTGCTATCCAAAGAATTCCTTCAAAAAGTGAACCACATTGTGGAAGGGAAAGAAGGGTAAAATTTACCAATTTTAAGAAAAACTTGAGAGTGCTGGTGCTGAGGTGATCCCTCTGGCTCTATAAAATAATCTCAGGGGATGTGAAATATGGAGAAACGAAGATTGTTCTTCTTCCAAGCATCCCAGTCCAAAACTGGGGGTGCCTGTTTGCATCCATCCATCAGACAGGCCAGTGACTTTTTGTCACTGGTCACAATGATTGTTGTATGTAATTGTTCCAGCTAGCTTATTTGGTGTGGGGCATCTCTAGCCTTGTCCCAGTTATAGCTCCTTTTCACTTTTGAAGTTTAGTTCAGGTGGTTTGATATGAACTAGAACTACGTCCTTCAGAAAGTATTTCTAGAAACTGTTGCTAGAGTAATTCTTGATATGCAACAGTTGAAGCCTTTGTAGAAGTGGATCGAGTGGAGTTCATATAAAGCTCTGCAAATGTTTGTCCTCCTTGCCTTGAATTACTGCAGTTTTGAATTATTCTGTGTCAGGGCCTCTCTTGAGAAGTAATGTCAGATGAGCCCCAAGGGCAGATAGGCATTACAAGCAGGATGTAACCAGATACATTGTTAATAATAGTGAATTCAGGAAGGTTTAAACCTGGATATTCCACTGGGAGCACTGCATTGGTTGGTGGAGTCAAGAAGGATGTATATGAATCTATCATGTATGTTAATGTACATCATTGTAACTACCTAAATAACTGATAAATGTATGTGAAATGTAGAAACGCTTCACAACATCATCATCTTGAAGACTGACTTCAGTGAAGTCAACGTGAGTTTTGCCTTTGATTTCAGATGAGCAACATTTTATTTATTAGAAACTCAATTTGTGCTTGGGTTACACTGACCATGGGGGTGATTTGCAATGACATATCATCTTCACTTTGGAGGAACAAAAGTTGGGCAGTGCAACGTACAGATTGTGTGATGAGGGATGCAATCAAGGACAAGTAGCATTGGCATCCATAAGATATGCTGATTTTGTATCTTTTCCAGTGAATTTTGAAAAAAGAGTTTTTAAAAAGCCACGCCTTTCCTCCCTTAATCCAACCTCCTTGGAGAGAGGAACAGTATAAATATATACGCACTAGAGACTGCATTTGCAAATGACAAATTAAAAAATATTTCCCCCACATCATTAATGGTAGAAATGACAGGTTCTTATTAGCTTTGTAATTTCTAGAAGTTTGAGACTAAACTCATCCCTAGAGTACACTGTGCTTGGGGCTTAATTTGATACTGTGTGATTGGTCTCATTTAGCAAATGTCAACAAAATCTTGGTCCCTCTCCTTGATTCTGTAGTAACTTCACTGCTGATGTATGAGTCAGATCCTGAGTCTGATAGTCTTATGGGACTGACTTTTACAGAAAAGTGATAAACCAATACATGAATTGAAAAAGGCTTGAAAAAGTTACTCAGTCCTGTTTTCCTTTTGTGTTTGATTGTTAAGCCCCCCAGGCACCGGGTGCAATCCAAAACCGTGTCTCTGAAGTTTATATCCAGTAGGTAGGCAACAGCTCTAAGAGACCACAATACGTCTGAATTGTACTAGTGTATTTTCTAGCTTTACCTTCAACGCAGGATCCCAAGGCAATGAAAGGTATGCAGTAAGTTTGGGGGTGGGGGGTGGGGGGGCTGAGAAGTTAGTTTTCTTTGAATAAAACAGTTCTTTAAAGCATGTTTTCTTTCACAACTCAACTGTTACTCTTGGTAATGACTGTAGTTTTTTCCCATTACTTTTAAACCAGAGTTGAGCATGCTGTTTAGAGTCTTAACCTTATTTGCAAAGGGAACCCTATACTTCAAAACACTTTGCTTCTAATTAGAGTATAAAAGTTCAGGTCTTAGTTTCAAGGACGAAATTTCCTGAAAGTAAATTTCTAAGCTTCCACTTAGTGTTGAAGGAACAAAAAAATTTTCCAATGGAGAGTACTACAATGTAGTAAAGCACTGCTTTCTAAATCTATTTTTCTATAAAACAGTACCTTTCAGAAACATATCTATTTAGGATATATTTCAAAAAAACCCACCTTGGACATTTTTTAAGCTGCTTTAAAGTCCAAGCAGCAGTTTGAGCTGTCAACATTGATAGTACATGCATCTCTTTTACTGAGAAAGGTAACTGATGTTACTAATCCAGTGGTCCTAGTGAAAGACGCTTGATTGTGATAGCAGTAAAGAAGTTTGAACAAAGGCATAGTAATAAACTGGAAACTAACGCTTGGAACAGTTACATAGTTCAGTTTCAGTCTTCCAAGTAGTCATAATCAAGAGCAAATAACAATGGTTTAAAAAATAAATTGTTTTTCATGAAATTATGCCTTTGGTTCAAGAAATAGTCCTTTGAAGGTATATGCTCAGATTTAGCAAAAAAAAAAAAGCTACAAATTATATACTCATTTTTGTTGTCTTGTGTAGACTTTCTATGGCATAAATGATCTAAGTAGTGATCACAACTATTTCTACTGGAAAATCACCGGCTTTGTTAAAGAATTGAAAAATGTTGAAAAAACATGCTGATAAAAATCTGTTCTATCTGAGGTTAATTCATTTCAGTCAAAACACAGGCACACAACAAATTCAGGTCATATTTACCGTGGCTAATAGGTGATAATTATTACCTGACTTCATGCGTTTTCTTCGTCTTCCTTAGCTGAAAATACTAAGACCTGCATTTAAATGTAATTTCATTAAGTTCTAAGCTGAATTGTATTATCTCAGAGTTGAGGAAGACATGGGTACAACCAGGTACCACGGCTCACTTGTTTCATGGTAGCTTTTGAAGCCACTATGCTCTCTTCGCAGTCTGAGACCATAAGAATACATTTAGTCTCAATTGATGAAAAACATTTCAAAATATATTTAAGCCAAATTTCTGAAATCTCAGGGTACACATAAGGCCTGTGAATCAGTCCAGGTAGATGAAGAGCCTACTGATGCAAAATGTAACTCCAAATGTTCAGTCTGACTGGTGTGCGTTGAAAGTATTGATCTTCTGCAGAGAGGTAGAGCAAACGGGCATCACTTTGTGGATTTTACTACAGGTTAAGAACTGAATTCCCTTGCTTGTCTCTTGGCAACACACGCTGACACAATTTCTATAGCAGTTTATAGGCTGTGGTAGTATCTGTGACCTCTTCTATCCCTCAGGCCATAGCTACATAATGACTTTAATTTTACATAACTATGCACAGCAGCCAAAAAGGGCAGTCTTGTCTTTCCCCATTGCCCCCAGCAACTCGTTCCTATCTCTTCCCCTGTGCCGGCAGTAGCATTCATACCATCAGTCAGTGAGCTGAATCAAGAAACCAGCCTGGCTGAAAACTAACCTAAAACACCCCAGCTGTAATACATTTTACAGAGGAGCAACTAATGAGATACTTAAGGAGTTGGAGATTTGCGTAGCTATGGGTGAAGTTGTCTCTGAGAAAAGTACACCCTCTTGGGTCTCGCTTTTGTACAACAAAACCCTGGTGTTTAACTTTTCTAAATAAAAGGCCATCCATGTCCTTGGCCAAAAGGACAAAAGGTCCAAGCCAAAGGAAGATACGAGAGAGCTCTTAGGTTACCAAAATCTGTTGATTACGTATATATGCAGATAACTGCTAGCATTATTTGTCTATGACTTTATTTTCTCTTTTACTGTTTTAAATGGTGTTAGATGTTGGTGCACTAAGTGTTAAAAAAACATTTGGGTCTGTCTTTCATTCTTACGACCAATGAGTGTGAAGAAAGTGTGAAATAAGTTGCTGAGAGGGCTTAAGTTGGGTATAGGCCTGGGAGGAAAAAGAATCAAACGTAAATGGGACTTCCAGAGGCCTCGTAGCATAGCGTTACATCTAACTTTCCATTTTCAGCACAGTGCAACATTGATATTTTATTTCATTCTGGGGAAAGAGGGGAGAAGACTGGCACTTCAAATTAGCAGCAGCTGCAGAATTAAGACAAGGGTGTTAGTGACTCATTTGGAAAAGTACTAGCTAAAACATTCTGTCTCCTAGAAAAAAAAATTAAGAAGGGTTTATGATACAAACTTTGAATTTCGTGGATAGTGCCTGTGACCTTCTGGTTTCCTCCCCGGTAGCTTTTCTGATCAGTGACCATTTGCTCTTGACAATTGCATATTAAAGTGAGGAGAATGCACGGGGACATGTTGGAGGGGGAAACATCTCTGTTAATAGGGTCAAAGACTCCAGAATGCCTCTTGCTTCTTTTGTCCCAGTCAGTTAGCCAAAAATTCAGATTCTTATTCTTCCAGGTAGAAGGCAAAAAGGGTGATACTTAGTTGTTTCTTTGATGTAGCTGAATTATTGACAAAGAGTAGTCAAACTCCCGTTTCCCTGAACACAGGGATCTTGAATAATAGAAGCAGTTTCTCTGTTCTCAGTCCCAAATTCCTTTTCCCAATTCACTATTCTCTCTGTTCAGGTCTTTTGCAGGACCGTGTGTATACTCAGCGCTTATGTTTAGGTTGTTCTCTACTCTTTCTATATCTGTATTTGGGTGAGGTTTTTTCCCTCCTCTGATGAATATGTGTATTTCCCTGGTTTATCCCCAGGTCCTGCAAATGGCTTTATTTAGCTTTAAGAAGAGAAGGCTCAGGGGAGATCTAATTGCTGTCTAAATCTACCAAATGAGAATGTATAGACAAGGTGGAGCCAGACACTTCTTGGAGGTGCAATGGGATAGGATCCCAGGATAATTCAGGTTGGAAGGGACTTCAGGAGCTCTCTAATCCAACTTTCTGCTCAAAGCAGGGCCAGACCAGGTTGCTCAGGGCTTCATTCAGTCTGGTCTTGAAAGCCTCCATGGGTGGAGAGCACAGCCTCTCTACACAACCTCTTCCAATGCTGGCTGTCTTTGGGGTGAGTTTTTTCCCCCCTTATTTCCAGTCTGAACCTCCCTTGGTTCAAATTATGCTCATTGACTCATCCTCACACCATGCACCACTGTAAGAACCTGGCTCCTACTCCTTGATGACCTCCTTGGAGGTCTGCATTCTGCAAATGGAAAGCTGCTATTAAGTCCCACCAAAGCCTTCTCTTCTCCAGACTGAAAAAACCCAGTTCCTTCAGCTTGTCTTAGAGCATGTGATCCAGCCCCCAGTCATCTTGACAGCCCTCCACTGAACTTGCTCCAACTTACCAATGTTTTTCTTTTACGGGGGGCCCAAAGCTACTAGAATACTCGAGATGGGGTCTATCAAATGGGGGGATAGTCACTTCCCTCACCCTAATGCAGCCCAGGAGGCACACCTCACTGCCAGAGCATGCTGCTGGCTTATGCTCAGCTTGCTGTCTGCCACAGCCCCCCGGGTCTGTTCCAGCAGAGCTGCTCCCCAGCCAGTCAGTCCCCAGCTTGCATCGTTGCAAGGGACTCTTCCAGGTGCAGAACTTTGCACTTCTCTGATACGACAATGTTAAACACACGAGTCCCAGGATAGACCTTTATAGTGCTCCGCTTAGTACTGGCTTCCAGGTACAGTGTGTCATTGCCTGTGATTCCCTCAGCCTGACCACCCTGTTAGTTCACTTCCATCTGGTTGTCCGCTCATCCAGACTATAATGTCCTTAGGTCCAAGAATACAGTGGGTCGCAATGTCGAATTCCTTGCTGAAATCAATGTGAATGACATTCACTGCTCTCCCCTTGTCTACTCCCCTTGAGTAGTTTTCTCCTAGAAGGGAATAGGCAAGAGGATACAACACAATGGACACAAGTTGTGACATGAGAAAATTGTCATTAGTTACAAAGACTTTTTTTTTTTCACCATAAGAGTGGCTGAGCATCTGAGCAGGTGCCAAGAGAGGTTCTGGAATCTCTTGGAGACATTAAAAACTCAACTGGACCACATCCTGAGCAACCTGATCTGGTTGAACCTGCTCTCGGAGGGAAGTTGGACTAGAGGACCTCTGGACGTCCTTTCCGAACTAGAGTGTGATTCTGTAAGGTAGACCCTGATAACTATCATCAGCATAAGAGGCTCTAAAGAAACTATTACTGTTCCTTCTATGTTTCATCATTGTAAGTTGTGATACGGCATTTGGAAAGGAAAGGCATAGGAGGAATTCCCTTTTTCTATTTAACAGAAGATGCGTTCTACAAATATGCAAATGACATTTCAATAATCTCTTCAGCATGCAAATTCCCTTATCCCCTTTTAGCAAATATCTTGTTTAAGCTACTTAAAAATTAAGGTTTTAAGTTTGCTTATTTATTTGTTTTTCTCCTGGCAGAACATTATAGTGCTACAAAAGTATGCTGTAAATTGTGACAGATGTGTATACGTTCTCATACCAAATCACTTCTCTAGGCTGGTCTTTCTTGTTCCTGCATCAAATCTGAATTTGTTGATAAGTTTTTGTCTTGGACATGGATTAAAATTAAATAAAACAATAATTAACCCCAAATTAAATCTTGTTTCTTTCCAAGCAGACATTATTTAGAGGAACAGCAAAGAGTACTCGGGAAGGCAGTGTTCTGACTTCCTAGTAGAAAAAATGGGAAGAATTAGCGTGTTCCTGTTGTCCTTCACTGACAGTTCTGCTATATCTCAAGTGACTTTTCTTCCCAATTACAGTATGTTCATCAGCTGCAGAAGGTATGGGTATGTGAAGGACTTCCAAACCTACCCACCCACCCAGGTTCTTGAGCCTCCTCTGCTTTTATTAGCACTTCCTTCCAGTACCTTTTATATACTCGCTCCCCTATATTTTCTAAGGATTTTCAATGGCGGGTGTAATAATAGGAAGCTCTCGTGATCCCAAACCCTGAAGTTAATCTTAAAGATGCTGCTTCTACGAGATCTTAACAAAAAAAAAAAAATAATCACAGCTGTAGTTGTCAGCCAGATTGACGATGAGAAAAACGTAAAATCCACCAAACATCAGTTCATTTTTACACTGCTGACTAAATAATGTGATCATGGTTGTTCACGAATTCTGAAAATTGGGTTTCTTGTTAGGTGCCAGAATATATATTTAGGGACCTAAGACAGGATGAAGTTGGCCTTAAGATGACTTTTTCATGGCCAGAAAGTTGCAGAGACAGCAGCATTATCACTTCAAGTCATTATCACAGAAAAGAAACTACTTAATTGATCACCTCTTTATTTCCTTCTTTTCCTTAGAGTGCTTACCTTGATGGTGACTGGGCTATCTGAACATCCAAAATACAGAATTGGGAAAAAATTAAGAGATATTTGTGAACTAGGGTTGTTTCTGCTCTTAGGAATTTTAAATGCTGTTCTTGGACATTTATTTAGTTGAGGGCCTGGGACCCGGGAGGAGTGTTATCCAGCATCTAACACTGACATGCTAAGTAGCCATGCATCTTTCTGGGAGAAATAGCAAAAAGCCATGGTAAAAATGAAAGAATGACCGCAGTTCGCTTTGCCATGTTGCCCCCAAAAGAGGCAGAAAAGCAACTATGCATATTTTATATTTGTTACCACTTTCCTTCTTTTAAAACTGAAAGTGGAATTCCATGTCAGATGAATAATTGAATAACGATCAAATGAATAATAAATACTTTTTTTTTACTCATAAGAAATATAATGGGTCATTTTCCATGCTTACACTCTATTCAGCTCTGTCAAGGTTAATGTAAATGGCTTCTCTTGTACTGATATTTATATGAAGTTTAGAAACGCGTATATGTTGAACAACGGAACTCCTGGCATTTCCGCAGCACACCTTTTTAAGAGTGGAGATTTATCTGAGTGTTGTCTTCAAAAATTTATGACATCTTTTTCACTGATGGGCAGCGTGCTGTATCTCACCCAATTGCTTCTGGCAGCCAGGGAGGATGCTGCAGATCCCTCTGCTCTGGTGGTGGTTGCTAATCCTTACATATACACATTTTAAAAATGTGTTGGGTTTATATTTTACTTTAGATTTACCTGCCAATTGTTCAACAATATTCACTGTTGATTTAATTTCCTTGATTGACTAGTTATTGTTATTCTTTGATTCTTGACAGTGTGGTGTCTACTCTGCAGGGTAACCCCTGCTTTAATTAACTTAGGTATTGGGCAATCCAGTGAAGTGTTTATGTGCGTGTATTATTTATGAAACATTCTGGGTTGCTGTCCTTATAATCAAGGCATTCATGTGTAAAATGGGCACTTCATTGTGTTTTTTTCATAAATTAAGACCTTAGTCCTTCTCATGACGCTGATATTGAGCTCCATGTGTTCTCTAATTTAATTGGCTGTAGAATCTAGTCTTTGCCGAAAAATTATGTGCCAGAATATTAATTTTATTTTATCTCAAGAAATAAGAAACATTATCATATTAATTTTCATATTTATTTCATTACGGCCCCCATTTTTCAATTTAATTGCGCTGCAAAATCTCCAGACCGTACCAGACTATTGCTGATGCCAGCCTGTAGCTTTAAAGCAGAATTCAGGAGCCATTTGCTCTGCATCCCTTGGAGACAGCGGAAAGAAGGCTGGCTGCTGTCGAGGGTTGTGTACAAGTCTGAGCAACTCTGGCTTGCCTAATTACTGGAGGATGTCAGGAGACTGAGCTGGGATTTCTGGGAGTAGAAAGTTGAGAGCCATGTCTGGGAATGACAAACATTTCACAGTTTTAGGGAGAATCGTTTGAGAATTGATACTTTTAGGAATTGCATCTGCAAAAGAAGAAAGGGAAGCATGGCTTAAGATAGAAAACAAACTCTGTTTTGGTTTGGTTTCTGTAATTCTATATAATCTCGGCTTCACTGAAGCGATAGGCACCTTTGGGAGAACCACCTGCCGTTCGTCCTTACTCCCGCAGTGAGACGCAGAGCAGCTGAGCTCAGGAGCGGTGGGTTGGCACAGAAGGGAGGGGGTGCCACGGGGAACGCTTTGCTTGCTCTGCCCCCCTGGCCTTGAGCTTGGAGGGGGTGCCACGGGGAACGCTTTGCTTGCTCTGCCCCCCTGGCATTAAGCTTATCTCTGAGAGTGGGTTAAATAGGCGCTTAAAAGCTGGCTGTAGACCTGTCTCTTGAGCCTTGTGTTGTCATTTGAGATAGGAAAAGAGGAAAAGGTAAGTGACAAATACAAAGCTAGACGGCGGGAAAATATAAGGAAAACTTATTTTGGAAGAGGAAGAATGCTGTAGAGAACAGATAAGGGAAAAGAATAGGAGAGAAAGGATGGGGAAGAGAAAAAGCACAGTTCAGTGGAGAGGCTGTGGCACGTGTGCCAGGGCATGGCACAAGAAGACACCTCCAGCTGCCAGGCCATCCACGGGGAGTTGCGTCTCCAACAAAAGGAGATTGAAGGCAGTATTCTGTAAGAACTCAGTTTGGGAAGCGCTAAAGTTCAGCAAGAACTAAAGGTTATTTTTGCAAAAACAATGGCGAGGTTTGGGGAACAGACAGGCAAGACCTCTGGGAAAGGCCTGGTTTTGTATAGATTGTGAGAGGACAAAAGCTACTCGTGGGGCAAATTTGGCAGTTATCTTTGCCTCTTAAACGGTGTAACCATATTGCGATACTGCAGGTAAAGTTACAGAGGTAAACTCCTCAGAATTGAAGACTTTGCCATTTTTTTAATATTTCTTGTGGATTATACATCTGTTTTCTTATTACATTGAAACTAGAGTAAGTGCAAGGACTTCTTGAACACGCTCTTAAGTGATGTGGTGATGTTGTTATTCTTTTTGATATTTTATATGTTCAGAAATCCTCTCATCCCGATAGGTCTGGCATGAATCTGAATCCAAGAAAATCTACAGTTTAGCAAAGACTAAATGGAGTTAGCATGCACTTAGCAGCCAGAATATCACTCTACTGTATCACACTCTACTCCTGGCAAAAGTGGCTAAACTGAAAAAAAAACCCAGAAGGCATCCATCTCAATATAAAAAATCAGATGATTATGCATGAAAAATAGAGTTCAGTTGAAATTATAGAGTATATCTGAGTGAAACTTTGAATTTATAGCAACATATTTTCATGTCTCTAAACTTTACGCATACAGAGACATGCTTTCTTATATTACAGTTTGCATTGTTCATTTGTGCTGTTTGTACTATGCCAGAACACTTACGTGTCCGAGCACGCTCTCCTGGTCATGTGTCAGCTCAGAGGCTAAGGTCCATCCTAGCAGCCTGAGTGGATCCAGTGTTTGGACTACAAATAACATTCCAGCCCGCTTTGGTGAGCGGAGAGCTGGGCTTTCTATTTAGATAAAGATCACTTGGAGGGAAAAGTAGGAGCAAGAGAAGGTTTGAAGTGCTAAAGTCACCAGCAAAGGATAGCATTTGCAGTTCTATAGGAACTGAGGTGGGATGATTTGTATATTTTAATTCATATTTTTGTGAAGTGGCCAGAATCACTCTCAAGTGTGCTGTGGCCTTTGGAGGTGGTGGAGATCATGGTATTACAAAGGGGTGACACAGAGCTGGTATTGTTCTGTCACAGTCTACCTCTGCGGAGCAACACAGCCCAAAAAGGGGCTTTAGTTTTATAAAGGAGGAGTCACAAATAATAAATAGCGATTTTGCACTTCGAGTATGCTATCCTGAAGCCATAACTACATCTGACCAAGAGATGGTCCTTTTTATTTTGTTCAGGTTTAATGTCTCTTTTTTTGTAGCTTTTAGTTTTGTTTCTTTTTGTTGTTTTTTAATAACTGCTTATATTGATGATGTTAGCTCTCAAAAATGATAAAATCCCAGAGCTTTGCGGCATATAGTTTCATCCTGCATCTCTCTCTGGTGTGCAGTGATCCTCTGGGAATGGTATTTGGCGTCTAGGTCCCTTACCCTGACAGCAGGGATCTTTGAGAGGTGACTGCTGTGCAAGCACTGTGCACCACACTAGCACAGCAAGCGCTGGTGGAAGGCCAGATATAAGGATTTATTAGGTATTTTGGAATAATTATCCCCAAATAATTTCAAGTGAGCAGAGCTTTCTTCTTGAATAAGAATACCGTTGTCCAAAACAGCTTAATCCACTTTCAAAGCCAGCTAAACAAGAAAAGGCATTCTCATTCTGAAATGTGATTGCCTTCCCATGGCGTTACTTATATATCTCGTTATATTATAAACTGTTAATCTGATAGAATTTTTACGCATATGCGAGGCTTCTGCTCCTACTTCTTTCCAGGACAAAGCCTTAAAGGTTTGATGATACTGAAGTGAACACACTGGAGTGTTAGAATGTAAAAACTATCAAAGGCATAGAATATTGATGCTTACAAGATTTAGAGCTTGTCTACACTTTAAAATATAATGGAATTTATAAGGAAATACTTTTCTGGAATTACTAATTACTGAGCATTATGAATTCCTGTATAGATGTTCATATATCTACACATCCATATCAGGGGTTATTTCAGAGTAGTTCTGGTAAATTTCCAAATGTAGACAAGACTTAATTAAGCTGACTTGATGTGCTCAACTCATGTCACCTAAAACTCTCTTAACTGTATTGTCCTCTAATTAATAATTTTAATAGATTTAATTATATGACTAAATCCACTAATACTAGAAGTAAATAAATGCACAACGAATATTTATTCACTTCACTAAGTGAGCATTTTGCCTGTGTGCAGTATTCAGGACTGGGCTCCAGAGTCCTTGGCAGAACACAGGTGAGATTTCTCTGAGTTCTTTTTGATGTCTCCTTTCTTGAAAATTATAAGTACTGAAGTTACGCAGGTATCTTGAATTGAATTTGAAATTGAAAGGTTTCTAAGATATGCAGTAGTGCAAATCACAAGCAATTACATGAATGTGTGTATCATAATTACATTAGCACATTTATACTAAATAGTAGTAGTTGTATAAATAAAAAGTTATGTAGAGAAGAGTGGATGTGAAGTTGCTTAGCTTTCTGAAAACCACATTTACAATCATGTATACATCTACATCTATTTAATTTAATTACACTAAGCGTTGGCATGAGAGACGAACCCTGCTCAGTTATAGCCCTCCAATTAAAATTGGAGGGGAACGGTGTTAAATAAGTAATGGTGAGTAGAATTTGACTCTAAATACAGAAAAGACTCAGTTGCAGTCTGTAGCATATTCTACTTTTGTGCCTCTTACAGACTTCAAAGAGAATTGTACATTTGCATCCCAGGGCAGAAATTGGCCGTGTGTTTGGAAGCATGAAATCTCTTAAGGTAATACTTCATAACTATGGAATGTCTCCCATGACTGATATGGAGCTAAGAACTGAGAATCAAATTACACATTAGAAATACTTAAAATTAAATATTTTTCTAGTAAAAGACAGCATTATGCTGGGTAAACAATATATGTTTTCTTTTTCCAGAGATGCATCCGAGCATAAATATATGAAGCATTTCAATATGTGTGTTTGTATTTCTTGCTCTTTTTTTGAATTTTAGTAATATTTCTTTAAGAAATAAGATTTTTTTTTCTTGAGTTCATTTATTAGAGTTTTATGTTTGCTTCTTGTAAGTATTTATTTTTAAATTCTTTTTACATTCTTCTTTTCTTCACTCCAAGTAAGTCTGGAATTTCTGATCTTAAGCAATTAATTTCCAAACATCCAGACTTGTTTCAGCAAGGAAAGAGCAAACATCCCTAAATTCTTATTGGCGTCTGCACAGAAGCATCCACTAAGGCGCTCTTAGTGGTCTTTTATGAATAAAAAAAAGTTACCGAAAACAAAAAAATAAATCGGTGAACTTTGTCATCCATGTTAGTGCATCTAAGATGGACAAGAATTACCTGACTACTCATTTTCACGGTGGCCCAGACCCTTGTAGGTACAGACGAGCTGTTTTCTCCTCAAGCGGACGTACCTCCTGTAGTGCCAACTCCACTCACTCTTCCTAAATCCTTTCCCAGCACAAACCGAAGCCCTATGCCGGTCGGGTTTAATGGGGGGTATTGGACTCCATCCATCTAGTCTTCTTCCCATGATACTGCTGCCTGCCTAGAGCATTGTTGTGCCAGGTGAGGAAGGTGATGATCATGATTTTGGCTAAACAGCTCTCATAGTTGGGGAGACCCTTCTCTGTTGCCTTTGATCAATGTAAAGAATTGCTGAGGATCCAGCCAAACCTGCAGACAGCAAACTCTAGAAATAGAAAAGGATGTTTCTTTGAAATAAAAGAAATCGTAAGGGAAATGCGGGTTTTCTTAGATCTGTTATTTTACCTGAGGTTCTGTTCACACGAGCCCGGGTGGTCAGGAGGATTTTCTGGGAAGCTGGGTTTGCCACTGCGTGCCATAGACTACACGGTACTTGGTGATCAATTCATCTTATCAGTTGTTACTGTTTATATTATTAAAGCACCCTGGCAGCGNGACAAAATGGATTTAGGAGGGTATAAACAAACTGGGTGGTAGCAGTGTTTTGTGTGATGATCCTCGGGTTTAAGATAGACTGCTACTTTTTGGAAAACTGTTGCATAATGTGGATTCAATATCCTGTGACTAATGGGTACTATTAGGAAACCCTCAATAGTTAGGAAGATAATGCCAGACTCGTTGGAGATCTGATAAAGAACAAAGCAACACCTTAATCTCAGTGTCAAAAGAACTATAATACACCTCAGTTCCAATGAAATGAGATGTTATTTTTTGCTAATACTTAATTTCTATCAACTTTAACACCTTCAGTTCTGTGTCACAATTCTTAAAATGCTTAATCACAGGAACAGCATTTGTAACTATTCATGTAGTTAAGAATATTCACATGATTAAAAATTTGAAGTTCTATCTGACCTCTACAGATCAAGTCTGAGTCTTTACCACAGCTCTGAATTGTCTAGATTCTGGCAAACAAGCCGATAAAAATGTAGGTGTGTTGAACTTTGCATAAGTTTTTAGACATACCTAGTTGGGGTTGGAGAAATCCTATACAGGTTATTCTGTTATGTTGCAAATTAAAAGTCAATTACAAAAAAGCACATCTTGCAGTACTCATCCCTGAGAAGGGATTTCACATGAAGACTATGCATTTGTATGACACCTAACAGCCATTTCTTGAGTGAAATTTCCCTGTCCTGCTGAGCATAAAATACAGAAGGGCTTATATAACAGAAACTCGGAACACTGTAGATTATGTCCTTTGAACAATAAATGAACTTTCTTCTTATATTGAACTGAAGTTTAGGAATGTAGTGTTCTTTGTCTCATAATTGTCTGCCTACACACACCCAGTCTGCGCTTCTAATAACAACTCGCTGTTGAAGGAGCACGCACGTCCTATATTTTTGGCCTCAACTGGGTATTTTTGTAGTGGAAGATGTCTTTACATTAACAAAAATAACTTCATAATGATTATATATGAGAGCTAATGGTGCCAGTTTTACATTATTATGTGTGTACATACTTGTTAGAACATGAATGACATTTTCAGAGTAACCATGCAGTTTGTAGAACTATTAAGTGTTTTTTGGCGCCATTAAAATATTCGACAACATGTTTGTTGAATATGAACTTTTTTTCTTATTAATCTAATATTGCCATTTGTTAGGCTGTGATGAATATGTTCTCCAGACAGCTAACAAAAGAGAACAATAGATCACTTCTCTGTCCAGGAAAGCGACACCATGTAAACAGAATATTATAGGATATTTAGAGGACAACCCATCGTTCTGTAAAAGAAAAAGGTCATCCTGGTGTGATGTCTCTAACTCTGCTTCAGTACAGGTAAATAGAAAACCATAAAGAGAAGCAATTGTCATTTAAAGCTAAGTGTAAAAAAGCGTAAGCTTCATTATCGTGCTGATCTGGATGAACCTTAAACAATGTTTACTGTAAGGTTTGGAGAGTTGCCTAGCACTGGAGTATACACAATTAAACAACATAGCTGAACTTTTCTTTCATGTCAGCATACTGCTAAAAAGACCTCCATTGTACTCATATGATAGTCGTTCTTGGAACTTACAGCATAAACAGGAATAGAGAACATTCACTTGTAATTCTATCCCATGGTAGCTGAGTGCATCGAGGGGCATAACTGCACTTTCACCGATGCAGCTTAAGAAGTAAATTAGATATATAAAATAATGGTAAGGGCATAGCAAAACATGAACATGATTCTGTCATGTGAATGCGTACGTGAATTTGGTAGTTGCAAGTAGGGACTAACAGCTATTTAACATATTGCAAAATGAATTTTGATTGGTTTTGTGCACCCTTATTTCTGTGACTAATAAGCATCTATGTACTCAGCCTTGCTTTGGTATAGTAACCCAAGAAAAGCAAACACCAGTCACTGAAGGAATAAAGGAAAGCTAAAGCAACGTGCCAGTTGGTAGACTTTGAAAGTGGATAACCTGAATTGGAACTGCAGTTTGGCATGTCGTTGGTCTCAGAAATACTTGTGTTTCACATTATAACAGTAGGAATTTCCAGAATCACCTGTATGATTTCATATTTGTTCTAGATATTTTTAATTTTTATTTTAACAGAAATTATTTTGGATACCACTTTTGCATACATATACATCATAATAGTTGTTGTAGTGCTTGTAACTAACGTTATTTCATTAACTTGCTGCACTCAGTTTCTATTAAGCTGTTTATTTTTGTGTAGACACTATATCTGAATGAACATTTTTAATGAAAAACTGTTAATGGCTTTATGTAAAAAATGAAGTTAATGTAGGGTATAAATTTAAATGTGCAGTATATGACTTGTTTAAATCTAGGACAATTAACTAGGTTGTATGCAGTCGATGACACTGCAGAAAGATGAACACCAATTGTATTGTATATGAAAAACGCTCTGAACTTATATCAGCATCCAGAAGAGAAGAACAGTTCAAAGCTTATGAACAAATTATAAACATAAATGCTTCAAATAGACAATGTTTTCTTTCAAATACTCTTTTTTTTTTAATTGAGACCTCTTGACCTTTGCTTTCTGTAGGAATAATACTAATCCTGTGCAATTTCAGATAATCACAACACTCACTCATTGGAGATTAAAACAAGTTTTTGTAGTATTTGTAGACTTGAAATTGAAATGTTTAAACTATACATTCTCTTCACTTAGACTGCAGCTTTTGCTGCTCATTGACAAAAAATTATTCACGCTATTATCTGAAATTGCAGTTTATTACAGTTATGATAGAATAATTATATGCTACTCTATACTAGAGCTGATAGCAAGAGGAATAATTATCATTTGGTATTGAAAGACCCTCAGTCCCTCAGTGGTGTCTATTCCATAATAATTTTTTTAGTTTTAAAAAAATGGCATCGTGTTTATCTGGACAGTTATTCAGCTGGAGAATGGTGACGTGCCAGTCTTACTGCTTTAAAAACACAGAACTTAGGAATAGTGCATGGGTTCTTGTGTGAGTAGTAGATAAACAATTTCATTAGCAATCCTGCAGCATGTGTGCTAACTGGGTTAGAGAGTGCTCCTCCAAGCAGCCCCATCAAGAAGTTTTTTTGTCTGTGAACGTACCGCACTTTATTACTTTTGAAATACATTTTCTCAAAACACTGTCCTTCAAATTAGGTCTTTCTGCCAGATGTGATTGATATTACTACATTGCCAACTATTCCCAGTACCTTTCCCTCATATTTTTAATACAAAAAAGTTCTTTCAATATCTACTGAGTTCTTCTTGCTTTTTAAATTAGATGGGTTTTATATGTGCTGGGAATCCAAAGAAAGTCCCTGACTTGCAAAGCCAAATTAATACGATGGTGATCTAAGTACATAAATCAATGGATAGTAACTGTGTAGACTGTGAGAGGAATTCAACGTTTGCTAAACACACTTGGTACCCAGCTTTGTGCTTGTAGGCTGGAAACAAGCACCCCATGGGGACACTCTGGCTTTAGGCGGGGACTGGTATTTAGGCGCGCAAGAATTGTAGGCTGAGGAGAGTAAAAGGAGATGCTAAACCTAAAGGCGCACGGCTGCTGCGAATCAGTAAAGTCACAGCTGTGTCACTGTGGACAAGAGAGGCTTGCCTGCTAGCTTAGCCGGGGAGGTTTTTTTGTTGATATCTATGGGTAACTTCACCAGTGTTTCCCCCAGTTGGAATGGGCTTATGCCCAACGGATAGAGAGAGAAACTCTGAAAGCCATTACAGTTAGTTCTCTTTCAATTGCAATTATCACATTTACTTTAAGGCTGCAAGAATGCTGTGCTACACTGCATGTCTTGTGGCTGTAAATGATTCTGTCTTAATAAAGTTTTAATGTCTGCTAATATAAATCTACCTTCTCCTCCCTGGCAGCACATTTTTCTTCTAATAATACCTAATGGCATGCATTTGTAGCTAGTCCCTCTGTGTACTGGTGCCAGCCAGCCCTGTGCAGATAAGAGGTTGTCACTGCTTACATGGTAAATTTGTATTAGACAGGTTTAGAGCTAGACTGTATTTTATTTGTTATGTTAACTCATAAACTGGGACCTCGCTCAAAATGAGTTTACAAAAAACAGTTTGTACAAAATATGTTTCTCTTTTTTTTTTTAATTGGAGAAGGAAGATAGCATCTTATTTGAGCGATACTTTTCTTTCAACTTTGACAAATTAGCTTTTTAGAGCAAGCGAGAGGATGTTACCTGATAGTTCAAAATGTGGGCTAAATGTCTTTATGTTATAATGATAATACGGCTGGTTGAATTTTGTAAGGCATTCACTCAAGCATTAGTAAAATAAGTGTTAGAACAATTCTCAAAAGATAAAACACAAATAAACTGCATCTTCTGGTAGACACTTTCTGGTATATGTTTGGATCAAAATCATTTCAATGTAAGGTGCTACACAAAGTTGAGGTCCTATTCATTTCCCAAACTAGGCCTAAAATGATACATGAGTAATGCCCAAGCATTGCGTTGGTCTCCTGTCCAGATCCATGAACCCGTTTCACAGCTATGGTCATTATCTCAGTAGACTTGAAACATGCAGTTAATACACATCCACGTCAAGCTCACTTCAGCTACGCAAATCATTATTGCAGTGGAATTAATAGTCCCGTGTTGTACCCCAGAAAGTCAATGATATATTCACTCAGTCTCATTCACTGTTTCCAGGGAAAACTGAAATGCATTTGTAGACCTTTCTGTCCAACACACCCAGATGTGCAGGTTTAATTTTGTGCAAGTATTCTTTATTTGCAAAGTCCCTGACCACTGATGTGATTGGAATTAGATAAATGAGGAATCCAGATAGAGATCATACTATAGGTTTCCCTCCTAGTCATTGTCCCCATAAAAATCTTGGTGCTTAACCTATAAATTGTTTGAATAGTTTGGGGTCTTTTTTAAACATAAATTCCAAGTATGAATTGCCAGAATGTTCCTGTCATGAAGTCTTGCAGTTTACTGGATTTACATGTATTCATTAGTTCTTCCAGAAATTTGTTGTTGTTTGTTTTTTCATGACACAAAAAGCATGACAAAAAAGGCACGAGCCAGTTCAGCTTGTAGACATAAAAAAATACAAACCACTGTAACCCATTAAGCTAATTATGGTATTAAAAATTAACATCTCCAGACTCCATGCTTCCTTTTTTTAACTTCTGCACAAGGACAAAAATGGATGTGGCGTGCATGTGAAGCAACATGAATTCGCATTCAGAAAAAAGGACTGTTAACAATAAACCTCCACGGATGCAGTCCTGAAGGGCTTTTTTTCCAAATGTGTCCTGTTGTAAAGCACTGGGATTACTCGTAGTAGTAAGGATTTGTTCTGGGACTTTACAGGGTTGCCACCCAACCATTTTGTGGCTCCCAAGATATGCAGACCTTTTATAAAACACAGAGGAGCCGAAGAGCAAATGGAAAGTACTTTTTTATACGTAGCCTTGCCACTTCGGAGACGCCAGGACATTCGGGCCTTATGGTGCCATCACATTTTAAGCAGAACTCTCCGGTGCTTTCACTAGCAAGTTCTACTTGAGAATTGATGGCAAGAATATGACCCCGGTGTGGTGTGTGCTTGCAGGCTGAGCGGTGGTGGGAGGCCAGCTGTGGAATGTGGGAAAGCGGCTGAACTGCTGAAGTCATGCAGGGAATGTTAAATGTGTCTCCAGCTGGCAGGGAGCTGCGGCTTAAACTCAAGCTCCAGATCCCGGGTATTGCCGAGTGTTCCCGGCACCCTCAGGTCCTGCTGCCCTGAGCACAGCGTCGATACATGTCGCAAATGGATCGAGAAGAAAATGAAATGCCTGTCGCCTTTTAGGGGAGTTTTAATGACGAATTAAGCGAGGCAGTGAAGGCTTAAACTTTTTTATTATAAATTAAACTGTTACAGTAGCCCTACCCAGGCAGTGAGAAGTGCAGTCGAGAAAAGTTAATTCTGCAACTCTCAGTAGGGAGAAAAAGGGTTCTTATATTTTTCTTTTTTATTTCCTTGGGGTGCATTCCTCTTAGAGAAAATGCAATTCACCCTTCTTTAACAACCCTGTAAATTAGTGGGGGTGTTCTCCAGCAACTTAGCCGACGAGTTCCAGTTTCACAGTAAAACCCACAGGGGCAGGGACTGCGGCTGACCTGGCGTGGCAAAGGGCAGCGGGAGAGCCAGTGGGAAATGTGTTGCAGCCTTTCTTCTGGGTGGACAATTAGAATTTCCTCAGCTCTCCCGGTGTTCCTGGATTAGCAGGCAGCTGCTGTAAATACCCCTAAGGGATACCTGCAGGTATTTTCACATGTTTTTTTATTACGCTGACATAAGCTCACTTTGTCTCAGCCCTGAGCTAAAGGGAAACCATGTTGGAGCAATGCTTAACCTGAGCGGAAAAATCCTGCTGAGGCGTCAGCGAGGTGACTGCTGGTCCAAGGGCACAGGTCGTGTAATCCCAGGTCTACTGGAAGAAGACTGTGTAGACATTCCCTATGTTGTGTAAAGGTAAACTGAGGAAAGAGAGAGCATGAGAGTAAAACTCAGAAGGGGCAACTGTGTTACGAATAACATAGGAATTTATAGAGTACTATCTATTAAATACGTTATAATCAGCAGTGGCAAATGGATTATTACAAACTGCAACATATAACTGCCAAACCGTGTAAGACCTGAGCAACAGTCCTCGTCTAGGAATTCCTTGATGCCTTCCAAAGGTTAATTTTCATAATGAGATTACAACTTTAAATCATCAAGAGAAAGCATTGATCTGCTGTTTTTCAGCTTTTGTTTAGCTAAAGGCTCCACCCAAGTAACTCTGGTCATAAGACATTTTCTTCTGTTAGAGTCATAACTCAGGATGTGTCACAAATGGCATTAACATTGAAACAGCAATGGGCTGTGCCTCCTTATTTCTAATCCTGACCACAAGCCTCTTGACTCTGGATCAGTAACAGAATGGGGAAACAGGAGAAAAATGCATTTTTAAACTTCTCCTATGCAAGCAATAATTTAAGGGGTTTTAGAGATTAACTCTGGTGAATCTTGCTGCATGGATTTCAGACTTTATTTTCCCCAGCTGACCGCGCTCCCTTGGCTGCCCAGCCTCTCCCTACTCATATACCTTGTCAGTGGAGGCAGCAAGGGGACATCTGCCCATGCCTCTGCTGTTTCCTTGCAGAGTTTGACACTACCACTCCAATTCACTTTCCTTGATCGTACAGCATCATAACCACTGCTTCTTGAACCAAGGTGTCCCCACCTCGGTAAATACAGAAGGCTACCTGGGAGCAGAGAAGAAAGTTTGCTGTAGGCAGAAGGTGAAAAAGGAATACGTCTGGGATTGAAATAGGGCTTCACTGAAAAAAATCTGGTCGGGAAAGGGGATAGGGACACAGGAGCCAAGGGAATACAAAGATCAGAAACAGTACTTTGCAAGGACATGAAAGCTCATCTTCCAGCCGCCTCCTCAGTCTGTCCTGTGGGAATAAAATGCTTCCCACAGGGAGGAGGTGGAGTGCCTGGACAGTGACCCTAGTGGTGTGGGAAGTTGGGGAGAAGTGGGAAAAAAGGGTTGCTGAGCTAAGGTATTGCACGCTGTACTTGGGGAAGCTCAAGCATTCCCTTCTGCTCACTCTGCTACTCAGGCATTTTTGGCAGAAGAGCAAAAAGGACACCTGGAGGCAGCAATACCTCAGACTACTAGAGGAAGGCTTGCAAATGCTCATCTGCCAAGGCCTAACTTGTAGTAAGAACATTCACTGCTCTCCAACAGTCAACAAACAAAGTTGTTGCTGTCTGGTATCAATAGAAGCAGCTGGTGCAAGTAGCGGGTCTAAAGGAGGTGAACGGGAGGCGAACGTTAAGTGCTCGTAATTTGCGCTCCAAGGTCTGCAGCTCAATTCAGATCAGTATCCTATAATACAGAAGATGCATTGTAAAACCAAAGCTGTGTTTTCAGATGTATTCTTTTGTAGCAGTACCAACTTTAAGCATCCCTCTTTGTCTCCAGCCATTCTTTCCCCCCACGTTACCCCACCAACAATGCCAGCATAGCTGTTAGTGGGGCCGTACAATGAAATAGATCTGGGAACCGGTCCAGGTTAAAAATAAACAGCAGAAATGAATACCGTGAACAAGCAGGATAAGGGGGGAAATGTTTATGCTAGCACTGTTGCTGAAAGAAGTTTATAAGAAACTTTGTGCTAGTGAATTCTCATTTACTATTGGAAAAGCGACAAGTGATGATGTGCAAAGTAAAACATCAGACCTATGTCCTGACAGTCTGAGAAGAGCAACTGTGGTTATTATTTACCTTTATATCTTATAAAAGGGATTATATTAATGTGAGCTAGTAATCATTTATTACATGAATGTTATTGCCATGGAGAATATGGCCTAGTCAGGCCCCCTTGTAATCTGTAAGTAAAAAAGAGGTTACAGAAGTTAAACATTAAAAATTGCTTTTGTGGTACCGTGGAGGAAAAAGTAATTGTGAAACTCGGACTAGAATTCAGGAGTTTCTAGAGAAAATTCTGTGCTATATTAATAAAGTATTTCAACACTAGATTTTGTAGCCTTTGGTATAAAGTAGACCAACAGCCATGATAAAAGGCTAATTGAAATATATAAAGAATGGATATTTATTTTCATTATTACAAATGAAATGAGTAAATGAATTCAGTCTCGAAGTATGGAAATAAAGGAAAAATGAGTTACCTGCTCTGAGTAAAGATTAATGACTGCTGTTGTACAGCATAAAAAATAATCCAGTCAGTCAGTCTGTTCTTACTGGTGAAATCATCTTCATACTTCAGGACATGAAATAAGCTCATAAAGTGAAAATGGACAAGAAAAGCATGCTATATTTCGGGGGAAATCAGATTTACAAAGGCTAGGACACCCTATCTGATGTATTTGTAAACAGATCTTTTGATTCCTGTAAATAGGGCATGGCACACTATGTTTTATATCTGCAGTTAGTTAAAAGCAAGAAAAACACAGCAGCGAAGGACTGGGTGTACGGATGTTGAGATACCGGCGTTCCCTGGGTACGCGGCGAAGCAGGGTGGCACGGGCAGAGGCCTTTCCACACCCAAAGAGCTTTGCCAACCTCTTCTAACATCCCAACATCTTGAAGCCTTTGCCTTAAAGCAGGGATTCTGTTAAATAGTTTCAAACACAGTCCCTTTTTTTTTTTTGAGTTGCTGAAATTTGAAAACTGGGAGTGGAAGGCAATACATTTAGAGTTCATCTGAACTGGAACATTTTTGAAGATTTCAGTGAAACAAGAAGTTGAGAGCATTCTGCTTCAGGCTGAGTTAAGTGTTTCTTTGCCCCAATTAATTTTAAAGATTTTTAAAGGTCGTTTAAAATTAAGTAAAGATCATTTTGAAATGTTATACTTAATTGTTTAAAGAAAACTTAATCTTTTAAAAAAAGGTTAGAATGAAATAAATGGGCATATTGTTGATAACTTTTGTGAAGTTTGTTGTTGCTGCATGGTTGTCATCCCTGACACCAATGGAGAAATTAGCTCAGATTTGTTGGTGTATTGTCTCTGGACCCTCCTCGCGCATCCATCTTCCAGATAAAATGCCTCCTTGTATATTTAAAGCTCTGTCCTTATTTCCATGCCCTGATTTCTGGAAGATAGGGGTATATACTTTATCTTCTTCCTGGGTAATAAAAGGGTTGATTGAACTACATTGCTGTAAGATAAACATTTTTTAATCAACTTCTACCTCTGTGGCCTGCTCCTTTATGCCTTCGTTTTTCATAGATTTTGCAAGTAGCTTCAGCAAAAGTGACATGGTTTCTGAGAGTTCAGTTTTCACTTATTTTACATCTGGTAAATTGTCTCATTGTTTATAATGCTTAAGATTTTAGAATGTGAATGCGGTTTATAAAGGTGTGAATGATGTTGACATGTCTCTATTCCATCCGCAACTGATTTAAAAAAATCCTTATTTCCCCAAAACATATGTGATTTCCAATCTGATGTTACTGTCTAAAGTCATAGTAGCTAGTGGAAAGTGAACAAAGTTGTCAGTGTTCAATGGCTGTTCATTGGTAATGTGAAATGAGATGCTGGTTTCAGTCTGTGTTTGTTGTAGTTACAGAGGCCACTGTCTCAGTTGTCACCCTTCCTCATACGCTCAGCAGAGAGTTAAAAAAGAGAAGAATTGCACAGTCGTTCCTTTTTGAAGGCAAACTTTCAAAAGCGGGATTGAAGCAAATTCATGGGGCAGTATGGAGAAAATTGCTCTCCCACTGCCCACGTTGTACCTCCTTTTGTGGAAAATGGGATCTTGTCATTTCCAGAGCTACTAAAATAGCTTTGAGGTAGAGAAGGAAGGGATTTGATGTTTTCATGATGAATTTAAGTTTTAACTTTGCGAGTAATGTCTTAATCCAAATTTAAGCAAGTCCTTAACTGAAAAAAAAAACCCCCTTTTGAGATTTAATGTGAAAATCATGTACTGCTGGCTGTGGGGCAATAACTGAGGGGGTATGGATTCAAACGGGAAGAAGGTAGATTTAGATTAGATATCAGGAAGAAATTTTTCACTATGAGGGTGGTGAGGCACTGGGACAGGTTACCCAGGGAAGTTGTGGATGCCCCATCCCTGGACGTGTTCAAGAACAGGCTGAATGGGGCTTTGAGCAACCAGGTCTAGTGTCCCTGCCCGTGTCAGGGAGGTTGGAACTCGATGATCTTTAAGGTCCCTTCCAATCTAAACCATTCTATGATTCTAAGAACTGAGGGCCCAGGCCAAATGCAGAACACCTTTTCTGTGAATGTCTTGCCACTGGTCCCTAAGATTTCAAAGACAGTAAGCAGGATCATGTTCAATGAAAAAAAAATTAAAAATGGGGTCATCAGGTAGGTTTTAAGGCCATAAGAGGCTGAGAATAACAGACTGTTTCAATACCGCTGGTACCCTGGAATGATCCGCTACAGCTAACTTGGGAGCTGTTAGTTATTTCCAATTTAGTCAGGGCAGTTTAAGACTAGATGACATTTGTCTGCTGGCCCTTGTCAATGAGGTTGAACATGGCATAGATGAGCAAAAGATTTGATTGTGAAGGTGTTAAGACACGGAGTATTCAACTTGATGCTGAGTTAGTGAACAGGCTTTTAAAAACTGATGCACAAATGGGGAAAAAGTCTTTAAAGCTTGCTGTCTTCTGTTTACTCTTGAGGATGGCCCCTTAAAATGGTTACAGATGTTCCATCATCTGTAAATGAAGAGTTTAGTAATAGTAGTAAACAATAATAATAAATATTAATAGTAATAACAGTGTTGGGGAGATTCATTATTTATGCAGTACTTAAAAAATTAAAAGTGTTGAATAAATCAAATTAGTAATTAAAGTTTGTATATCTAATAGAAAAATATGCTCAATGAGTTAGACTGGAAAATAATTAGCCAAAATTGTCATTCCCTCTTTCGTCCCTCTTTTGTGGAAAGATGAAACCCAGGATTGTTATTTTATACACTGTGAAAACTGAGTAAGAATTAATGGGTGTTTTATAATTAAATGACAACACATCATGTTCATTAGCATTTAGTTATGGAACTACGATATCACCATATGTGGCTGTAATATATTTTTCTAAAACATTTCTGTACTTACATATTTGAGTGCTGCACACAAGCACAACTTCTGTAAAGTACAACTTCCAGTTGCATGGTGAGATCTGACATTTCAAATACTGAGGAAACAAATTGCTGTCTGACAGAGCAGAGAACAGGCTTGCAGAACTTTGTACTTGAAAATAATGAATTCAGGAAATACCTTGTGCCTGACTCCAGCAACAATCTCTTCCTCCCTAAGACAGATCCCTGCTCTGTGCTCCACAGTGATGGCAAACACACAGGCTGGAGCTGGGGGATATGGGAAAAGAATCTATAGTTAACGCAAATCTCTTCTTGTCGTACGGATCCACGTCACCGTTTTTGCTTACACAAGGCGAAGTTCTTTACTTCTCTCGGGAAAGCTCTGCATTCTGCATCTGAAGGCACCATTTTCTTCTCAAGGAACCGGCAAGTGCATCCTAAAGCTGTCTAGGATAGCAGCCACTCTAGGATAACATTTTAAATCCAATCTGTCTCTGCTATTCAGCCACCATTTCCAATTCAGTATTGAATTGTTTCCACAATTCTCCTCCTCCCTGACCTGACTTCTGCTCTTTATGACTAAGTGAGCAAGGAATCTATACATAGATCGAGAGAGTCAGCATTATTTTATGCTGTGAACTTGTCTATGCATTTGGAAGAAAGTGATACTGTGGGGTTGTTCAGTTTATCTCTAGAATTGCTTATATCTATTGATATACCTCTGAACGAAAAAGAGAAAAGAAGATATGAACATGTGTTAAAAAAAGCAATGTTTTGTGTTGGTGAACACCCCCTCTGCCTCCCCGAGAGGGCTGAACCAAATATACAAGAGAACAAGGAATGTCTGTATTATTATATGCTGATCATCATGGTTCTCCTGTGTGTTCCAAACCAGGACGGACAGGGGCTGTGATTCTTTATTGCCTCATCCCTCGTGAAAGTATTTGTAGCAAAAGAAAGTGGGCATAAGGTGTCTGTTATGCAGAGTCTTCAAATAAATCTAAATCAAATCTTCAATAGTCTTCTAACCCTAGAATAAATGACTACCCTGAGTATGGGGAAGTCATGAGTCAGATCCCAAATCTCCCCCATTCCAGACTACCTGCTTGTCATCAGCTTTCCAGTAACGGGTAGCTTAGGTAGTCTGTAAATAATCAAGACAAAAGGTTGGTCCAAGAGTACCCAAGGCAGTAGGATGTCTAGCAGCAGGGACACCTGCTAAGAACATTGCAATTCCTGAATCGTCCCTTTAGTTAAAACCCTTTCCTACCTTCAAAGAAAGGAATCCCGACTTCTGCATTTGGAAGAACGATATTGCAACTATGTAATTCCCTATTATAGGTAAAGAAAGTCCTAATTTGCTTTCAAACAGGGGCCAGCTTTCCTGTTGCAAGGCTGGCTTGTCAACACAATGTCTAGTTCTCTCGTCTAAACTAAAAATCTGGATTGGTCCAGCAATATATATTTTTTTGGCAATCAGATGCTTAAATCAGATCTAATCCCCATTATCGATGTTTGCAGGCTGGAAATGCACAGCTTCTTGTCTGATGACTGCCTCCATATTTCCATTTTCCATATTTCATATGTCATTATCTATTTCATAATATTTGCAGTAGCCGGCTAGATCGCTTCAGCAGGGTACATGGAAAAATGTCACTTTTCCCTATGTGACTCTCACGGTTTGTTGTCTCCCTTTTATTTCTCCCAGTTAGAACCAGCAGCAATTAATCATGAATAAGATAAGAGATCACCACCATTTTCATTTGTTCATGTATTATCTCTATAATCTTTTAGATTCTTCTGTTTACACTTAGGTCGTAAGCTAAGTTATCCCAATTCATCAGCATGTAGAAGTTTGAACAGTAATCTGTGTGAAGGGAACAGTACTGTCTCCAGTTCCCAACTCAGCTCTGCAGTGCAAGGAACTTTTGACTGTCCCACTTGAATCTATCTTGTGTCTCCCATGTTGACTACGGAGGTTCTAAGACACTACAGTAGGAATTAGGTGGTGGTAACCAGTAGGGGTGCAGTGCATTCTACCATGATTACCAGAAGAATATTATTCATCTACTCTGTACTCTGTTTATACCTGGTTTATGCACTGCTTTGATGTTCTTAAATGATAAAGATATCAAGACCCAAAGTCCAAAAAAGAACTGAAACATCATTCCACTTAGTGGCTTTCTTGACCCTGCCTAAACCAGTGCTTGTCAAATGACTATTGATTGCACATTTCAGTAACAATTTATTTTATTTCAATGTAATTTTCTGTAATAGTAAGTGATGTTTCTGAAATACTGTAAGTATTCTACTCTCTCTTTTATGGTATGAAGAGATCAAAAGCAGTACTAGGTTGAGAAAAAGATTGAATTGGGTCTCCCAAATATTGTATGAGTCAACTACTTTAAAAAAAATTGGCATAAACATCAAGATTCCAAACAGGTAACATGAAACATGGACAAAACTATCAGCTATTATACCATTTGGGTCATGCTACAAGTGTACAAGCAGAACTGCTTTAAAGTCAATATTAATAACCAATACTGGGTAGAATAAAAGGTCAAAGTACACCAAATCTTATTTAAATTCCAAGGCTAAAAAAATGTTGCTATAAGTGTATGCAATAACAGGTCTTTTAAATGTTCAAATATGAACGGAAAAGTAACAGTAGATAAAGAGCAACCATAGATAGCTCTAATATCATAGTATTAATGCCTCCTTTTTCATTGATCGTTTCAAAATAGATTTAAATTATGATCCTAGGATTATCAGCGTATTTTATTGCGGAGGAATGAATGCACAGTGGAGAAATCATGCAGTGCTGGAAGTAGAATAGAACCTATATAGCTCACTTGCATCCTAGCATGGTATGTTAATCACTAGATCCCTTTACCGTGAGTGTAATTTGCTAGGGGGCTCAAAAGGACAAGCTTTAAACTATGCATGTTTTCATCTCCCTTTTGTATTGGCTTTGGATACTTGGATATCTGTACTGTAGTCCTCTTGCTGAAAGAAAGTAAATTCAAAATTAGTGTACAGGTTAGAATCTGAGGAGCAGGAGTAGCAAACTGTAATGGTGGGGTAACAGATACTTGATTAAAATGATAAATGATAATCTGAGCATATCAGCAATCTGTTACTAAAGTTTTAAGCAAATGGGTAATAACACGTATTTCAGTAGATGCTGAAATAAAAGCACGTATTGTCAAACTTGATATGAATAGGCTCCAATCTATTGTCACAAATAGTGCCTTTTTACTGCCTAAATGTATGTCTCAAGCTTTTGTGCAAAGTGGTTTTCTCTTCTTTTCCCATCTTGTAGCAACTGTATTTCCTAAGGAGAAATATTGAATGGGAAAAGCAGAAACTTTTAGTTACGCTGTTAGTTCATTTGATAAAGGCGAAACACATCTCTTCTGCACAAACACCGTTTCGTGAAGGTGCTGAAGAGCATTTTGGATGGATGGAAATTAACTGACAAATACATCCCAGGACTGAACCCATCTCTAAGAGCTTTTTTAGCCTATGGCCTGGCCCCAGGGCTGCCTCATGCCTGCAAATTGTGAGAAACCCCGGAGCCCCTGGTTTGGAGAAGGGTGTAGGGACCCCTCCAGTTCGGTGCATCTAGAGGCAAATCTGCACCCACTGGATCCAGAGGTAAAATATCTGATGATTTTGGGAAAACCAGAATTTACTTCCTATTCCAGCACATCTGCCAGGGAAGCCTTGCCAGGGTTGGAAAAAAAAAAAAAAAGGGTGTTTGTGACCTGCATTCTGCTTGCGTGCGTGCACATGGATCAGCCTTTTAGACGAAGCGTACGCATACAGAAAATATTTTAGGGAGAGCTTTGACTTCCAGGCTATTTTTGAAGTGCATTATGAACTGGTGAGTTTATATAAATACTGCGTAGCAGTGATAGCCTCAAAACTTCAGGGTTGCTTTATATACTGGGATGAGTCAGTGAGGCTGTTGGCAGTAGAGAGGCAGCTCTCTGCAAAACTGGAGGTTGTGGGTGGGTGGTGAAGTGTTCCAAATACATCATATACAAACTTCCCGAATAAGTAAAAACGCAATTTCCCTAATTGAATAGACTTTTATTCTTCCTCTCACAGGGATTTATGGGCTCCCTCTAGTGGGTAATTTTAGCGTAGGAAGCCTTTTTTACGGGCTCGTTCTTCTCGGGGAGTTTACAGCTGATAAACAAGATGGCTGACAGGCTGCAAGAGCCCCGGGATGCAAAAGTCCTCCCGTGTTTCTGGTCACTCCGTTGCTGCCGCCGCTCTCAGTAAAGTTAAGGGAGAAGTTACACAGCACCCGGTTTGTGAGGGAGCAGAGGTTCCGCCAGGATTCATTTCTGAGGAGATACCGCTGCTTGCTCCTCNCGCCTCGGCCCGGCTGCCCGCTCCCTCACAGCCGGGGCGCCGCCGGGCATGGCGGCCCGCCCCGAGCCCTTGCCGCCCCCTTCGCCGCCGCGGGTGGGGGTATTTCCCCGCCGCAGTAGGAAGCGCGGGGCACGAACGATAAAGCGAGTTGTGGCGTGGGCCGAAGGCGCCCCGGTGTGTGTTGTGGGGCCCCGCCCGGGCCCCTCAGCGCCGCCCGCCCTCCCGCGGGTGGTTTAGGCCGTCTATTAAAAACAGATTTTAGAAGTCTTAAGCCCGTATTATGATGAATACCTTTTATTATTAAAGCTGGGAGCGTTTTAGGGACCTCGCTTACTCTTGGTTGCTTTAGAGAAAACATTTCGTTGTAGAAAATAAAGTAATTGGTTTAGCTTTTTTTTTTCTTTAGTTTTTTCAGCCCCTTTTACTTCCTGGTTCTCTTTAACTGAAAGCTGAAGTGTCTGGGGCGCAAACGCTGATGGGGAGCTTGATGTTGCCATGTATTTCTACTTGTCTTAAATTTTAGTTTGCTTAGTATTATTTTTTGTAAGGTTTGTGGGGTTTTGGGGGTTTGGATTTTTTTTTTTTTGAGGGGATTTTAGTAGGGGTTTTAATACTTTCAATTATTTGGGGCTAATTTGACGTGACAGTGTCCCGCTGAAGCGTGCATCGGATGAGGAGTGTGTGCTTGTCATCCGAGATGTGCGTAAAGCAAACGGTGAGTTCCTTCAGGGAGGAATGAATGGCTGAAGGATGCTGAATGCTGCAGTTATCTTAGCTGCAAAAGTAATTAAACCTGATTATTTTTCTTCTCATTATACTGGCACAAAGTAAGAGTGGGAAAATGTCACTGAAACAATTAAAACTGGCAGTGAAAAATAAGAGTTTTTTTTTCTTTCCCATACCTCCAGCATAGTTACATTTATAACTGAGTATGTGTCTCTTGTGGTCTCGATTACATCCTGTGTTTTTAGCTGGCAGCGTTTCCTCTGCAGAGGCCCCGTTCTGTATGCCAGCATACATTTCTGTGTATATTAAAAGAACAGAATCAAGATGAAATACTAAATAAAACTACCCCCCCCCCCCCCAATAAGTGGGTTTTTAATACTAATGCTTGGAACAAAACAAGAAGTGGTATATCTGTCATTGTGTTTCTTTTTGTAAAATCAGCAAGTGTGTTCGCTTTGCGTTGTCAAAGAAGATTGAGCAATTTATGTAAATCATCAAATGTGTTACACAGACCTTTCTCCCATTCTTTAATATTTATATATTTGAAGACTGCGTTTCTTCAGTGACATTTTCTGGAAGTGGAGCTTGGCTTCTCCAAAGTATTCAGTGTTTCAGAATCAGGATGCGAATCCTCACCTCCAGAAACGTCTCTTTTTTTTTTCAGTTTGCATAGAAACATTTTTGGAACAGTGAACTCTGCTAACAGCTGTATTCAATCTTGAGAAAAATCACTTCCTGAAAAAAGTGAAATTAAACTTAATATACAAGCTTGCTTGGAATATAATACTGTGGAGTTAAGGAACTTTGTGATTATGAAACCGAATCCATTCACCCTGCTGAGGTAATTTCTTGTAAATTGTACACTATGGAAATCTTTAATCAATGTCAATGTTTTTAAAGCTAAAATTCATACGTTTCAAATGTGCTTTTTATTTCCCCTCACCCAGAGAGTGCACTGGTTTGCTGGGTTTGTTTTTGTTGGGCTTCTTTTTAAAAAGAAGAATTTTCTGCTGTGGTTGTGCGAGGTGGGAGAGGAGAAGAGTTAGGGCACAAAGAGTGGCACTCTTACCTGCCCTAAGTGTTTTGCATCATAAGTCCAGTCATGAATATCATGAGACTGATTTAAAAAAAGACAGGTATTTAAAAGCTACATCTGATTCTGTAAAAAAAAAAAAAATAAAAAAAATCAGGCTGTTCTTCAGTTTAACACTGCAGTGTTAGACAGAAGAGGTGGGAGGTACTCTATATTTTTTTATAGATTTAAGATGAAGTGTGGGATTCTGGATATGGTTATACTGCGATCCAAAGGTAGAAAGTGAGCTAACCCGTGTACTGGTAAGCGTCACTCTTGCGGTATAGACTAAAACCACGGAGTAATGCTCAGCTCGCAGCCAGACTTGAGCCACTGAAGCTGAAACCCACCTTGCGGTGACTACGCTGCGCGGGGTACATGAGCTTCAAAAGGCAAAACAAAACCAAAAGCATCCACGTACTGAAGCTGCACAGTATGTTGACATAAGTCTATCATTCCTCTGACTTCATGATCCAGGACAAAACAAGACCAAAAAGAAAACACACCAGGCCCAAATTGCCCAGTTGTATTTAAATTTTAAATAGAGGAACCTTATAGGGGCTGAGCAGCTGAGTCAGTCATTGGGGCGCTCCAGTAAAGTCCTGCCTTAGCTGGTACCTAATTCTGTATGTACCTAAGGATCTACATATATTTTGCATATATTTCTGCATTCAATAGCTTGGAAGCAGAATATAAGGGCAAAGATTTGAATGTGGCTTTCTTATATTTGGGATGAGTGCCATAGCTACAGGTTACAGAGTCTATCCCCCTTCTTCCTTATTAGCATTTCATTATTTTACATAAAACTGTGACGGTATTGGTAGCAAAAACTGAGAGAGATCCACTCCCGAATGCTCCAGGCAGCAGGTGCTAGGACGGGGTGTGAGTGCCAGCTCCAGCTTGAATTTGGGGCTCTAGTTTCCACTGGGATGTTCCAAACGTGTGCTGCTTCTGCAGTTCCTCACGTGTATGGTTTTCTTCTGAAGCATGTGTGGTTTCTCTTCCCTTTCCCTTTACTCGTGGCATGAGTAACCTAAGGGCCTACCTTGGAGCAGGAAATTCCAGGAGGGGGAAGGCCACCTACGATGTGCTACAATAGGTGGCCAAGCGACGGACAAACTGCCATTTGACTTCTACTATCAGTGTTAAAGAGAAACCTTACTTTCAGCAGGAGTTTTGCTTTAAAATCAAGTTCTACTTCCTAATTTACCAGGAAAGAACAGAAAAAAAGTAATCTGAAATGTTGTAAAATACTCTAAATTCTAAGAAAAGTTAAATTTTGTGTGAGTGCTTACCTTTTGGCTGTATTTAGCTGACGAAACATAGGCAAAATTTCTCCTATGTGTCATATTGTGGGTTCGGGAAAGTAAATAAGGTCAATGTTTTAACTCTTAATACCTGTGTTTGTAGGCACATTTCCCATTTGATAAGCACAGTCTTCAACTTTAGTAATATTTTCTGGTTTTATGATTCATCAGTCTAGAGAACGGTCAGGGCAAGTTAATTATCTAGTCTGAAGTGGTGGGGTTCTCTCATTGCTTTATATGCTATTTTACTTTATTTTTGGATTAACTGTATTTTTCTGTGGAAAATGTAGGTGTAAATTGCAGTAATGCAACTGACTACTCATTCCAGTACAAATACTTTTGTACAAAAAAAAAATAAAATGCATTGGAAGTTTTATTTTAATGCAAATAACAATAATTGCTTTCACCCCACCTGAGCTGGGTTATTATGGCTCTTGGGGAAGCAGAGTACACCTTAGGGCTTTGGCTGCTTTATGGTTGGAACACCGTATTTTAGTTGGCTTTCTTGAAAAAAGTAGATGATATACTCATCTGTTGGATGATAAAGCCTTCCTGGGAACAAAATTAGTTTATTTCTTAGCATGATTTGTCTTTATTTTATCCAAATTCATATAACTATAATTAAACTTCTGCCCACCCCAGCCAGTTTTTTTCCTTTTTACCGCTGACAAAAGAACTGAGCATTTTTTCCATTCCTTGTCCAAATTGTTAAGATGCCCCTGAGGTCCTTTGTTTACAGTGTCTTCTCATTCTTTTTTTCCTTGACATTCTCCCCTCCCTCCAGCAGTGAGATACTAATTAAAGAGAGGACACAGTGACCCTGGGTTGTTTAGAAGTCACAGGGGAGGGGTGGTGGCACAATGACAAAACCATCCCTGCAGGAAGTAATCAGGCCGGAGACCCACCACAATACTCGCTTCCATCACCTGAAAAACCCTTTCAATGTGGAGAACCAGCCCAGAAGCAGATTTATTTTCCCTTTAATAAAGTATCTTCATTACAAACAAAGCCCCGGTATCTGAGTGTCAGTCTGTTTGTTTAACAGGGTTATTACACAAGTACTGTTTTTCCTTAAAGAACCACCAAAAGGTATTTCTCTTAATAGAGTTTGTAAAGTAAAAGCAGTATTAATAATATAGCATGTTACCAAATATCATCTACATTTGTCTTTAGTTTCAAGGGAAAAGTAGTTGGTTAGCATGGTATCATCCAGCAGGATTATGGTCTTATCTAGTATACGTGAATTTCGCAAGATTATTATGGCTATTATTACTTAATTACTAGCTCATCGATACTTTGCAAGCACCTAGCAACAGAGAAACCCAGGATTCATTCCAAATTGCCTTTTGCAAACTGGACCAAAGGTGTCATCGCTTTGGATTTGCACCTGTGAAAACAGGATTTCTGTTTATCCAGAGCTGTCCGCCGCAGGGCATTTCCAGCGGAAGGTAAAGGCAGGGTCCTGCAGCGGGCACCGCCTGCTCCCGGGCAGCGTTCTGCTGGCAAAGCCAGGGAGACTCTGTTGATAAGTTAGTGCCGCCAGTTAGATAAATCAGCAGGCTCGAGCCCCAGCACTCAATCTTCAGTGTTATCTGCACAGTTTTATCTTGCACCCATAAAAGAATCCAGTTGATTTCAGTAGCTATCCACTGGGGCTGGCCTGCCTAAATCAGATTGCAGTGTTGAAGTTAGCAACATGATACCTACTGTTCCTGTTGAATACATGGGGAAAAAAAATCCCACTGTCTGGGAGCTGGATCAAACTGCAGACAACATGCACTTTAAAATGCATAATTGAGGGATTTTTTGATTTTTATCTTTGTGGATTTTTTTTAGCAATTAAGAACGAAAGCAGCTAGGAGAAACATTTCGAAAAAAAGCCCTGTTTGAGGCAGAGGAGAGAACACCAGCGTGTCTTACTCTGCAGCCTGAACAAATCATTGTTTTTTTAAAAATAATATCTTAACTCTGAGGTTTTGTCTATTTTGTTTGTTTGTTTTAAATTCTTGGGGGTATAGTGATACCTGGAAAAACTCTTAGGTTTTAGAACACCTATGTCACTGAGTATCAGTCTGTGCTACAAGGTTTACACTTCATGAAACATTGCCTCTTCAGCCTAATTTAAAGCCTAAGTGTAACCCAAGTACGGTAGACCCAGACCCACTGGATCAGTCAGTTCCACATATCTAACATGTGTTTCACTTTGAGTGTTAAGGGGTGTAAAATATATGACTAAAAAAGAAAAAGTCAGTGTATACGTATTTTCAACTATTCTGCAAAATCTTCGATTATACCAATCGAAAATATCGTGATCAAATGTAAGGATTTATATAAAAGTATCTATATTCTAGACAGTAGGCACCAGAATTTTAATAGCATTTGTTCTATAAACTCTTCTTTTTACTCTTATTTTTTAGTAACCTACTGATCACTCAAAAACTATGGTGCTGCCAGTTTTGATTGGCTACTGACCTTGTGTCCTCAGGAAGACACTATGCCCCAGCACCCTAAACCAGCCTGAAAAACTGGATCATGTCCTCCCCTGCAGTGACTCTGTGACCCTTCGCACCTACCCGGGGAGTGAGCTGGCTGTGTCACTAGAGACCTGCGAAAGTATTACTGTCGGGGCAACAGAAAAGAGCTAATAGTATCAAAACCTAGTGCCGTGGTCCTGTGATCGTTAATGCCAGATCTGTACCCTGTGGGACCGCTTGGCAGTGCAAGAGTGATCCCGATCCGGTACACCAGCACCACGAGTGGTGTTTCTGCAGCTTGGGGCAGAGTGCAGAGTACAGGGCTTATGTTTGTTGACGTGAAGCGGTACCTACAGCCTGCCCGGGGCTCCTCGCAGCCTTCCACCGCTGCTGCCCTCTTTCTCCCGTCAATGCAGGGCGGTGTGTCACCAGCTCCTGAGGCAGGTGGGCTCTCTGGCACCGCTAAGGGAACAGACTCACTGTCTCTGCTGCGACACTCTCTGCCCTGGGTTGAGCAGTGGTGACCAGCGTCCTCCAAGGTGACTTTTTTTGGGTGTTTGGATCATTTGTAAGAGGCGAAGACAGGTGCGAATGCAGTGACTGTCTAAGGGAAAGAGCCTGGTTAAAATGAGAACACTGACATTTTGGGCACTTCTGGGGACTGCGATGTTGGAGTAGAAAGGAGACGAAAAGGGACTAAAAATTGCCTCTGTCTGGGTAGTCTTCAGTTACAGAGCAGTACAGATGTTTAAGGCTGTGATGAGGCATACATAACGCTGGACTAAAATTGTCACCTTTCAAAAATCTGGAAAAAAAAATGACGTGCAGTTTGTTTTTAAAATAATTTTTACCAAGGAGAGCCCATTTGTGCTAAGTACTCACTGCGTCACATCATGTCGCAGTGCAGCTTTGATCCAGTACAGAGTTTCCTAAAACTTGATTTAGTATCTCAGGGAGTCACAGCATAATTGATTTGGACCAAAAAGTATCAGCCAGTGTTCTTGACATCACTGTTGGTTATTGCGCTGCCCATTTGACTGGATTGTTATTGTTCAGATTCCTTTCTGGTTTTGTAATGGCTGTATTTCACATTAAAGTTCAATGGTTTAATTAAGGAAATGACTGAATAGGAAGTTACTGTAACCATGATTTCAGCTTTAAAAGAAAGATTTGCCGTACACGTGAGGAAATTTGTGAACTTAAGCTTTTTGTTAAATGTGCACCATCTCCACTTTGTTTTTTAAACCCCTGGTATTCAGCTGGATAAATCACACCATTTTCCTTCTCTTTGTGGAGCTTTATTAATTTGTTTCCAAGCATACAGTATATTGCACTGTCTTTCCCTAAAGTATGGTTTTAAACAAAGATGATTTCATTTGCAAGTTTAATTGAAATCTGAAGACAAAACTAAGGACATTCTGTGTTTACAAATGTCTCTTGAAATCAAAATATATTATGTGCTGCTAGGTAAAACCCTGAGTAGCTGCTTGCTACTTGCAGTTTTGAGCCTGGTCAGGGCTCTGCAGTCAGGCTGCATCTCCGCGTTGCCTCTCCCCCAGCACTTGGGTGGGATTTAGAAGTTCCTGCCCCTGTGCCCGGGTCTAGCCAAGCCTGTTATGTGTTACAGCTGCTCTCTCCATTAGAACTGGGAAATCAACCCATTAGGAAAAATATATACGTGTATCTGTAGATTTAAACTGTATCAGTTTACTTTTCCACTTCGTAGCACACCCGCAATCCAGCTGAGGAGTGTGGTAATGTCTGCTCCGAAGGGTGGAATGAGTGGCTGGCATGGATGTGGAGAGGGAACGCTGTGGTGGGGAGAGACATCTCTTAAATCAGATCTGATACGAAAGGAGTAGCAAGGTCTCAGTGAAAAAAAAAAAGGAGCTCACATCTACTTACTACAAGTATCCACTCTGCCAAATGGTATGTTTATTAGTTTGATCAGCTACCAAATAATTACAGCGGTACAGTAAATAGCATTAAGTGCTATGCGTCATCTGAAGCCTGGAGTTTCTCAGCATGAAAAGGCATGATGGTTTTGTTTTTTTTTTCCTTTTCAGTATGTTTACTGTATAGTTTACAGTTCTTGAAAGGAGCAAGGAGCAGTCTAGTAAGTAGTCCAGCACAAACTAAGATCCGTAAATAGGTATCATAAAATAATTTCCATTGTAGGGTGAGCTGCTTAGCAGGCAATCGACACTGACAATCAAAAAGTAGCTGGTAGTTAATGAGAGGCACGTTGCCTGGCTGTTTTAACATTTTAACAAAGGACTTCTAGCACGGTTTTGATTCAGTTCTTGAATTTTATCAGCCAAACATAATAGAAAATCAGTAATTAGGCAATTTTAAGCATTTAAACCAACTGTAACTGAGGAATCTAAAATATAGATTATAGGAGGATGTATTATTTCAAATGGAAATGTTATGGTAATACGTTCTAGAATTAACCTTTTAGTTAATGTAAAATTGCCTTCTGTTTTGTTAAAAAAAATGAAAGGTTGTCTACATTGGTGACATTTCAAAGACTTAACCTGATTTTTTAAGGAAAATAAACACTTTTTTTCTGTATTCTGCAATGACACTAGTGAAAGCTACACTAAGGAAGCTTAACATGAGATACTCGTTTTGTGTGATTCTGCTCAAATGAATTTGGGGTCAAATTTTACATGTTTTGATACAAAATACGAAATTTATTGTTTAAATTTTTAAAATGAAGATTCAGCCTGGACTTCATTTTGCAGTTTAAGTCATTTATATCTCAAAAGTTTTAAAACCTCCTATTCTTCTTTTCCATTCTATGAGTAAGAACAGTTTGGTCAGATCTGCTGGTGTAGCCAGTGCAGAGCCCACTGAATATAGTCCCCAGGGGATTAATACCTCTCTCTGGCTTTTTTTCGCTCTGGCCTAGTTCCTGCAAAATCATGTGCCTACATGATTTGCTCACACAAACCGTCATATTGTATGTCATTGCTAGGAGAAAGAGTTATTCTTTCTCAAGTTACCAAATACTGAAGTAGATAAAAAAAAGCTAAGGACCTAGTCATGTCAAAAAAGTTAATACCTTTCACAAGTTTTAGCGACTGGTGTCAGAGGCCTGCACTTGAAATTAGTGTTACAACATAAGGATTTTTCTTTACTCATACCTCTTGTCAGTATGTCTGTAGTTGATTTAAGAAGGCTTCTTTTTCTCCAGGTAATGTCACTAGATTGCATACATGCAAGCACAAAAGTTAATGCGTATGCTTAAATGGTCTGAGGCAGTGTTGGGAACAACCCTTCTGTGGAATGAAGTAGCAACTTTAGTGGAGATACAGTGAACAAGGGGATTAAAATGGAAGCATTTAGGCATATTTAGATTTTCAACTTTCTTTTCATGTCTTTTAAATGCTGTCTGTAATTCCGATAAAAAAATCTTCTTGAGTTGTGAAACAGTGGGCTCTACCCAGAAAACAATCTGAAATTTCTTGGATGCAAAATGTATTTTTTCACTTTGTGCAGAATGTGATTTATATAACATCTCAGCTGACATGATCTGACATGTTTTTATGAATTCCTTTGCAAGGCAAAAATGCCTCTAGTTGCAATTTATAGTAATGAGACTGTCTGCTGCAAAGTAACTGATTACAATGCAGGTATAAGAAGCGAGCGTGTTTGCCTTTCCAAGTCATTAACCTCTCCTCGCTTCTAGAGTACCCAAGCCCGTGTTCTGCAGCAATGTTATCTGCGGGTCTCCAAAATCCATCAGTTTGCCCAAACGTCATTTTGTGTGTGCTTCACCAAATGTAGTTGGACGGTGTTTTGGACTGGAGTTCAGCCAATCAGGTTAAATAATATATCTGACAGATAACTGTGAAAAATACAACAAAGCTCCATCTATAATTGTGTAAACAAATATTCACGTGAAAACTTTTCAATGATCTTTAGAATAGTGAAGGGTAAATTGTGCCTGAGGGTCAAAAGCAATATTATGATGGTACCCAGTTATCCTTATTATGTACTTCTGGATTACATTAGGGGACAACTGGATCAGGTCCTGAAGCGGGCGGTTCTTCACCCATTTTGATGGATAGGCAACAAAAACCTGACGTGCGTGCAAGGGCACGTATTCCCATAGATTCATGTTAAAATACTACAGAGAAAATTATCCAAAATTGCTTCCCGCTAGAAGACGATAATCTATTTCCTCCTAGTGAGTAGTCCTTAGGTTCCTGTAGCCATTTGCTGAAACCCTTTTTGTCTTAGAGCCCCGTTCGGCAAACACTGCTGGGAGTTTTCCCCTGCTCGGAAATAAGTGCAGCAAGTTGTACTGCAGGCACTGAAACACTGTGAAGATCTGGTCCCTGAGGAGCTGAGTGCAAAATTCTTTTTGAAGATCCCAGAAAGGAGAAAATCCTGGCTATGCAGAGCCTCTGACAGAAGCTGCAATAGTGGAAGATAGGGGAAGGAGTTGCCAAGGCAGTGAAGAACTTCAAAGAATGCTGGAACTAGGGGCGAAAGTTCAACCTAATTCTTGTGTTATCCTAACTCGCTCACCCAACTGTGTTGCAGCACATCTGCACAAAATTGGCTGGGGTCTGGTTGTTGCAATAGCCTCACTTTTCTGGAATCTGACTGGAAATGTATGGTTAAAAAACATGGTCGCCAGTGAACAGTGTTCCATGAGGGAGCCCTAGATGGAGAGAAGCCACCCAGCCAGCAGCCCGTCCTCCCATGGGGAGACACGCACCGTCCCCACCTTGCCTGCTCCCAGCTGCGTGCTCCTGCCAATTCGCTTGTGGTGGTCTTGTGAGGCGCCTCGGTGACCCAACTCAGCTCCCTGTCATGGCAGAAAGAAAAGCAGAAAAATTCCTGCTGGGTTAGTGAGTTCAATCAGCAAGCACAAGAAACAGAGGATCAAGCAAAGGGCTGGAAACCATGATGCTCAGGGCAGGAAGGGGGAAATGAGCAGATTTCCTCCTCAGCATCCCTGAGCAGTTCAATGCACTCAGTAGATCACAAAAGCACAGTGTAAGTGCTTTTATTCTGGGTGAAATCTGGAACCAGCTGGTAAAGTCCCTGTTGACCAAGCCAGGGTTTTGCTCCAGGTTTTATCTTGATTTATGTGCATTCACATTGGTGAACAGACCTGTGAATTATGGTTCTGCAGTATCTGATAGATACTTTGAATTCAACTCGAGAGAATGTGTTGAAAACAACTTTAAGAATCTATTTACCTAAATAAACATAAAGCTTAATTATGGTGCAATGAAATATTTTCCCACCACGATTTGTGCTGCTGCCAGCCCATGACACTTAGTATAGAACAATTAGTAAATAATTCTATGAATTACTCCCTGAAATAAATTGTCCTAGCCATCTTGATTAATCTACTGATTACTGAACATAAATATTCAGATCATCTCTGAATTTAAAATTACAGGAACTGAAATGATGAAGGTGAAGATGCGGACTTGGGATAGAAATGAAGTTTCTTGCTAGTTTAGCTCAGGGTGGAAGTGGCAAAAAACCCTGTTTGCAGCCGATGGCTGTATAGCGTGTCAGAAAATGGCCTGGATGTTCTGCTCCTGCTTTTCACCTGTCTGTGGTGCATCAGCCACATCCTATACCTTCAGGTATAGGATCCTATAGCCCTTGAGGGAAGGGCTGCATCAGCAGGAGCTACATCCTTCTTTCACCCCCCCAGAGGGGAACTGCAGATGCTGAGTGCCGGGCTGGTGGAGGGCTCTCATTGCCATGACCACCGGGCGGATGATGTTTATGAGCACTGAATTGACACAGGAGGAAGAATTTTCTTATTTCAAAGATGTATCTGTTGGTCATTTTGTTCTGTGTTATATTGGTGCTGTGTAGGTGCTACGAATGAACAAGTATGCAATTGCAAAATTCGGAGGGGCAGAACATGCATTTTTAGGGAAAAAAAAAACAGCTTATAGCTTCTTGGGTGGACTGAAACCCATAATGCCTGTCAGAGGTGGAAGCTGCACCCGGTACTTCAGGAACAATTCTCTCAAGGTTTATGTGGATACTTTTATTTTAAAGATATAGAAAATGAGATAAGATTCAGACTCATTATTGAATATTTGCTTAACTTCTGCCACATGATCCCGTTTCTTCCCCTCATACTCTAAATTAGGTCACTATAATCAGATTGTGTATTATAAACAAATGTCTTTCTGTTTACATGTGATTATAAAACAAACTTGGAGGGTAAAGGTTATAATTTTGATACAGATAAAATTTATACATCCCTTTGAAATCTATGTGGAAATTAGTTTCTCACACTCCAACTGAGATGATGTAAACGGACACCAGAGAGCCAGTACAGAGTTGTCAGTGTACTCAGGGGAGTTTGAGCACTGTAAAGACATTTGCAGGTCAGAAATGAGGTTAATTGACAGGGTTGTGTGTGAGGACAGGAAAAATTTGCACAGTGCTTGTCAGCAGGTAGAGCTTTCAGTTCTTCACTTGACCACTAGTATTTGTCGAACAAACACAACAGGACTTCGTTTCAGGGAAAGAATAAAAAAAAAAGGCAAGAAGAGTCATCTTAGGACAACAACACTGTTTGGAAAGAGCCGTGCTTTGTGGATTTGTTCCAAGATATCCACAGGTACACACCTACTGTACACAGTCTCCAGTCTGGCTCGTCCCTCCTGCCAGAGTGACTGCTGTCTGCAGCAGAGGTGTGCAGAGCGGCATCTCGTCTGTTTTTTTCCTCAGGTATTCTTCAAGCCCATAGCTTGAGTGTGCAATCCTGGTTTTGCACTAGTGACAGTAACTCCGTCTTTTTTGGCATATCATGTTTTAAGTGGCTTTTTCTGCCTTTTTCCTCTTTTTCCATAATGAGCCATTTTGGATATAGTGCATATTGCGATTCCAGCCTGCTCCTCATTGCTCTAGTACAAAATTTGCTTATCATGCAAATAGTGCATGTTTCATTCAAGGCTTCAATGTATACGTCCTGTTTTATAGATGTGGAAAGACCAGATAAGGGTCTGATTTTTTTTTCTTTCCCATAACTGCAGAGTACTGACAAATCTGAAGCTATTTCACAGATAGATACCAAGGAAACAACACACAAGAGAATAAAATTTATGTCTGGCTGATTTTCGGTCAGACCTTCCACTCTAACCACTGCGCAATGATTTATCTTTTCAATGTCATTAACTGTTCTCAGTCTTTAAACATGTTTTAATTGTGTCAGTCTTTTCATTTATTTTCTTTCTTATTTCTAAGATTCTAGTAAAATAGTAACCATTCAGGCTTGGCCCACACAATGAAAAATTTCATCCAGGAAAATCCAGCACACCAAAATTGAACACGTTGTGGCTAAAAGAGCCTCTTTTCTGTTGGAAAACCAGCAGCTATTACCCTACTTTAGAACCATCCTCATTCTGAAGTTTTAGAAAAAATGTGTTTCCAGATTTTGCTTCATCTTTTATTAATATTTGTATTCAAATGTAAATATGTAAAATATATTAAAAAAAACAAATAGCTGCATAGAATTATTTTCCTAGAAAATACTTAGCAAATATTTTTGCTGCCTTCTTCTACTGTTCCATAAATTTATTCTGCACAAAATGTAAAAAATACGCGGTCAAGAAAGCGTGTCGAAACAGCGAGCTCTTCTTAGTAGTCTCACTTAAAACAGAAATGTGTTTTAATATAATGATGAACAACTTCCTATATAGTTAATAAAAAAGCAGAAAAAACAATATACTTTGTCATTTCAGACAGACTTTATAATTTTGTTCTACAATAAATCTGGCAACTGTTTACAGACTTTGCTTTATAGTTTCAAACAAGTGTCTGGCAACATTATCCAGCTAATGGCAGAATTCAGATCTTCTAGAGTCATTTTAGTAAAATCCACAGATGAAGATTGGGTTTCGTCCTGTGTCTTAATTACCGACTATCAGTGGCCTCCTTAAATTCCTGTTACATAGTAATCCTTTACAGTAACTCTGTTTCATACTTGTGCTTCCCAGAATACATGGGGTATATTTAGGAAAGGGGTGTTTGTTTCACAGTGGAAATACTGCTATAAGAAAGTATCTTCTTGTGGCTTTCAAAGAAGAAATAATGCATTCTATAATATAAAACGCTGGCATGGCATTAACAAGGGATTGTGTTGCTCTCTATGTTCATATTCTTAACACCAGTCATCAGTGAAGGAATGGCAACAATTAGTTATAATTGTGCAATTTATAAAGTGTCCTTCCAAGAACATTTAAGGAAGCATGGAAGGAATGAACTGCAAGCTAAAATGAATAGGAGGAGTCAAAACGTGTCATGGGAGGCACAAACACAGTGGCCACAGCAGAGGCGTTCTGTGTGCACTGAAGGGAGCAGAGGACCGCTCCTTTTTTCACAGAGCTAGCTGTTGGATTTAAGGGAAAAAAACTCCACAGTAAAGGGGATGGGAAAATCAGAGGCAGCTTGGAGGATTCCCAGAGAGAATGAGCTGATGGGTTCGAATTAAAAGAAATCTGTTACATTGACTGTGCACAGGTATTTTATAACGAGTGACAAAATGGCATTTATTTTTTGTATTCTAATCTAGAATATAAGTAATTTGGTATCTTCGTACTAATATTTGAAGCAGTACAGCTGGAAAAGGTTATTTGTCTTCCCCTTTTGGTTGTGATCATCATGGAGATTCTTTTCTTATTGTTGAATATATTCCTGTGATTATTTTGAAGACTGCATCCTTAAACAACGGCTTCTCATTGTGTGTGCAATACCCCGCTCTTAGTAGATCATATACTTCTGCAGCAGTTTCTTAATAATTTTCTTTTTCTAAAAAAAAAGAAAATTTACAGAAGTTTTTATATAGAAAGTGTTTTGCATGTTCATGGCATTACTATTGCCCATTTCTACCGATGTTACCTTCTCATCCTCATTTAGCAAGAGACACTTTTTTTTTTCACCATTACCTGCGTACTGGGAATACTTAAACAATAATAAAAGCAATTAATTAAGAGATTATTTATCTCGAAAGGAGCTTCTCATGTAATGAAGTTTAATTTATTCCTTTGGCTGTTGTAAATACTTTTCTTGCTTTCAGTTCTGAATAGATGAATGTAAGCCTAAAATTAAAAATCTGCTTCTGTGTGATACTTAGCTTCCCATACCCCGTTATTAACACTTTTCAGGAAATGCTTAATATCTCTCCAAGTTCAGCCCTGCATGCTGTTTCCTTGGCTTGCATAGGGTATTTCAAAGTATTTTTGCATTGTCGTGGCTCAGCCTCCTGCCTCCTCTGCTTTGTATCTTTTTACACATGACTGGGTGTGACGAGAAGATGGATCCTCAAGCAAGTGAGCATTGTGGTGGCAAGCCCATAGGTCTGCTAGGTCCCATCAGGGCGGGGAAGTGAGGTGCCCGTAAATACTCCTCCACTAATGGGTCTTCAGGAGTGGCCAGGGGAGCAGGCTTGTGAGGAAATTCAGGACATCCAATCTGGACTCACGGAGTTTTGCAATTGACTGAAATTTTCCCTTTTAAAGCAGATCCAGGGCTGAGGGACCATCTGTCCCACAGAGGCATTGAATGCCCTGAGGGGAAATAGCTACTGCGGTTGAATTTTGAGATAAATAAGGGAAGCCGTGGATTTGATTTAGAACAGAAATGGTAAAGTAGCAGCTTAAATGCGTAGAACTGTTTTTAAAATAATGGCTTAGTTTTGCCAGTCCACTATTTGTTAAGAGAGATAAACATTACTGGAAAGATTCTTGAGGACTTCCAGTTGTCTCCAGGTTTTCAGAGAAATCTTTCTTTCTGTATTTACCCAGTTTCTCTGCAAACCTAGATTTCTGAACTGTACATAAAAAAAGCCCAAACAAGACAGAATATGTAATTACAATATAGTAGCTCCACAATGCACCAGATCTGCTCAGCAAGCTTTCCTTATTTCTGAATAAGCAACTCTGGGTAATTTAAAGAAGCTCTGAACATAATTTATCCAGACACTTAGATTTTCTTAGACCCTACGGTCACCTTTTTCCCTCAGGATCAAAATTAATTGCTCATTTATAACTCATATATAAGCCTGTTCACACCTGTTGTAACACAGTTAATAATAAAGTCCTTGAAAATATGATTTAAATTATCATATCTTTATACATTTTATAGATTAGGTGTCTCAGTTTTGGGATTGCTAAATGGGTAAGACCGAGACTGTTCTTTGCACACAAGGCATGCTTCTTGCATCCCAGAAAATATGTAGGGGAACTGCTGTCAGTATCTTGAACTGATGTATCACTGTACATGTACTGAAAAGTCCAGGGAATTATCTTGAGCCTTATCAACTTGATCTCAGATAGAGGGTTTTACACAGAAATCATTTTGCCTATGTTCTGCAGTAAGAACAAAGCAGCTTTTTCATATGAGCATAGGTTCAGCTTGGCAGGGACCTCAGGGGATCTGTAGCCCAACCTCCAGCCCAAAGCGGCATCAGTGGGATTGCTTAGGGCTGTACGCAGTCTGGTCTTGAAAATGTTCAAGCATGGAGACTGCACAGCCTCTCTGGGCAATGCCTGTCTGTCCTTATGTCCAGTCAGAAACTCTCTCCTTTCAATTTAGGTCTGCTGTCCCCTTCCCTCCGGCCACACCGCTGTAAGGAGTCTGGCTCTGTATTCTTGATAACCTCATCACAGCCATTGGAAGGCAGCTCTTTCCCCGGTTGTGGCAAGAATGGAGACAGATTGCTCAAGTCTTTTTAAAAAAGAACATAAAATGTTGATAGGTAGATTAGCACTTAGGATGGGACATCAAGGTTTTCTTCCCAGAAAATCCTGTAATGTGTTTTTCTTTAACAACAATAAATAAGCAGATACCATTTGATTGTGATCTGGTAGATGTTTACAGGATTATATTGGTTGTTGTGGGTTTTTTTCTAGTATGTTAGGAAAGAGAGTAATGTAACCAAGAGAAATGTGTCACGTACTGAATCCAAGAGAGGGAAATCCGTGTCCAAATCACGGGAAGCTGTGGGACCTGGCGGCAGTGAGGGCAAGATGGCAGCGTTTCAGATACTGCTTTGGAATATTCTTGAGTGCCTTCCCTGGTATGACAGTGACTGAGAATAGGCCCCATCGAGCATATAGTGTTTACATCCCTCCAGCCTCTTCCCTCGGGGATGGGGCAGGAAGAGGAGAGGGAAGGAAGCAAGGGATGATTGATGGGTTTTGAAAAGCTCTTCCCCGCGAGGGGAAGGTGCGGTCACTCTACGCATCACCAGCTAACAAAGCCCTCCTGTAGGTGTAGCAGAGGTAAGATTTTCACCCCTTTGGTGACCAGAACACGGGCAGAAAAATATTGCTCCTATTTTTCATTGGGAATACAGATTTGAGCAGGAGAAGTAGCCTGTCACTGTTACAGTTTCTACTGCTTTAAGACGGCGTTTCAGCCCCGAATCTGATTGTGTCATCTGTGACCATGGGGCTATAGTAAGTAAGACCGGAGCACAGATTGCCTACTGTATGGAGTACATCTAGGGAAGGCATGAGCACACAGCTACATTTCTATCAAATTAAGCCACAGGTACATGAACATATTAAGCCAATATAATCTGATACTCCTGCCAAAACAAGCAGTCATACCCACCCTCTCTCCCCTGTCTATTTTTGCTCCCGTGCTACCTCCTCCGTTACACTGGCACAAGCAGTAGCACAGCCGCATTCTGAACCAGACAAAGGAAATAATCTGGAAGAAACCTAACCTGATCAGAAAGAGAAAAAAAAATAAATCAGTTGCTGAACCATTGCTTTTTTCAGCAGTGACGCCAACTGATGTTGTAAAGCAGGCATGAGGCTACAGCCTTAACCAAACCAGGCAATACAATTTTATCTTAGCTTTAAGCCTCTGTGCTAACTTTATGCCAGCAGTGGGAATACAAATGATCTGTGATCCAGCACAAAGTTAGGGTAGTACAGACAGACGGTACCTGATCTGGTGTAAAGTCTGTCGGTACGAATTTATTCCATCAAACGTTTTCCAATGGCAGCGATCACCGTGTGGCTGCAGTGCTTTTCATCCAGTACTAGCAGCCCTTAAACTTGTGTTATCAAATCAAGGCCAAACTGAACGAGATCCATTTTAGGACTTAAAAGTGGGAAAAAAAAGGAAAGTTACGCAGAATGTAGTTCTGCCAAGTGACAGTGCCTTCTCACCATTGGCTGTACTCAGATGGGCTCTGATCTGTGGTGGCAATGCATTAGGATACCAAAAAATGTGGTGATTCTGTCTAGGAAACCGAATAACTGAAGATTATGGCTTTTGTAGATATAAGCATTGTCGGATGGCATCATGTTACTTGGCTTTTCAGTAATGAACTACCTGGCAATTTGTTGTTTCTTCCCAGCTGTTTCCCATTGTCATGTTTGTGCGCGTGAGATTAGGGCCACGGTATTATCAGAAAGAGGAAGAGAAACGAAAACGTGCCCGATGATGCATGCCTGCACCAGGAGGTCTTCTGCAGTGTCGCCAGTCAGAAACTCCGTGGCGTGACAAAACTGTAACTCTGGGCTTCTTAAAAACTACATTACCAGCATCACTGGGTAACGTAAATGTAATGATGTAAACAACGCAGAGTGATAGCGAGTGAAGCTGGAAACCCCTTTTCCCCACGTGTCCCAGTCTTGTTGCCCAAGAACTGTAACATTTCCTAGGCCCCAGTCTTGTGAAGAAAATCAGAATTTCCCCCTGCTTCCCGAATACTGCCCCGAGGCACTAACGAGGGCTTTCCCCGGATGTTCCTCCCCCTCTCCCCCATCTCTAATCAAGAAAAACTCGAGAGACTTAAACCCTACAATATTTATTGCGCTCGGAGCAGTCAGCCCTCCAGCGGGCCCGCGGCGGAATGCGCGGCACGCGGGGCCAGGCGCAAGTTGCG